>CM014078.1:31923179-32469957 GCA_004119915.2 Collichthys lucidus | reverse complement strand
ATAACGTGGACGGCAGACACGTTTCAAGGCTGCGAGGGGGGGGGGGCAGAGAAAAACAGGGTGAGGACTGAGTGTGTGTGTGTGTGTGTGTGTGCTTTCCATTCGAACAAAGCCTCTCTGTGTGAGTGTAACCCTGTGAGCAACAGCTGTCTCAGTCAGACACGGTGTGTGTGGGGAGTGTTTGCGAGGTGGAGATGGGGGATGTTGCCACATGGACCCACCCCAAAACATTTCCTTCCTCCTGGATTTTTTTTCTTTTTAAAACAATACACTCCACAGGAGTTTCAGTCGAGCTGATGCTGCTCTGTTCACATCTATCTGCACGTCTGATGAGTGATTTCTGTCAGCAGGACTCAACATGCACACACACACACATACACACCTCTGTGAACCCGTGACCTGTTTGGCCTGACAGGTGGCAAAATGTGGACGACACACAGTAAAATGTGCATCACTCACTCTCACTGTCTCATCACATTCATCTCAAACTGCTGCCCCCCCCCTGTGGTCCTAACAGCACTTACTCTTTCCCGCTGCATGTCACGAAGCAGAGCAAAGTTTTCTTGATATCATCACCTTCTATGAAAACATCTCCACGCCACGTTTGAACTTTTTGGTTGGAATCCAACCAACATGACCTCACACCCTCATGATCTAGCCAAAAACGGGTTGCCCACCTGCCACCGCCGTGCCCACTCACACCCATAAGCGGGGGCCCGATGCCAAGCATAAGTTTAGGTGCCAAATTTGTAGGAGTCTGGCTGCATAGCCCAACTCTCACAGAGGGGGGCTTTAACTGAACTTGGTAAGAGCGGAATAACACAAAACAAGAGCAAAGCATTCATGTTTAACCTTAATCCATGTGTTCAAGATGAATTCATCTCATCTAAATGCTTCTAATAAAAAGACTATTGACATTTCCAACATAAAATTGAACATTAAAATCATTTATCACTCATTTAAAACAAAATAAGTTCAGAGCATATTGTTTTTAATCCTAAACATTAGAAATAAGAAGTAAAAAACACTCTCCACAACTTTAATCATCCATTCCCTAGCTTTGTCTCATGGAGAGAAGTAGAGAAACACTTCGTTTCCATTTGTCACTTACATTGCATCAGTAAAATCACAACAGGAACATACAGGGACGTCCCCTCCATTATCGTCCACAACTCTGGCTGAGTCTCGTCTTCCCTGGACGGAGCGAGGAGGCAGATCCCGAGCCTCAGCTTTCTTCTCGCACTTGTTCACAACTCTCCAATAATTCATCCAGCTTCCAGGGAATAAACTGTCCTCCAGAGAGGAGGAGGAGGACCGGCCCGGAACAGAGCGGCACAGCGCGGCTGTGTGCTTGGTGAGATGAGCGGTACGCACCTCCGGAGGCTGATCGGGTCTCCTTGGCTAAGCGGAAAGTCTGTCTGGGGGTGGAGAGGGGGGGTGGACTGGCGTGCCTCGGTTAACGATCGCAGACGCGGATGGACGGTCCTCTCTCTCTCTCCTCTTGTGGTCTAGCGGTTTTCGGCGCTGAGGTTGAGGTGGAGATGGAGGTGGAGGGAGGGAGGGATGGATGGATGGAGGGAGGAGTGACGAGCAGAGCGGCGAAGCGCCGAGAGCGCAGCGCCGTGTCCAAGACGCGCACTGCACACTGCCAAACGGCCACATGACGGGAGTCAACTGGGTATGGCAACAAGGTGTGGCACCCATCAGACCTTGGACCGAGTGGGACCCGGGTTGACCCTTAAGATTTAACATTTAACTAACCCAAACATGAGTTCATCTTTTTAACCATTTAGTGTCTGGTCCATAAGTTTGAAATGAGTGAAAATATGAGTTTATCTTTCCTAAAGGAGGATTTATGGTTTGTACTTCTAACTCAGATCAGTTACATTCATAAAAACTACTTTCAGGTTGTGAAACATGTCTTTGACTGACATGTTTAGGATATATTTGAGATACACTAACGCTCCAAAGAGGTCACCTGCCATGAAAACTATATTCGGTACAGCCTTGTCAAGTAAGTTGAGATGCCTGATCCACTAAAACCAGCATAAAAGTAGTATACGACTCTCAGTCAGGCCCTAAAAGTAGAAAACAGTGGACTTTCCATCATCAGTAACAGTTAAAAGAGAGAACCACTCTGGATTTTTAGATGCTCTTTGATGCTTTTAAGTTGTAGAAAGTTGAGGGGACTAAAAGTTTTTTTTAAATTATTTAATTTCTCTTCTTTTGGGGCCAAAACTATTTCTAGTGTAAATGATACATTTGATGTCTGACTGAATTCGTTAAATGTTTGAGCTCTAGTAAATATATCACACGGTCCAAATCCATTATTAACTTAAGCTTTGATTAAACAAAATAATCAGTTTATTACCGACATTTATATAAAAATCACCACCGCCGGTTACAGACCAGCAAAAGCAACGAGCCTTATTAGAAAGAGTGAATGGATGGAGGTGTTTTTAAAAAAAATATGACTAAATATGTTTAGTCTTGGATCAAGATGCTGTGGATGTACAGTCGTGTCGAGGCCAAAATCGGAAATGCATCAAGTGCCTGATCTTTCTCCAATCTGTTCCACAAAGGGTTCGGTGTGGCTGCAGGTTTTATTCCAATCAAACAGCAGCACGCCAGACTTGACTCATTTAATCAACTGATCTCAGTCTTCAGAGAGTTGATTGGTCAAACTGTGTGCTCTTGGTTGGTTGGAACAAAAACCTGCAGCCACACACCGGCACTTGGTGGAACAAGTTTGGAGACCACTGGCTCTAGAAAACCTCAAATCTAAAATGGTGAAAGCGTGATGAGCAGTTACTTTTGTAAATAAGAAGCGAGGTAAGTTCGACTAACTGTTGCAGCTCTTCAGAGAACAAGAGAAAACGACTTCTCATTCCTCGTGAATCATTATTGACGGAGCAAATGTTAACAGGCCAACACTTAGCCTCCGCATCAGCGCTGCACAAACACCTTCGACTTCCACTGTGAAATTAAATGAGGGAACCTCCGGGGTGAGTTCTCTGACCTAGTATCGCACCAGCTTCTTAGCATAAGAGCGAGAACAGAAAGACATTATGAATTCATTTCCGGGAATGCATTATTCCAGAGTGTTTTAGTAGCTATTCAAATTTAATTGTGTTTGAACATCCCTCGTGCTTGGTGGTGGCGGCAGCAGCAATGGAATTCAGGGCACTGATTCAAATATCTCCATCGGTGCTGGCTGGTGGTGTGACTGGCTCTAAGTCCGGGGCATATGTCCTTGGGTGTGTCTCACACATTGTCAGTGTGTGTTGTGGTGTGTGTGTGTGTGTGTGGGGGTAGTAGGATGCTTGAGTGGGAACAACAGCTGCACGGTGGCCAACTTTTCTGGCCCCGAGGCTCGGTTCAATCTTGGATTTGGACTGTGATTAAATGCAAAAGGGAGGAAAAAAAAAAAAGTTCCCCCGTCTTTGAGAAGCAGAACACACTTTGAATTATAAACATAAAATGTGTTTTTGTTCTGGATTGCACTTTTTTTTCTTGTCGCTCAAAGACACACACTGTGGCAGAGGCTCGGATGTCATTGGGGGAAGGGGAAAGAAGGGAGAGAGGTGTGCGGGTGCTGCTGAATTTTCTTTATGCCACGGGTGATCCTCAAACATCACCAGCTGTCTTTAACTATTACTCTTACACAAATGGTGGGCTACGCTAAGATCTTCATCTGCCAGTCCACGAGAGAAGTATCTGTGAAGTGTGTCTCCCTGAACGCTGAATAAACATTTTTTTATAGTTTAACTTTAAGCTGTGTTCTGAGCTGGTGCTTATCCTCAATTGAAGGACTACGTTTAAATCGTCTTGGCCCAAAAGAGGAGACACTTACAGGGTGTGATAGGAGGATGAGGAGGTCGCGTACACAAGCAGGGCAGACCTTTGTGGCTCAACACACACACACACACACGAGCCGCAGCTCAATTATTTTCATTATGAGGAAGTTTTTCAGTTCACTCGAACCAAAAAATGTTTGTTTAAACTTTTGGAAATGGAAATTTCGCCTCTACACGACTCGTTTTTAATCACACATATTAACTGTGTGATACTGAATTTCCTCCACATCCTCCTTCAGCGTGACATGTGCTTCATCATTTTAGTGATACTTAAAAACAACTTCATACAGATCCGATTGTTTATTGATTAACAACTGTGACTGCAGACTCGATAACTAATTAGAAAGTCAATAAAATCAATAAAGCATTCTCCAAAACATGAATTGCAACTTTAAAAGCTCCTATAAAAGACAAGGTGCCTTATTGTAAAGTGTTATCAAACTAATTTAGCCGAAGCATCTCTGCACACTGACGACGTGTCTAATGTGTCAAAACGCCTGGAATCCTGAGAGAGAAAAAAAAAAAGAAAGTCAAAAGAAAAAGCGCCTCATGGCTCAAATCCTCTGGCTCGCTCGCACTTTCTCACACTCGACTCCCGAGCAGAGGGCCACCTGTTTGACGAGTGACAGACACAACAGCTGCACTTCTGCCCGACCTTCAGCAACAACACACACACTCCGCTGTTGTTGTTAAAGCAAACTGCTGACACACACACACACACACACACACACACACACACACACACACACACACACACACACACACACACACACACACACACACACACACACACACACACACACACACACACTCTTACACGCCCGCAATCAGCTGAACACTTCCAAACTCCCGCGGGAGTGTTAGAATCTCTTCCAGCACAGAAAGACGCTCGTGTTTTTGTACCGTACCCTTCAGTTTGTGGCAAGAAAGAGATGAGTGGAAGTAAATATTTATGCACATTTATTGAACAAATAATACATCCGATACATGTCAGGGTGTGTATGTGTGTGTGTGTGGAAGGTTACACGCAGGTCGTTACTGGCTAGTCGGAGGTGGAGTTGAGTCAGGAGGAGGAGAGGGTGGAGCTGCTTCTTCGAGTCGTGACACCTCAACCTGTGCCAAAAAAACATTTAATTATTTTATTAATTACGTCATCATCTCTATTCCCAGTCTTTCATGTAGGTGTGATGAAGTAGGCCCTATAAGGATCTTTCAAAAGGACGTCTCAGAGATGTTAAAGGGGTGTGGAGGCATCTGTTTGGAGCGTGGGCGGCCGTGTTTTGAGCGCCAGCTGGAGGCAGACGGGGGACATGCTTCCCCGCCGCCTGCAGCCGGCCTGGCTCGACGCGCCCGCCCACGCATCGCTGCTTTTATAAACCCGTTTCTGCTGAGTTCTGCACGGCGGCGCGGACAAAGGAACGCACACCTTCCGACTCTACAGGAACATCACAGCATCAGAAGCAGAAAGCGGAGACAGCAGAGTCTACGGATGCCCTGCATGCTTCAATATGATCTCAATAACTCTGCAATTTCAATTTAGTATTCTGTTTTTAGGATGACCTTGGAACATCAGTCCAGGGACTGCAGATGAAAAATAGCCTCTTGGTGCATTTAGACTGAATGTTTTATTAATGTGCACTGTCCCTGTTAATTAAAGCAACAAATAAAATGAATTAAAAGTGATACTGAGCAAAGAGACGTGTAAAGAATGGAAGCACGTAAAAAAATAATTTAACTTAAAGGTTAAGGCTCAAAATAACTACAGTGTCTTTAAGAAACTTTGTTTATTCGTCAGATGAGAAACTATTCTGAGAATGTGCTGCACATCAATATATCTATACATTTACATTATTGTGAACTCCTGCAGCATTTCTACATTTTGCAAATTGATACAAACCAGCTTGACTTCCGTCAGACGAGATAACAACTCCTCAAAATTATAACAGTTTGAAGACCAACGACCAGGATCAACTTTGACCTACTGAGCTCACGTTTTTCTTGTGCAGCGAGGACGAATCAAAGAATCCGTCGGTTTCCAACCGGTATGATTATCTGACCACTCGTGTTTTGGAGCAATAAGAGTGCTTAAAGCAGCGATACGTTGTATTATCTTTTAAACTGCCTGACTCATTGCAAATTAGCTGCGACCGCAGACATTTTAAACTATACTTTGTCTATCTTTGTCCAAAAGCAGAAGACAGAGCAGTGAACACAGGGTCAGGTTTTAACAGTGACACCGCTCAGGAAACATTTAGTAACATTTCACAGTCTGCGAGGACCTTTGACCGCGAGCTGTAATCTAAAACATGTTTTTAATGTTGTGTTTGAATACCTGATATGAAGGCAGCTTCTTCCAAATGAAGTTTGTCTTGTAAATGGACCCACAGTACAAACATGCAGCCTTCAGTAAGATACAGTGGTATGAAAAAGTTTGGGCACTCCTGATCGTTTTCAGGATTTTCCTTTATAAATCATTGGTTGTTCCGATCAGCAATTTCAGTTAAATATATCATATAGCAGACAAACACAGTGATATTTGAGAAGTGAAATGAAGTTTATAGGCTTAACAGAAAGTGTGCAATAATTACTTAAACAAAAGTGGACAGGTGCATAAATTTGGGCACCCTTGTTGTTTTATTGATTTGAGTACCTTTAGCACTAATTATTGGAACACAAAGTTTGTTTGGTAAGGTCACTGACCCTTGACCTACATACACAGGTGAAGCCAATCGTGAGAAAGGGTATTTCAGGTGGCCAGTAGCAAGTTGTTCTCCCTTTTGCATCTTCTCTGAGGAGTGGCACCATGGGAGCCTCAAAACAACTCTCAAATGACCTGAAAACAAAGATTGTCCAACATCATGGTTTAGGGGAAGGATACAAAAAGCTGGCTCAGAGATTTAAGCTGTCAGTTTCCACTGTGAGGAACATAGTGAGGAAATGGAAGACCACAGGCACAGTCCTAGTTAAGGCCCGGAGTGGCAGGCCAAGAAAAGTCTCAGAGAAGCAGAGGCGAAGGATGGTGAGAACGGTCAAAGTCAACCCACAGACCAGCTCCAAAGACCAACAACATGATCTTGCTGCAGAAGGTGTCACTGTGCATCGTTCAACTATTCAGCGCACTTTGCACAAGGAGATGCTGTATGGGAGAGTAATGCGGCGGAAGCCTTTTCTACGCACATGCCACAAACAGAGTCGCTTGAGGTATGCTAAAGCACATTTGGACAAGCCAGCTTCCTTTTGGAATAAGGTCCTGTGGACTGATGAATGTAAAATTGAGTTATTTGGACAAAACAAGGGGCGGTATGCATGGCGGAAGAACAACACAGCATTCCAAGACAAACAATGGCTACCCACAGTGAAATTTGGTGGCGGTTCCATCATGCTGTGGGGCTGTGTGGCCAGTGCAGGTACTGGCAATCTTGTAAGAGTTGAAGGTCGCATGGATTCCAGTCAGTATCAGCAGATTCTTGCCAACAATGTTCAAGAATCAGTGACAAAGTTGAAGTTGCGCCGGGGCTGGATACTTCAACAAGACAACGACCCCAAACACTGCTCAAACTCTACAAAGGCATTCATGCAGAGGAACAACTACAACGTTCTGGAATGGCCATCTCAGTCCCCAGACCTGAACATTATTGAAAATCTGTGGTGTGATTTAAAGCGGGGTGTCCATGCTCGAAAGCCATCAAACCTGACTGAACTGGAGATCTTTTGTAAAGAAGAATGGTCAAAAATACCTTCAACCACACTCCAGACCCTCATTGGAAGCTATAGGAAGTGTTTAGAGGCTGTTATTTCTGCAAAAGGAGGATCTACGAAATATTGATGTAATTTTTCTGTTGGGGTGCCCAAATTTATGCACCTGTCCACTTTTGTTTAAGTAATTATTGCACACTTTCTGCTAAGCCTATAAACTTCATTTCACTTCTCAAATATCACTGTGTTTGTCTGCTATATGATATATTTAACTGAAATTGCTGATCGGAACAACCAATAATTTATAAAGGAAAATCCTGAAAACTGATCAGGGGTGCCCAAACTTTTTCATACCACTGTATTTGACGTTTGAATCTTTCTACATTTCTCCGATTAGAAGCAGTAAAACCAGAATAACATTTAAAATACACAGCGTCTCAAATGGTGTTTGACATAAGTTGAAGAAGAGGCGCACTGTGCAAACACTGAGCGGCGTCTTTTATGGACAGAATGAAAACATTCCTGTGATCTCAGATGCACCACGTGTGCAAGTTTGCATTGCCTCCATGTAACGAACACGGCGCCGTATGAACGTCCTTCAGAGAGGTTGCCGGCCTGTTTGAGTTTATAGCTCTTCCACTGATTGGTGGTGAACACATGGGGCAAAAAGGACGGGACAGCTGCCCTCTACGCACGTCACAACACAGCAAACATTAGTGTGTCAGGTGATAACATGGAGCAGTGGACTCTCAGACCATAAAACTGTCCTGCAGCAGTTCTGCATGCTGATCCTAATGCCTGTAAAAACTCTGGGCTTTTAATGTCTGTCCAACTCTGACGCCGTGCTTTTGTCTTTCACGAAGCGCCGTTTCAATTCCCTGAATAACCTGCATGTCTGTGAAAATAAAAATGTAGGACAGTATGTCATCAGCTGCCAAATCAAGTGTGTCTATTAATGAGTTTTTTCATTACGCAATCAGTGATGCACAGAGAATGCCAGAAAAGGCTGCAGCAAAATATATTTCGCCTGGATGGTTCCAATCCAAAATTAACCCGTAGCCTAGTTTGAATTTGAAGAACTCATGCTTTCCTCTTTCCAGCGCCGCAGTCGAACTCGATTATGCTCAGACTGAACCGCGTCAATCTGTGTGTCACCGCGTACGACGTCTTGAACCTGGAGAGATTTAAAAATACTTCTCTCCTTGGATCTCTGCGTCTTTGAATGTCACGCTCGGAAAAAAGCAGTTTCGTCCTTCATGTTTGTTTGTTTTTTCTTCCAGCACACTGAGACCTCTGTGTTTTTTTTTTTTGCCAAAATATAAATGCAAAGCAATAAAAATAGCCGTGTTAAATCCAGTCCTCTGGCTACTACTGTGAAATCTGAAGTGAGCGCTGCAGCCAAGGGAGCGAGCTGGCTGCTGAATGTGGACCAGCATCTAGACCGCAGCCGTCCTCGCCTCGGCTTTGATGTACACTGCTTTCGGCCGACGGCGAGGTAGAAAACTCAGATAAGTGTCGCTCTTACCAGCTTCTCTGCCCGTTGCCTCAGTTTCCTCCAGACTGTGTGGTGAGCCTGCAGAGAGGAAGACAACGAAGACACATGTAAAGGGAAACCTGTAACAAAACATGAAGGTGCCAACATTTTATCTTCTTTATACCACAGAAATCCAGCTGTAATCAGTTCTCCTGTAAGATCCTGTAGACCATCACAACTAACAATCTCTCTAAGACACACAGGTGCTGTTACCTGCAGCTGCAGGGGCAGGGAGAGGCCCTGTGCTCGGCGGTGGAGGCCCCAGGGTCCCTGTCCCAGGCTGTGGAGGGCCGTCACCTCGTACTGGGAGCACAGGCCTGTCCTGGCCACCAGGGGGCCTGCGCTCAGCAGCACATGGTCACCACATCTGCAATGAAAAGAAAAAGGTTTTAGATACACATCATGCGACATGAAACATGAGCACAAATGAAGGTTGTGTCACCTGTAGAGCGTCACTCTGCCTTTGGGATGCTGCGCTGCCTTCTCCTCCACCTCTTCCTGTTTATACCTGGGACAGGAAGAGAGAAAACGCTCGGTAACGTCAAGACAACGGTCACCGTTTGTTTAAGTTTCACTGCAGGGAAAAGAAACAGACTAGAAGACGGTCAGAGGAACGAAGAGCCACCTGCTGTGTAAGAAGACCTCCAGCGCCTACAGAGGGCGCCACCTCCAGAGGCTCCCAGGGCAAGTCCTTGTGGATCAGCTGCTGGGCCCCTTTGGTCAGAGACCGCAACGACTCCTGGAGGAAAAAAAGAAAAAGGAAAAAAAGAAAAAGGATGAGCTCTGTGAGCCGAGACGCGAAGCGACAGATACAAACTGAATCATTCCTCCTCTGCAACTGCAGGTGACGAACTAGACGCTTCACTTCCAAGGTGATAAAAAAAAAACCTTCACACGTATCACCAGCTGTCTCTCTTTCTCACACAGAAACTAAATAAAGATTCAAGTTTATGCGAGATACTTGACTTTTTTTGGGGCTAAAGACAGCGGCAGGCTGAGTTTAAAAAGACGGTGTGAGAACACGGAAATAATGATGACTGAAGGTCGGAGATCTGAGATGTTTAGTGACCGTCATTTGTGAAGGACACGACTACAAGTCCACTCAAAAGATGCATTTTGGGTGGAAGAGACACGTCTCAGCTGAAAATTGTTGTTTTGCTGACCTCTAATGGTTAAACTTAGTTGGTTAAACACACCTCAGAGGGAGTCCATGAATCCAGCTGAGGGTCGAGGGCCACATCGCAGCAGAAGGCTCCTGAAGTGACTGCAGGAAAAACACACAACAGGCGTAAACTGAAAGCGCTCTGACGGACTGCTCGGATAAATCTGGAGCTCCTCTTACCTGGCACCTCAGGTGTGCTGAGCAGCTCCACGTTATAGTCGTCCTTGAACGCCGTCTGCAGCACCTGACCGAGCAAGGCGGCGCAGGAACGCCAGTAGGCCTGAAGGGGAACAAGAGGACACACTGAATGTCTGTTTTCATGAAGTGTTGAGGTCTCCAAGCAGCAGTAAGTAAGTCGGTGTGACAGTGAGTACCTGGTTGGCCAGCGTCGGGTCGCTGTCTTTAAAGGTGAGCAGAGTCATCGAGCAGGAGTCGGTGAGGGGCTGGTGGAGAGGCCAAGGCTCCCCGTCCACCAGGGCCAGCACCGAGTTGTTCACATGATACTCTGTCAGATCTGAAAGCAGAAGAAGTTAATGCAAGTGCAAAACATGAAGCTGAGCTCAAAAACGCCCTCACTCACGTCTGGCACAGCTCAGCGGCGTGGACATCCCTCTGTTCATGACGAGCAGTGTACCGTCCAGCCCCGGGCCCTGCATGGACACCTCGATCTTCTCGATGCGGGGGTACAGCGCTCTCTGCCTGGCCTGCTCTCTGGAGAAAACGGCGTTGCGCTGGCTACGCACCTCCGCGGCCGACGGACGCGCAGCAGCCGCCGCCGCTGCAGACGCAAAGCCTGTGGAGGGGAGAGAAGTTAGTCTGAGAGACATGGGCCCTTTAAAGAAGCTACTGAGTTGCATCATGGGAAGTGTAGGATTGAGTTTTTGGAGCTTGACTCATAATAGACTAAATTTAGGAGATGTATTTGCAAAGTTTATAACGAGGTTTAGCTGCAACTTAATATTCTGTCACATCTCAAGGTTACACTTATTATACAGTTTGTAAAGTTGAAATTTGAAATTATTTACATGCAGAGTTCAACAACAATAACTTTTCAATTAGATTTTGTAAAGCTGAAAAACATAATTGTAGAAAATAAGTTCGGGGTTCAGGAAACAACTTTATCAATGACACACAGTGCCGTAGTTTCCTCGCTACGTCTGCTGTTAAAAAGTCTTTATCCAGACTCAATAGACCTAAAACATCAGGACAAACATTTGAATAGTGCAGTGTTTCTCAGTCGTGGTCCTCTTGGTCCACTGCCCTGCATGTTTTAGATGTTTCCTGCTCCAACACACCTGATTCAAATTGGTGGACTCGTTACCAGGCAACCACTGCAGAGCTTGATGACGAGCTACTGCTGCTGCTCTCTTTATTTATTCATATTTACCTGCTCAATAATTTTACTGATGTGTCGGTCACGAACGATCCGGTTCTAAGAGCCGGCTCTTTACGACGGGAGCCGGCTCCTCATTGGAAGCCGTTTTTTTTTTTTTAATAGTACATTTTAACACAGCATGCACTGACCAAATATAACATAATAACATTTTAGAATATAAAATAACAATAATAATTCATAAAACCAATTAATAAAATGTAAGGGAGCCGTTTGGGAGCCAAAAGAGCCGGCTCTCTAAAAAGAGCCAAAATTCCCATCACTAATTACTATAATTACTATAATTTATTTATCTAGTCTAATAGTACAGAGACATATATACATCTTAAAATATGAATATAGTATACTTAAATACACTTTAGTACCTATTTTAACCTGTATTTAATGTTTTTGATACTTTTACGGTTCTTTTTGTTAATTGCTGTCTACTTTTATTTATTTTAGGGTGACAGAAAGGCGCCTATGAAATAAAATATTATATATAAGTATAATTATTATTATTAATCATGTTTGTGTGCGTCGTGTTCCTTGTTACACCTGCTGTTTCAGTGTTTCTCTCATCTTTATTTAACATTTTATCGCATGGCACACTTGTGCATTACTCAATGTCGTCGTGTCTGTTGTTATTTCTTATTTTTTAAGTTTTCTACATGTGGAAAAATTAAAAAATATAAATCTCTGACATGCTAGCACATGCTAACAGTTAGCTTTAGCGGTTAACGTTTACTCACGGCGCTCGAGAGCTCGACACGCGGACCTGGTCGCCATTCAGAAGAATATTTCTACAACTACATAAAATAAAAATAAACAAACATGTGTGAATATACAGATATAATATATAAACAGTCTGTCAGCTCTGTCTCTAACTGAAGGACAACATGCCTGCTTCAGGTTAGTGTGTGCAGTTAATATTTAGGTCCGGATAGGAACTGAAGGTGGTTGGAAAAAGGTCCGTGTGCTGTTCCAGTTTGTGACAGCAGGTGGCGCTGTTGGTGGACAGTTCAATGTGTGTGTGTATATATATATAAATATATATAAAGGAGACTGCTTTCATTACTGTCCTCTGCAGACAGAGAGACAAAAGACTCATCTTCTCTCATCAAGACAACATGATGTATCTGTTTAATATTTCTATATGCATCCATCCCAAAGTTATCATATTTATGACCTTTCTTTGATTAGATTAGATTAAATTAGATATACTTTATTCATCCCACCATGGGAAAATTTACTACAGCAGCAGAGGAAACTGCAGCATATACTGTAGAATTAGAAAAAAAGTAGAAAAGGCAAAAAAAGACACAATAAACAGACAGAAATAGCTATAACCTACACAATAAACCCGAAAAACAACCTTCAAAACAAACAGGTACTGAGGATTAAAGTGGCATGATATATAAAAAGAGTATTGTAATGTAAAGTGAGCATAGTGTGAGAAATAATGCAAAGAAAGTGACCATAATATAAATAATATTACAAAAGTAAGTGAACATGATACAAATAATAATTGCAATGAGAGGTGATCAGGTGTTGTAAAGTCTTTGCCATTTATTGTTGAATTACCTCAGCCTCTGTCTCCCATGTGGTGAAAACGCTGTCGCTCTTATACTAATTTGATTGAATCCAAAGTTATGACCTCGCACTCCAAAAGTCTCACATATCCCTGATTTTCATCGTCTAATGGAATACTAAATGGCACTCAGAATTTGAGAAATGCTTGTTGGATTTTTTTTTTTTTTTGCTGCACCAGAATCAGCAGTAAGCGTTGGCACTAATGGCAGCAGCAGCAGCAGGAGCGGCAAAGACAAACCGGGGCCCAGGGAAACGCAGCCGCAAGCCCAGAACACCATAAATCATCTCGACGCGAGGGCCATGATGGTGCCAGATTACTGCTAAACAGCAAAGCTGAGGGGCTGTTTTCACTATGAGAGCAAATCGTGTGACCTCTGGGGGGGGGTTAGAGTGAAAGGAGAAGTTGTGAGGAAAAACGTACAAAGAAATGATAAACACGCGACACATTTGTGCATAAAGATTTATTTTTTTGTTGAAAATAAGTGTTTCTGACGTTGAACCACTAACATATCCGTTGTGACTTAAGATAAATGAACTACACACTGACACTGATGTTCACTTCATACAATGTAACAAGGCATTTTGTATCGTCTGTAAAGTGTTAAGACAAGTGTCCGTACGTTTTAACGACTGACTGATTGAATGATCAGTTGATTGATTGGTTCTGTCTCTTTGGGTGAGGTTGATTGTACTCAGTGTCAGCGTGACAGCACAGATTCATGCACACGTCATCCACAGTATGGTCAACATTTGGGATCTTCTCAAGTGAATTTCCCCAAAGGTGCGTTTGTTTTTTTGTTGTTGTTTTCTTTGAAACATTCGTTCATCTGTTCATTCATTCGTTGTTAGGCGGGCCTGCTGTGAAACAACTCCTTCACAGTGGTGTTTACTTGACATCCATTCAGATACTTGGTGATTGGTTTTGCACTGCTAAAAAAGTCCCAAAAGTGCAAAAAAAAAGAAAACACAAGCAGAAGAAAAAGGGGGCCGAGCACACTGCCATCCCTGCTTGGGCCTATGGCTGGTTTCCCAAAAGAATTTAGCACTATGATCCTCTTTGTTAATGGCTTTTAAGATGGTTTTGGCACCGTGCTACCTTTGGGAAACCCCCTCTGTTGATCAAGAGAGCAGGTGGTGAACGTGGGAGGTCAAGTGTTGTTCTTTTCTTTCGAGGGGAAAATCCACCCTGTGTCCGAGAAGCGATGCATGTTGAAATTAAACCCCCCCCTCCTTTTTGCTTCAGCTACATATCCCCAAACGCCTCTTGACCACAGCACAGGCCTAAACTGCTAGATACAGAAAGCAGGTAGGAAGAGTTTTTTGGTTTTTTTAGAAAGATCTATCAATCTATCTAACATGAATTCATTTGCATTCTAATTTCTAATCATGTCCGTCGCCCCTCCAGCAAACCGATTGGCTGCTACTGTACGCTGCAGGCGGGGCAGCAGTTCTCTCTCCGGTCTGGCAGAGGGCAGAAGTCCATCTGCCTCACGATCTCGGCGAATAGCTCGTCCACCATGGTCTTGCTCTTGGCTGACGTCTCCATGAAGGGGCAGCCCCAGTCTTCAGCCAGCGCTTGACCCTCGCTGGGGGACACTTCCCTCTCTTCCTCCAGGTCCACCTTGTTTCCCACCAGCACCACGGGCACCTGCTGGTACCTGGAAACAAGAGAGGGAGTGATATCAGATCTGATTAGCCAGTAAGGTACTTTCTAAGGGAGAAAGCAGAAGTGAAAGTAAACCCAGTGACGACGTGCGTGCGCTGTTGGCCTACATCTGTATTTATCAGAAACAATACAGATTTTAAACAATGCACAATGGAGGAAGAGGAGAGAGATAAACATTTAGTTCCAGCTTCCCAGGAGGAGGCCCACCATCACTCCTCCGGTGTCTAATATCAGTAGGCGGCCTCATTAGAAAACCGTCATCAAGAAAAAAAAAAGAGTAACGCCGCAGCGATGCTCTCTTTATTCCTGGATACATTATACATGTGTCGGCATGGCATGCATGCTGTACATTTAACGTCTTGCAGTTCTTGTCTCAAATCGTTAGCTCTCCACTTTGCATCATTTCCATCGTGCACTAAGCATGTATTAACGGATCAAAAGCTTTCTTTCCCAGTGTGTGGCTGACGATCCCAGTCCTTTTCCATCTGAGCCATCAATACAAGGAAACCAGGCTGGGGGAGAGTAATGGTATAGGTTATTGAATAATTGAATAAAGCTAATGTGCTGTTCTCACATGGGTGGGACTCGCACCTTAGAAACAACTATTTTCTACTTATAATATTCAGCTTCAGCTCTTGTGTGTCCCTTTATTTATGGCAATATATCATGTACAGTACAGTTTAAAGGAAAAACACATCTTATAATCTTACAAATAAAGAAAGTGTTGTTAGACACTAACAAGAGGCAAATAAGAAGAGCCTCAATGCTCATGGTGCTGTTTCTTTATCTTTAAAGTGTAACATTATGATACAAGATATAACCCGTATATAATTTTAAACCAATGCATACAAAGTTGGTTTTATAGAAGGAGGTTTTGACATGTGGAAACCAGACTGTTTCTTCAAAAGATAGTAGTTTCGGCGCGGTCGGTGGCGTGGTGGGTTAAGCAGCCGCCCCGTGTGTGGAGGGTATAGTCCTCGCTGCAGCTGGCCTTCGGTTCGAATCTCTGCTTCCTGTCCATCTTCAACTGTACTATCAAAAAAGGCATAAAAAAGCCCAAAAAGTATGGAGGTGACACCATAAATCTCGAAACCTGGACCAATAAAACCACAAACAGATACCACTGAATGTAAACATGAATATACACCATGTTTATTATCTCTTCTGTGTGCTAATCTTCAAAATTTGGTTTATTTTAACCCTTGATTGAATATTTTCACATCAATCACATCTACATTTATGTGACAGGGGGTCGCTTGTCCAACAAATCCACTTGGGATTTATTTGTTCCCCTCTCCTCATAGAGCGTTATAGCGTCTTTCAGCTCACAGTTTTGTTTTTTTTACGGCCTGCTACTTTACTGTTTTGGTTTATTCTTGTTGCTCTCATAACATATTTCAGGCCACAGCCATAAAAATGTCTACAAAATCTAAACTGTATGCAACACACCCAACCCCAAACAGACAAAGTTAACATTTAGCACCATATTTCCCTCAAGAGTAACTGAAACATGACTCTAAATGAAAGCTCTAACATGTTAGAACAATAAGTTTGTTATAGTATAAGGGCAGTTACTTTGTTCAAGTACTAGATATTTCATTTCAGTTAGACGCCCTTCATGTTTTCTCTGATTAAAGAACTACAGAATGTCAATTACAGAGGGTATATATTCTCACAACAGGTAATGGCACACACCACCTAATAGCCTCAGCCATCAGTCATTCCTAAGTGCATTCCGAGCCTGGCTTATTGATCTGCTGGTGCTATTGAGAAATGAGCTCTTATCTACAAATTGGTGGCCTGCTGCCACGCTGCTCAGCTGGGAGAAGAGCTGAGGCGTAGAAAAGAGCTGGCAAACCTTTCAGTGAGCCGAAGAGGGCTCGAACGCCGGTGGAAAATTAGTGCAGGCAGCAGGGTGGAGGAGGAGGTGGTGGTGGAGGACACTTGCTGGACCTAGTGAAGCGTCCTTGAGCGAGACAGCGGGTGTCTGCATGTTTCAAGGGTGCTGCTCTCTGGTCGGGCTTGACCTGCGACGGTCCCAGAGGATTTTACAAGTGAGAAAAAGTGAAAATGATTCAAAAATAGCGCCTATAAACACGAGTTAAGGCGCTTAGAAAAGGCTCAAATGCCAAAAGAACTTCCCTGCGGCGTGACATTTGGCCAAGACACACGCATGCAAACGGTAGCTGACCTCAGCAGGACGAGCGTCTTGTACGGCCTGCGTGTTTGAAAAGATGGGAGTCTGGACGGTGTGAAGTGTGAACAAGGAAGAGCACCACACAGACAAATGCAATCTGACAGCCTTGCAGGAGAAACTCTATATATAACTACAAAGACACAGGGAGAGCCAGCTTCTCTCTGGCGGGGTGGGGAGTTTGTATCGACGCTGTTTGTTTTGCGGCATCAAACTATCGCTATCCCTGCCCGCCAGATGACGAGAGACTAAAAACCTGCTCGACACAGCACGAATAAAAGTTGCCTCATGGCTGATATCATGTGTTATTGAAGAATATGTCACTCAGCGTTTAGGATTAAACTTGGAGTACGTTACTGTTTTGCACCAGCTCGATATCACAGAATCTCTCTCAGTCTGTCTCATCTTACATTGACGGTTTTATGTCCAGGGACAACAGATGCAAATTAGCTGTGGGGTAACTCCGGTGCAATTGCTTTTAATTGCGCGCTGACACTTTTAAAAAACACACAAATCAAATGGCACGAAATAAAATCTCTAACAACAGCATAACTCTCTGTAAGAAATGACTTTTTAATCCAGTTTTAATACATCATTTCATGCCACATGTACATCTTTACCTCCGTGTTTTACCCGAGTTATCAGGTGACATTCACGACCATCTATAAAGAAATGGGGAGAGCGAAGGGGGATGATGATATGAATCCTTCTTCCTCCCATCACTTTTTGCCAGTGCCAGCGTTCCACCTATCCACGCGGTGCTCTTACTCTGCATGCTGTTTGCATATAAATCAGGAGAAAAACAACAAACACTGGTAACTTGGTTCCCAGTTGAACACAGGAATTGGCAGCCGTGCGTTATAGGAATTATCAGAAACAGTTGGAATGTGTTTTGACTGCTTGGCTGAAAACTACCAGCTGTATGAATATGCAGCTTTCATGTTTTTAAAATTGCAACGGGAGATACGACACCAGGTGGCTGACGGCTTATGAAATTATACGGAGATATGGATGCAGAAATCCGAATTGATTTCTACAATATTGCTGTTAAAAAAAAAAAGGATGGCACCGGTGAGCCCCGGTTTTATGAAACCGTCATTTGTACGTTCTTTTGTGACAAGCTGCAGACTGAAATGCTGCAACACTGTGTAACTTTTTTACCATAAAATAATAGATTTTAAATCATGTCGGATCATAAACCAGCCCCACTACCTGAGTACCAGAGTTTCCTGATAGACAGTAACGTAAACTGCTGGGGCGGTTGGTAGCATAGTGGGGTAAGCGTCCGCCCCATGTGTGGAGGCTGTAGTCCTCGCTGCAGCTGGCCCCGGTTTGAATCCTGCATCGGGATTTACTAATTTACTGCGCGTCACTCCCCCAGCTTCCTGTTTACTATCAAAAAAGCCAAGAAAAAAAAAAAAGTAATGTAAACTGCTGCGAACTGTAGCTACTGTTAGCTCCATCTGTTAGCCAGGCTATGTGATCAGAGCCTTAATGTTTGTACCAGGCATTTTTGACCACCGGGGACGAGGAGGTTTTCATACCCGCAGTGCATAGGAATGCATAAAGGGAGTAGAGCCAGAAGCGGGTATTGTAACTGAGCTCAGCAGCCTCTATGGACATAATGACAGAGGTGAAAAGACCAAAGAGGACGTTGATGGAGGAGGCTAAGAAGAGAGTGATTGAGCAAGAAGCCATTGGGCAAGAGTAAATCTGGGACTGACTTTTAGTCGTTGGCAAGAGCTCGGTGGAATAAAAAGGCTGAAACACAGACGCCAAGCTCTTGTGCTGTTGCAGTTGATGTTTGGCTGTTAGCAAAGTTGCGGTATTACACAAACTCAGGGGGAAACTAAATTGCGATTTTCTACCCAGAATAACCTTTGCTGATACACATTTGACCTTGAGAAACAACTAGTTACTGCCATGTGCCTCTGCAGGGTGTTATCCCAACTGTTGGGAACAAAGGCAAACACACAAACCCTCCCACACACACACAACACACATACACACACACACACACACACACACACACACACACACACACACACACACACACACAATCAGTGTTTATAACTCACAAAAAAAAAGAAAAAGAAAGATGGACTCTACATTTTCCACTCAGCCTCAGGGTACAACAGCCTTGTTGAGACTACCTGCTGTGCTAAATAGCTACAGTGACTTCACTTACCCGTTTTTCACAAGCCCCACAGCACACAACACACACATGCAAATTACAAAAGAACAGTTAGGCATCTCCAATGCGAAGGCCTCCAACCCTGCAGCCGCCTCGTTGCTCTCTGCATCTGCTGTTAATTAGCAGTTGGAGCAGTCTACGCCGTGTGACAGCCTAACTCGAACGCATGTATCCGCTTGTAGGACTGGACAGAAAAATCACAGGAACTATAGTGCCCTACGCCGTGTTGACTCCCGGAGGGTGATGGAGAACAAAGCTTCTATAATGTAAGAAAGCAAAGATAGTGAATAACATAACCGCAGACAATGCGAGGGCCTGCACAGCAGATGGAGAACGTCTTTTTTTATGATGAAACCCCAGGCCTCATTTCCAATCTTTAATGGTGCAGCCCGGCTCCTCTCAATAACACTATTTTCCTTACTGCGGATGCAAGGACACTATAGGCGGTATGGGAGTCAGCGGACAAGTCCTCATTAGTTTTACGATTCCCGTCGTTCTGTGCAGTTAAATGAACGCAGGAATTCAAAGTGAGAAAAAAATAAAAGGTGGGTTTCGTGCTTAGCAAAACCCCAAATGGCAGCTTAATAGTTTTACTGCTCCAAATTCCAACTTTGAACGAGTGTGGAGGCTGGAAGCGGAGCTTCAAATATCATTAGGTGTTTTGGCTTTCTCTGGACGGACATTGTCAGTTTGATTTGTTGCTTCAAAGCGGGCGTTTGCTTTCTTTTTGCCATGACCAATAAGTAGTGCTCATGAACTTCTACCACTGCACCACTGAGTTATTATTATCCAACTGCTTCTCCACTCCCTGCCATTGACACCGTTCACCCACTTCTTCTTGGTCTTCCTCATCTTTCCACACTCTTCTATGTTTTTTTTTCCCGCATTATCACCACCAACTGTCACTCAGTGGAACAGCGTGAAACTGGCAGCAGGTATATGGATCACATTGTGCACAAGATACAAACCAAATAGGGAACCACTTATTAAAAAAATGCTCCATATATACGGGGAAAAAAAGAAATATATCAATTAAGGCGTCAAAGTCAACGTACGACAGCTTGGACAGCTGCGTTAACCCTATCCACTCTTTCAATTTTGTGTTAACACTTTTGTATTTGAGATTATCCCTTAACCAAGGTGTTTTAATTTTAACTAGTAAGAAGTAGTATGACGCCACATCCAGACGAAGCGTTACCCGATTTGTTCACAGAGCTATGATCTAATGCGTGCTGATTTTTGCCACATTCCCAGAGGATCTGGAATCACAATCAATCTTTGTTTACCAGTTTTTTTCCGTCATGGCTAAAGCAGATTACCATCTAAATGTGGGGAAATCCCAGATACAGATCAAAGCAATGTAATTTACGAGATAAATCCGAGAGGTCACATAATGATTAGCAATCTAGGAAAATTCACCGCTTATTCCGCTGCTCTTTTATCTGACCCTTGCATTTTTTTATTGTGTCATATTTGACTCATCAGGCCTGGAAAAAGGAACACGCAGATGCACGTGTTTCCTAGATATTTGAATGTGATGAATGGTAGATAATAGTTAAAACACTTATGCATGCAGTAAATATGTTTCCAACAATGAGCACTTTACTCGCGGCCCTCCTTAACTCACATTTTAAACCCAACTATAACAGCTCTCTCCTGCCGCTGACGGCAAACACTAAAAGCCTGAGGTCAGGAAGTTGCTTTGTACCTAGTGCCCCCTGGGATACGTAGTTTCGGTCTCTCCACCCCATTCCCACTCAGCAGCGCGTGATGCTCACCTCCTGCTATTAGACACAGCATCAGTGCAGCGTGAAAACGCGGCTCGAGTGCTTTGAAACGCGCTTCCTCCTCCATCCTGGCCGGACAGAACAATAAACCTTTACATGCAAGAGAGGAGATTATTAGATTGCGAGGAGGGCTACACCCAGATGATGTTTTCACAGATAGCAACTGACATGGGGGATATTTGGTTAGTCTGCGAGGCCCTTCAAGTCTGCAGAGGGAAAAGTATCGGAGACGGTGTGCTCAAGCTAAAATATGACATCATACAGATTTCCTTGAAGCAGCATTGGGTAGAAATGAGTATTTTTGTGATTCAGCATGTGTAGTTTCAAAGTGAAATACCACTGTGGTAAATAAAGACACGTGTACATTTGTGGGAAGTTGTAGTATACAGTTTTTTTTGGTTGTTTCCTTTGAACTGATCTGAAATATTAAAATGTTGCAATGATTTTGACATGTTTTTCTGTGTGTGAATTCAAATTAATCTGCAGTCTTGGCACAAGTTGAGTCAACTCGGGGACAATTTTGATGAAATATAATATAAGTTTGGACAGAACAAGCTAACCGGCTGCTTGCTTTGATTAAATATTCACGGTACAGATGCCAGAGTGGTGTTTCCTCATCTAACTCTATTCTCCAGATGTCAAACTATCCCTCTATAGTGTGTTTCCTGCTTGTCCTGCAGGTTAGGACAATGAAAGCAATAACGCTGAGTGCAGGAATCTGAGAGACCGTGGCCTCACAGCACCTGAACCACACACAGCAGCAACATATAAGGTCTCACTTCTTTCCCATGCTTCCCCCACCAACCTGCATAAGCACTGTGGTTTATAGGACTCCCTAATGGAGGCCTGATGTCTACTTGGCTTCCAACCCAACACAATCCCATTAAGTTCTGGTGAGTGGGCACATACTATATCTCTGTGTGATGCTTGTTGCTGCTGCTGGCTCAGCAAGAAGTTTGGGAGGAGGGAGGCTGATCTCCTGGAGACAGCTAATGGAGACCAGGAGCTGATTGTGTTGCCGGATTTTATTAAAACGTGGACACCCTGTGGATGTCTGCATGTGTTTAACTGACTGATCCCTCCTATCCTTAAACAAACTGTAATTATGTGCATGTGTCGGCGCTGAGAACGATCATCTATGTGAGACACTCATATTAGTTAAAGGAGCTGTAGGTGCTCAGGTTTGTACAGCCAGGGACGGAATAACTGGATTTGGTCTGGAGAAAATACAAATACTTCATAAAATAATGACTAAAATCAGGATTAGTTGATCATTTGAGCGAGCACTGAGTATAATGAGTAAAACTCAACTGACATCTTCAGTTACTTTACAAGATTTCTTTCATACGAAACACATGAAGCGTTTATAAAATATGTTTTAGTTGTAAATTGAACTACCCGACAGTTTATACAAATAGTTTATATTTTGATAATTGTTTTAATAACTTTCATACAAATGTGAAGATTTGCTGCTTTTATTTTGGAATATTTTAATAATTTTGACTGATTTCTTTTCAGAATAAGTGTTCACTAAGGTATGTCCACATATGTAACTTTTACATGTTTATTTTATTTGAATCCACTGTCTGTTTGCACCTGCTGCTGCTGTGTTTTCATATAAGAGACATAAACAGCCATCCCAATTTCCGCACAACCCGAGGGTGACATCTTCAAAATGCATAAAAGAATGAAATATTTATCGGTATACACTTGAGGACTGGGCCGGCTGGTGCAGTGTTAGACCTCTCTGCATTGAGGGTGGCGGCTGGCCTAGAGGCAGCAGCAGCAGAGTACAGTTTTACCCGTCATTATATTTTTCAATTTCAAAGGAGTTCCCTCACGTCCCCAGTGTGCAGCGTCAGCTGTGACGTCCGAGCCACGGTTCACTCCAGGGATGGAAGGCACTGCACCAAACTACTACTACCTGCCGCTTCAATTATAAATCATTATTTCACAATAAGCAGTTAGTTAGCTGAATCAAGGTGTCACGACCTTGATGCTCTGTTTTTTCACCGCTTTCAAGCTGCAGATTAATGGGAGTAACAAAGCATGTGAGATAAGACAAAGAAATGAATAATTAGAGGTGCCGTGCACAGTTCAGCGTGCGGACCTATCTCGTTTCCCAAAATTACAGGTGTGCCTTTTTTCTTTTTTTTTTACTCTGGTCCATGTTCTTTTCTTTATTTCCTGCAAACTAACCCCAGCTGTTCACAAAGAAAACCAAAGGTCTTATTCTGATCTGGAAATGGGATGATTGTGTAAGAGATGAGCCAAGCTGCAAGTTAAAGGATGCTCATTTTTTATTTTTTTTATTCCTCAGACATGGTTATGAAACACTTGAAGAAGATGTGGAACGGAAAACTTTAGTGTCCTAAATGGCATCGAATTTTTTTTTTCCTTTAAAATTTTATAATAATAATAATAGATTTCTTTTTCCTGCATTACGTTGTGTAAATAAATTCTCATTCTACAGACAGTTTAAAGCCTTTGCAGCCCTACAGATAGTGACTCACTGTGGACGCCAGAAGTGATGACATCATTAGTCATCATAATGAAATATCAATGGAAAACTGTCCTGCATAACCTCATACAAAACGCATAAAAACATTATTTATACAACTGAAACGGAGGATCGTAACTGCAGCACACACTGACATCTCAGTTTGGATTTCTAAATTAAAAATCCAAAATAGACCTTCACCAAAAGACATATTTGAACCCTTTTAATGAGAAACAAAACCAAACACATATTCTAGACTGCAGTCTGTCAGTGTCATTACACTAATGAAGGGAGTCTCGGAGTAAAAACACTGTCACTTCCAAAAAGGAAAGATCCCAGTTATTTCTTCCATCTTCTAGCTCTGAGCTCATGAGATGAGCTCAGTGGGTTTGTTGAGTAATGGACTGAACTGATCAAAGCCATCCAGAGTTAGTCATGTGTGACAGACAGAGACTATCAAACCCAGCGAGAGTTCAGCCGGTTCATATATGACAGGTGAGCCGCAGCTGGGCTTATGAAGAACACATGAAGCCGGGTCTTGTCAGACGGCTTCTCATGAGAGAGGGAGATCAGGACAGGGGAGGAAGAGGAGGGAAATGATTTCCTGGATCTAATTATAGGAAAAAAACACGATAAATATTTTGGTGGCTCTTCGAAGGGGACTTTTAGGGGCCCTTGGGACGTTCCAGGGGGTACGCCAGAAGGATGAGAAAATATTCCCATGAAACAGAGTGTTGTTTACTTCCAAATTTGTACATCAGATACAGAGGGACTTGTTGCAAATATTGATTGTGCATTACACTTTCCCTGCTTAAACATTGCAGGTAGCAATGATCTAGGTGTCAGCATCTACCTCCTTGTGAACATGGATGGACTCGGGACCAAGCACAACATCTGGCAAGGAATATGCAGGGTTCCCACAACTTTTTCATGAACATATTCAAGCACTTTTCAAGCACCTTCAAGCACCAGTTTTTCCATTTTTCCAGCACCTTTAAATAGGTAGCCTACTAGTTGTGTTTGCCATGATGGTCATGGGAAGCGCAGCGGTGCCACTGTATGGCATAATAATATGGGTCTAATTAGCATTATTTCATATGGTGGTAGATTGACTGTTTGGATTTTTAACTAATTGTGAATTGGCTTGTATTCTCAGCTTGTGAGCGGTGTATTGTGTAACTACCATAGCGCAATAACAGTGACCAACAGGTGTGGATAGTAGTCTACTGTTATTTCTCTGCAGAACACCAAGCGAGTATGATAACCGAGTTCTGCATGTAAAGGCATCGGATCAAGCGCGTAGCCGCTTAGGAAACATTTTTGTTTTCTCTTGGTTTATTGAGATAGACATCACACAAATTTCAAGCATTTTCAAGCACTTCACAAAAAAATCAAGCATTCTCACAACCTTGAAAACACTGAATTGAAATTCAAGCATTTTCAAGGAATTCAAGCACCCGTGGGAACCCTGAATATGGCAATTTCGGGGCCTGATTCTGGAGGTAATTTATTTTAATTATAGATTAATTAATGGATGTTAAAGAGGGATGGGTGAATGAATGAAACACCCTTCCCTCTCAGCAACACAGCCAACTTTTGGAGGCCATATTGCCTCCTGGATGTGAGTGTTTCAAGGCCCCTACAGCATCATTAATAACTTCTTGCCTGCTGCACTAGAATATATTCATAAAACAATCATGATGGATCATATTAAAGTGTCTCACCGTTTGACCCTGATGATCTGATCTCTCATGGGCTTGATGTCCTGAAAACTTTGCTGGTTGACCAGACTGTAGACCAGGATGAAGCCTTGCCCGTTCCTGATGTAAAGGTCTCTCATTGAGGCGAACTGCTCGGTACCGGCTGTGTCGAGGATCTCCAGCACCGACGGAGAGGAGTCCACCTCGATCTCCTTTCTGTAGAAATCTTCAATGGTCGGGTCATACTTCTCTATAAACGTCCCGGTGACAAACTGGACCGTGAGGGCGGACTTCCCCACCCCGCCGCTGCCGAGCACCACCACCTTATACTCCCGCATAGCGCTCCTGCATGCAGAGGATCGAGCCTACAGCAGCGGAGACAAGAAACGCATCCCCACGCACAGACAGTGGCCTGGACTCTGTGCTCTACCAGCCTGCGGTAAATGAGATGCTCTCGCAGTTGAAGGCGGGTGAATTGACAGGATGCGGGAACATTTAGCCCCTGAGACGCACAGCCACAAACATCTAGTGAAATATTCCCACGCTATCTTGCAGGGACACCGTTCCAGAGGCATCCATAATGTAATAAGGCGTCGGTGGGGTTAGAATAAGATCGGCTATTATTAGATGCGACTAGACGGCACATCTTTTGTATGGAGGCTAACACTTACATGTCTCTGCACAGTGGGCTCGAGTCGTGTTAAAGGCAAAGAGCTTGTTTATCCTGAAGAAGAGCACAGAGAGCTGGAAATCCACGCCTCTGGAGTCGGTGCATCCACTGGATGTTGCTGTTTCCTGGAAGATATGGGGGGTGATTAGTGCCACAGACAGAAAAGAGTGCAAGGATATGAGGAAGACTGTGATTATAATGGAAATTGGCATTAAATCATATTTTTTTTTGGGAAGCAATTCAATGTTTTTTAAATAAAATGTGTTTTTCTTAATGACGTCAAAATTAATATTCAATTATTTGTCATCACATGTGTTACATATACTCCAGTATCTGATCCAACAGTGACAACAACATAATTTTTTTGGTAATTTCAGCTTTTTTTTATTTGTCACTTCCTGAAAAAGGCTAAAAAATTGTCGATGATGTCATCCTGCACTCGGGGGGCGGGTGCTAATTTAACATCCAATGAAATGCTTTCTCTCTGAGTGTTTCTGATTTCTGTACAAAAGTAATGTTTATGACTTTATTTAGTAATTTTGGTGAGAACTGGGTCATATTTTATACAAAATATATGTTCTTGTTTTCCCTCTAATGTGATTTACAGAACTGGGCTCCGCAGCCAGAACCGGACCTGGTACGAGCATAGGAATAATGTTACACTACCAAGGTGATTTACGTATTTTCTAACGAAAGATTACTAAACTGTGAACCGCTAACTAGGCTACGGTATTCCCTGTCAGACTGGCCATCGCTGGTTCTGGAGGTTGTGATCAACCGGGCCGTATTAGCTAGAAGGTAACCCACACTCTGCTTCCTGGTCAGCATCCATCACCTCCTGCTTCTGCAGACTCCGTGGCTCTGTAGCGTCTGACTGCATCCTCCAAACAGACACAAAGAGTCATAAGTGCAGTGGACTCTAGAGGTCTTTTGTCACTTCGATGTTAAAACACGTCGTCTTTGGGACGTTGCTGTATGGAAGCTGCAGAGAAAGTAGGTTAAGCATCCATTAGACGAGGGGAGTTGTTCCAGACGAGTCTCAAATGAGTTGTCTGAATGTGGACACCAGCAGGGTGCCCCCCGTCTTTAACTTTGTGTCCAGTGCTCTTGATCCTGGGACATGCTGGTTGTTATCAAATGTAGTATTTTCTTTTTTCTTTTGTCAGGACAATCTGTAGCATTTCATAAACACTGTGATCGCTCCACTATGGAAAGCCGTTTGAGCATTTATTACACATCCTTGATATTAAATGTAATTTCTTGTATATAGGCAGTACTTGCATGGCATTTTGGCATACTAAACACTCAAATTACTAGTGTACTAGTAACTACTAGTAATTACCACCTTGTAAGACACAAAATTCCTTGTACGGCTACTTGTAAGTTGTTTTTTAGAGCCTACTAATAGTACTAGTGCACATTTTAAACCTTACAAGTACTACTAGTGATGTCCTTTTGATTTTATTAGTCATACAAATATGAATTTTGGGTCTTAGTGCTAGTACTAGTAGTACATTTTGTCTTACAAGTAAGGTCAGAACGGCTACTAGATGCCAAAATGCCAATCCAGCTACCAAAAACTAAAGACCCTTTTACTCGTCACAGTTAAACAGCATACCGACTGTACCAGAAGTGAATATATATATATATATATATATATATATAGAATATCTTTGACTACTACAACTGTAGCCATTAAAATGTGGTATTAATGACCCCTCATATAGATGCTTTTTTTTCCTCAAAAAATGCTCCACTGCAGTAACAGGAAATGACATAGAAAACAACAGACAAAAGAGTTTGCTCCTCTTCCCAGCCTCGGCCTCAACATGTTTATCATCTGTGGTAAAAAAAAAAAAAGCTCAGACTTACAAATCTTGTCATAAGCGTTTGTATATTTGTAGAGCATATTGGCCAATTAGCCTGTGGTCTGCTGCTGGCTTACTTTTATCGCAGCGGTTCCCAGAGAGACATTTTTAAGTCAATTATCCTTTCTGGTCTACAGTATACAATTATAATCCTGCAGCAATAAGCATCGTTGGAGATTTTATGATACACAAACAGGACCTTTGCGTGACACAAATACACGATCCAGCCGCAGAATTCATTTGATTTTCTTTATTTCTTTCTTTCAATAGATTTTACACTATCTTGCTGGAACCAAAGAAACATTTGACTATAGAAACATAAAATAGCACAAAATATATGCAAAAAAAAAAAAGAATACATTTAAAAATGATTACATTGAAACTATAAATCCGATGAGGGTCTTCTTGTCAATTTGTCTTTATGTCTTTACTTTGTTGGTGGGGGCACACTGCAACAATGATGGCACAGGCAGTCAACCATTCAGAACCTGCAGTCTCCGGTGTAGCGCGCTCTGCTGGCTAAAGCTGTGAATTACGGGCTCCGAACTGTTCCATTGGAAGGCAATGGGACAAAAAAAAGATCTCGCTACAGGATTTTGGGAGACTGGAGGTAAAGACCGATGACTGTTCACTCTGTCGCAGCTGCCCCCCTTTTGGCCTTTAAAACCTTTTTAAAAAATGATTTCAGATAAAAAGATACAATATTTGAAATGAAACCGAGAAAAGGGGGTTTGAGAAATAACAGAGACTCAGAGTCTCCTGAATAAATTTCATAAGAGCTCTTTAAAACATAAAACCTTAAGCACGATGGACTCAAGATAAGGCAAAGTGTTTGGATAAGCTGAGTCTGCTCAGTTGACCAACTGCTCAGAAAGTGCTTACATATTTCTTTTTTTTTACCGTCAGTCAATCATTGCCAACACATTTTAAAAAAAAACATCACATCTCATGAGGACTCATTGTGGGGTCACCAAATGAGGACATTTTGTGTACAGACTTTTTTTTTGTCACTAGAAACATTCAGTACGTTATCATTTTTTAGTAAGAAAAGAAAATATCGTTTTCTCATGCAACATGTTGAATTGTTAAGTGGTAGTATCTGCTTCTGATTGATAGTCGGGGGGGTGTCGGAGGGGGCAGAAACCTCTAAATCCTTAAAGGAAATGAAAAAGATCACATCTTTAAACAATATATAAAAAGTGCAATCCTTAACTCTAGTGATACATACGCCTCGGATAAAATGTCTTGGTGTGGAACCTAAAGGTCCTTTGTCGGGGGGAGAGAGTTGTATATCTGAACTTATTAATTTATAGATTATTTAGTTCTTATATATATATATATATATATAATATAATATATTTATATATAATCTATGTAACATTGATGACTTTAAATCTATTTAAGTGTTACAGTCACAGCTCTACAGAGGCTGTCGTTTGCTAATGAAAATATTAGGTCATTGTCGTAATCTCAGTGAAGAATAAGAAATGTTCGTATCTTCTTTACAATCTACCTTGTGTACAGTGTTCTAGCAAAAAAAAAGAAACAAAAGATCAACTTAACAATGTCATTTACAAAAATACCGAACTTTAGTAATCGCAACGTTTGGTTGCCACAGCAACAACTTAATATTGTTATGAAATACTATTATACTAGAGTGAAAAGTACATCTTTTTTGATTTTTTTTTCTCTTTTTTTGGTAAAATGTCATCTATACAATAAACATTTTTTTTTTCCCAACAACACAAGCAACTCTATAACTATGCTCATTACTGCAACACCGTGATCTTTTTATCAGTGAGAAGGCAAGAAAGATCCAGTAGCTTTCTGTCGGTGGGTCGACTTTTAAACCCCCACCCCTCAGACATGTGCGACTTCTCATACGCTGCTGACCTGACAGGTTAGACCTTGAAATGACCAACCGTGCAGAATGTAGCACAGCTCAATAAATTACATTCATTTCAAAATAGAATAGTTAACAACATTGTTTTTTGACTAAAATTTGACCAAGAGTGACATAAGATAAATTACAACAAAATAGAACTTTTACCACCGTCCACAAATATTACACACAAATCAAAAAAATGCATGTGAAGAGACAATCAAGTGAGCGGGAAACCAAAATGTGGAGCCAGAGTGAAGCGCTCCGGCTCCACAGGTATGATTGTGGATTGTCAATGTTAATCAAGCACCATGAAATTACATCAGAACTTTTTGGAAATAAAAAAAAACGGGGAAAATAAGATTTAGTAATCGTCGAGTTAAAACACGCCAAACAAAGAGAGGTTGGTCTGAAATAAGAAGTTATGATCTTAGGCTAAAAGACGATTGTTCTGTGTGGAGGTGGAGATGGGTGGAGATGGGTGGAGGGTTTGGGGGTGTTCAAACATACCTTGATAATAGACACAACACAAATTTTTTAAATAACTTTGAATACATTTCTAGAACCGTGAATATAAACTCTCAAAATAAGAGACACTTTACATACAATTACACAGTTTACAATACAGTTTTTTTTTCTCACTCACGTCCCTCATGTAAACTACTCAAACCATGGTAAGAAACGATGGTACACCGTGAAAGTCACCAAACATTCTACAAAGCTATTTTTGATTTGTCGTTTCTTTAACTTCTTTTTGTTATCGATAAAGTCACTTGTGATGTTTAATGAACGCTTACCGGAGGACTGTGTTTTTCCGGTAGCGGTTTTCGCAGGATGTGATGTCTTCCCCTCGAAAGGTCCATGTAGCTTCTGACAGCCAGTGTTTCTGTGACTTTTAGTGATACACTCTGGATGCATGTGTTGTTGTCGTTGATGAGCATTTTTTAGGCACTTCTACAGTTTTTCTAAAATGGAACAGGATTATCGGTGATAGTAGGGTTGGACAGGACAACCGACGGTCACAGATAGCCCTCCAGTCGAAGTTCAAGTCATCTTTTGCTTGACGATCATCGTCAAATGCACCTTTTTTTTTTTTAGTTTTGTTTTTTTTTTTGTTTAGTCTTAGCACTTAAGTCCCTCACCCACCCCCCGAAAACCTCTCCTACCAGGCCTGGTGTTGCCATCACCTGCTAGACCTCGCTTTTAGTCCCAGTCTGCCGGCAGACCATCAGTCTCCAGATACGAACACACATGCACACACACACACACACACAAGGCTTGGTATGTCTGGAACGAACCCTCAAGCTTTGTTAAGCCCTTGGCACAGACCTGAGCCTTTAGGCTTTTCGGTAAATGGCCACGACTATCTTCTGTCAACACTGGGCACTGTCTTCCCCAGTCCCGACTACATGCAAAAAAAAATCCGTGCACAATCTATCCCACCGCTCCTGAACCCAGCACCGAAACAAATAAAGGGTGCGTTCTGAGCAGCTTTCACAAAAAAAGAGTGAGGAGAAAAAATGTGGCTCTGCTGTCTTGGCCGGTTGATTCCACCGACCTCTTCCAAGCTGCGACTTTGGCAAGATGTTGTCCGGAGATGAAAGGTTGGCAGGGAGGAGGGGAGGGGTTAGCTTCATCATGGCATCTTTAACAGCATCTGGGGCAGATGAGGGTCTCTGATACCCTCGGGCGGGGACAGTCACGTTGAGAGTCTGCCCCCGAGGACATTCAACTTCGTTAGAGGGGGAAAGCAAAGACCGCGAGACGACGAGGACCCTCGAGTGCGCTGGTGTGGTTGTGCACGGGTTTTTTCTCTGACTCTTCCTGTTTTCCACCTCGACATCAAGCACTATAGTTCTCACATAGTGCAAATCAAGCATCTCTTTTTTTTTTACTAACCAAAGGGATGAACATTGTGCAGCGGTTTTTAGAATAAATATGAAAGAGAGGGGATCCACGGTACTTTGGGAGAACAGGTGTTAAAATGACCTCTATAGTGTGTCTGCTATGTATGTAGTACTATACATAAGAATATTTTTGACTTTTTCATGTTAATAGTTTTTTTTCTAGCAATACATACAGTATATATCTTTTTTTTGTTGTGTGTGTGTGTTACACCGGCACTGCAGTTCTTATGGTTAAATTGAAGTGTTACACTCTTAGCATGCAGGTTGCTGGACCTCTATGGGAGAGGCAAGGTAGTATTTACACAGGGGCTGTTTTGGGTTTCCTAGTGCAGCTTCGTGACACTCCATTCCCTTCCTGACTCTTACTTCAGGATGATCTGCAGGAGAGAGAGAGAAAAGGGAGAGAACACAAGGGGAGAAACGTTTAGTTCACCTGTAAGAAAGAGATTTGATTTATTGTAACATGGCAAATACGAATCTGCATTTCGACTGATTTCGATCGATTAAAACATTCAAGAACATACGTAACACAGGTACATTGAATCGATGCTTTTATCGTGTGTGTTTGTGTCTCTTTATAATCTGGTTTAAGGCCTCAGTGTGCTTCAAACAAAGTGTCTGTCGGATCATCAAACAACGCCTAAAAGTGCGTTCGACAGTCATGGTCACTTTATGTCGCGGCTGACCTCGCGTAAAGGTGTAAGCCGGCAGAATTTCAACTTCTCTTAGTGCCCGTGTGAGTGTTAGACTTTGATTCAAGTGTTAGACTAGTGATTACGGGAGCGAGGGTCAGAGCAAGGTCGGATCAAGATCTCTTTGCAGCACAAATACGACTTCTGCCTTGAGATCAATCTCGGGATATCATCGGATATCGCCTGACAACAATTTAGCTCTTTATCTGCATTGGTTTACATCTGTTCATAGATTGAACATAATCTCTCGCCTATCAAGTTGCTCATCAGGAATCTGTTATCTGGTTTCCTGGATATCAACGGGTTCCAGCGTAAGCCTGTAAACTTTGGTCGTTGCCATCCAGAGAGGCTATATCGCGCTTCAGACTCGCTTTGTACTTTGTTGAAGCATTCTGAGGCATCGAGTGGGCGATGTGTACTTGAGACAATCACAATATTTCTTTGTGGTTGAGTCGTGGTTATTACGCCACCTGTCGGGTGTTTCATGCAGATTTGCAAATAGCATTTGACCCAGGTCTGGTCATCTCTGTGTGTATTCTCTTTAGGAGGTAAAGACTAATCCAAAACACGACAAAGAGAGAGAGAGAAGAGGATGAGAGAGAGAGAGATTGCCTATAAGAGGGGAAGACAGGTAGAAGAGCTGCTGGCTGCCATCACGTGGTTGCCGCTGGCAGCGAGCCGACACAGAACAAAGCTGCATGGTGCTTGTTAATAGACAGCAAAGGACAGAAGCCACTGGTCACATCGCACATCACGGAAGGTTCGCCACACATGATGTGCACAGGCTGAGAGGAAAAGCCCGCTCCATAGAGCAGTATGGAGATATTACCCGGGTGCCAGATGGGTGGGATCAGCCAAACCCCACCCGTCTGGTACCACAGGGGAGGTGTGGGGGTTGAAAACAAACACCAGGATTTGTTTGCAGGTCCTGTTTGTCTTAGATGTGGCGCAGTGAGACTAGCAGCATGTTTCAGAAAAGGTCAGCAGTTGGATATTAAATGAAGCTATCAGCAGAGTTTTAGGAGCAGGAGCACAACTCTAATACACCCTTGTCTCCTCTCGTATTCTGCAGCCTACATGCCCAGCACGTATCTATCTCCTATTTCTTCATCTGCTTCCTACCCTCTTGGGGTCCTGAAGGTGGTCTGCTGCTGTGCCCGGTTGCTTCCCTACAATGCAGCAACAGACCGAAAAAGTAGTTTCACTCACAATCTTTCCTTTTTGTTCTCTTGCTAGAGAACTTTGTGGAGGTTATTGTTCTAATCGCACTGGACCTCTGCGACTCAGTCCGTTAATTTGAATAAATGCGATAAGAACAATGGCGGATTCCCTCCGCAGGGAGCTGAGAGCTCGAACCGTCGTCCTCTACCCGAAGAGCTGCTCGGTATGACGACTTCTGATTCTTTTTAACTTCCTCTCAGTTCAGTGGCCACAGTGAATCTTGTGAAGTTTGGGATGCAACGCCACGTTCAGACAGTCGAGGGCGCTGCTACTTCAAATCTCCCAGCGAGAGGAGTGACGTTACCCAGAGTTAGCACATGGTTTAGATGAGCTGGAAGATGGGATGATGTGATTGGTCGCTCGTGTCTTGATGACAGTTCAGAGGGTCACGACTTGACCGGACTCTGAACCTCTCAACATGTTTGCAACAGCCTGTGTTTATTACTCACTGTTTTATTTACGTCTGAGGTAATCAGTGTTCATCCTGCAGATGAAGACGATGATTATTTATGTGACTACACTTCTCCTCACTAAGCTCTGTCCTGACTGTCTTGGCTCAGGATGTGCAGTACGTGTGAGAAGCCACGTAGCAATTAAGGAGATGCTGATGCAAACCGGCTCGTGATAGTACGAACTCAGGATTTCAGCAGTATGTGCTCTTGAACAACAGGAAGGAGGGGAGGGGGCAAATAATACGGTGGGGATGACAAGGCGTGTACTGTATGCAGTACAGCTGGTGATTATACACAGTGTTAACTGTGTCCTCGCTGGTGGGATCTCTGTGCAGGGTGGGGGGGAACAGAAGGAGACAGACAGCGAGGGCTGACGTCATTGTTTCTCCGGCTCCTTGTCCCACATGCATCTTTAAAGAGCAGCTCTGCTTCCTGCTGCTACTGCTGCTGCATGCCAATTACAGGAAGAGACGGTGACTCACAGGAAGTGCACACACTGCTGGCCTATGAGGGGCAATAAAGCACGAGGTGGATCAGTCGTTCATGGTGGAAATGGAATCTGAAAAATTGATTTCATTTATTTTTATATTGTCATTCCAGATGCTAGATTAGTTTTCAACGTATTTCTTAAGTCATATATATCAAAGCGAAGAAAATAGAGCGACACACAAAGAGACTCTATATTTCTACGTGTGGAACACTTCTCATCTGTCCATCTGCGTGTCCTCAAGGCACCTCTGTGCTGGACTAAATGATTGCCAGCTGCACGAGGCCGGAGCGCCAGCATTGTGCTGAAATTTCCAGGTTTAAAATGGGGCACACATGCGTCACTCTGGCATTCAAAACTGGCCCCCCCACCCACCCCGACTCCTGCTGACACGCAGCAACAGGAGAGCTGCCGATCAGAAAGCCATTTTTAGACGGCTTCTGTGATCATTTTATTTCGGCGTCCGTCTCGCCCTGACAAGTGGCGTCTCCCGTTAACCGTTTCCTCGCATGATTTACTCTCGCTTTTATCCGGCGACCGGGGGAGAGGGGAAAGGTAAAAAGGTGAAAACTGGGTGGAGTCGAAAACAGAGGAAGGAAAATAAACATGGCAGCTGTTAAGTGCTGCAGAAACCGCCTGTATGTGTTTGCTTGAACGCGCGTGTTTGCGTAGCACACAAGCAGTACAAATGAGGGGCCCCTGCTGCAGATGGAGAGCCTTTTTTTTTTCAACAACAAGAAAAGTGGAAAATAAAACTTAAAAAAAAAAAACAGAAACATGCAAAACAAAACCAGGAAGTAGTGCAACACAACACAACTACTACTTTGCAAATGTGGGAGCTCTGAAGAAGTGCTTGTCGGGAGTGCCTAAAGGGGCCGTGCATGAAAAGAATACAATAGAGCACGCTGCTCGCACCCCCCTCCTTCCTTTTAAATTCTCTGGAAAATACCCACTCACATGCTTTCATGCCAATGTGAGTTTGCCCAGTGCGGGCGGATGGAGGGATGGAATCGGGCTGGGCGTGGGCTTAGGCTCAGCTGCAGGTTACTGCGGCTCACTGTTAGAAGGCAGCACTTATTCAGAGCTCCGGGGACTGATGAAAGAAAGCTTTAAAAGGAGCAAACCTGATTGGCTGGTGCTGTTGCTGCGTAGGGGACACTTGTGGCAGGAGTTGTTGCTGCAGAGACAGTAGCAGGCGTAGCACTGTACATCATTGGGACTTTGTTTTCAGGGTGGGAAAAGGGGGAGGGGAGAGGGAAGGAGGTGGTAGCAATGGACAGGTAGGTGGAGCGTTATGGTAACCATGGCAACCGTTGTGATGTGTGTGTGTTGACGGTATCGTTTTGTTGTTGTTGTTGTTGTTGTTGTAGATGGTGATGGTGATGGTGGTGGTGGTGGTGGTGGTGGCAGATGTTACAGAGAGCCAGCAAGCCATCGTTAGGGTTACACCGGCAGATGGCATGCAACCATTCACAATGCAAAGCAAGGAGGACAGAAAGGAAGAAAGAAAGATAGAAAGAAAAGGAAGAAAGAAAGAAGAGAGCATGGGAGGAAAAAAAACAAAACAAAAAAAAACAAGAGGAGAGAAGCTGATTACAATCACAAATAAGGAAATTTATACGGAAAATCAGTTTGCTATTTTTTCCCAGAGAAGTTGAGACACCAATGACAGAAATCAATGACACTTTTTGGCATCAGGGATGGGAGTTTAACTTTTTTTTTTTTAATACACATGGACTGACAACAGCAGGAAGCCAAAATAAAACATGCAACTCTGCTTTTCATTTTTCCATTTGCTAACCTAGGACCTGCTGGTTAGTTGTTTTGTAATTCCCATCACCCCTGTTTAGCAGAGACAAAAGCTCCAGCTATGTGGCTGAGATCATTTCTCTGGGAAACTGATTTTAATTTCCTGATCAACACAGCACAGCAAACAGACAGTGGCTATTCTACAGCTTAAGAACAGATCAGTATTTTAATCCACGCTACCATTTTAATCATAAACACATTAGCGAGAGAGTCAGTAGGACTGAGGACAAGGACTGAAGTCACAACTCTTTCAGGTGATTGAAAACGTTTCACATATGTCAGCATAAAGAAACACACAGTTTGATAAACATTTTTTTCAACACCGCCCACAGGAAGTGATGAGGCGATGACCTTTTTTGTCTCACCTGCAAAGGCCGCTCCCCCAAACCCTCCCTCCACTCTTATATACACATTTATATATATATCAAACAGTGTGTGTGTGAGAGAGCAAAGGGAAGGTCAGGACCTACCAAGACTGCTAGCAGGTGTCATGCACAAGACTGACCCTGTTGTGTTCATGCAGAGAAAGACAGAGAGAGGGAGGGGGGGAGAGAGAGAGAGAGAGAGGAGGAAATAAATGGGTTAATCGAGGGAGGAGAACAACAAGGTTAGACAAGACCAAAAAAAAAAAAAAAAGCTTAAAGACGTCGCTCAGGTCAGATGCTACTGTTACGGTGGTGCTGTCAGGCAGTTAACAGGAGCAAGCGGAGGAGTTCACTTATCCAGTTATGCATTAGTGGGAAATACTGCTGATATACGTCGAACAGGCAGACGGAGGATGTGGAACTGTGGCCACGTTTGAACAAAGCCGATTCACAGAGTTTATCGGTTACTGTTTGAAGGAAATGATGGATAATTAAGGCACTTATTTACTTTAAAATAAGCATTCGGTGTCACACTGCAGAGCCCAGTAGGGACAACTTAAATACATCAGCATGCTGCTGTTAGAGATCTCGCTATGTGCCACGTGCAGCCAAGATAAATCAGTCGATGGATGTGCTAAGTCGCCTTTTCCATCATTTTCTAAGTCACAAGAACCCTCCATTTAAACAGCTACAGCTACCGCAGTGCATTAATGCAGGGAAAATAATCAAACAAAAATCTTAATAAGAAAAAAGAGAGAGAGAGAACGCTGACTAATAGAGGCTACGACTAAAGAGGTGACAGTGCAGCATCATGCAGTGTCAGTACGATGATGTGCACAGGCTTGCATCCCGATCTGGATTGTAAAGACGGGGTAGGGTTTTACTGCGTCAGAACAATTCATGTAAGCGGAGAAACCCCCCCACCCTCCCCGTGTGAAGATCAAAGATTTGCAATATCAACCCAGGGCTACTTCCCACACACAGATGCAGAGAGGGAGGGTCGGGGACGAGGGGGCTGTCAGGCGTCTCGCACCACAGGGACACACACAAAAAAAAAAGAGACGAGGTAGAAATAAAGAGTGAGGGACGGCAGTCTCATCCTCATGACTCAGTCTGGCTACAGGCTAACGCATTAGCTGCGGTTAACTGATTTAGCCGGTGACCCCTCGGGGGCTTAAGCTGCTGTTAGTGTGTGTGAGAGAGGAGCAGGCAGAGAGAGAGAGAAGGCGTTTTACTTAAGGAGGGGATGTAAAAAATAAATTAAAAAAACTGAAGAGGAATAAGGGAGCGGACTTTTTGGGACTAATTTGGGGAAAATTTGAGCTTTTTTTAACAGGATTCTTCAAGGCAGATTAAAAACACACTGAAGGGACTGTGTTTGCTCAAAAATGTAACTCACTACTGCCTTTAAAAGTCTTCGTGTTGGATACAACTTACTCGTTTGTATGCTCAGGCGTTGGGAGACTGACAGGTGTGTCATATTTATGTGGTAATATATCACATCTTTTATTGCTCTGATCAAAGCCTGCGCTGCCCTTTCCACCTGGGAGCAATTACGTGTTCGTACTGGCAGATCAAAGTTTTTCAGGAATGGTACTTGAATAGTTGTAAGATTAGCGCACACGCCAGCGCAGCCGGTCTCCTCATGTGCGTCACTCTGTCTTTTTCTGACTGATCACGAGAGAGATGCTCTCCGATGCGTGACGGGACGGGAGGTTAGCTGAGCACATTCAGAGAGCGTTATCTGTGTGTGTGTGTGTGTGTGTGTGCGCTCACATGCTCCGCATACCTACGGGCGCTTTTGTTTGCGTGTTATCTTACCTGTGGGAAAGAAAGCGGGCTGCTGGAGCTGTGCATTGGCCAGCGCCTGCTGGTAGTGCAAAACACTGGGGTTGAACAGGGAGCTCGCTCCGTTGCTCTTCTCGAGTGCTTGTCTCTTTGGTAGGGGCTGGAGGACGCCGTGGGGGAACGCCTGTGTCACACAGCACAGCAGATTTTGAACTGTACACGAGTCAACACTGATATTTGCTTTTTTAAAATCTGTTATTTGTCTAAGCACAGCACAACAAGGCAAAAATGGAAACTTGCTGTAACTATCACAAGGACAATGACAAACTACAACGTAGCAACAACACATTAAAGAAAACAGTGTGAATTATTTTAACATTACATCGTTCATTTAACTAACGTACAGTACAGGCTAGATCGTAAATGATAAATATTTATACTTAAAAGTGTCTTACAGGGTTTCACAAAAAACAAAAGAGCCAACTTAAAAATTTTGTGAGTGGCTACAGTACAATTAAAGAAGCTACATGCAAAGCAAAAGGTGAAAGGTCAAAGTACCAGGTCTACAGTTGCCTCGAGGGGTCGCTTCATTGCTTTGGCAGTCGACTGAGTCTTTAATTAGCAGGCAGCGAGCACATGATGGCAGTGGGCCAATGGGATTCAAGCGTATTAACATACAGGTAACAGCAAGCAGAGGTGCGTCATGGGGGACAGCATTGCATTGTGGATAGGTGAGAAGGAAAAAAACAAAAACAAAAATAATCTGAATGCAAGTATACCACATACAAAACAATAGGCATGCACATAAACAAAAATTGTTTTGTTTACTTTAAAGAAACATTGCTACTTTTTTGTTTTTTTTTTAGAATTAGTACAAAAGCAAAAAAAAAAAAAAAAGCATCTACATTAACCTTTGGTTAAAAAAAAAAAAAGCAAGAATCTATGATGTACTTCAAATCTACTGGGAAAGCATTTAGTAGTAACGTCAACTATTTCTGAACAAGGAAATCAATGTTTTTTTAAATATCTACGCAAGAAGAAAATGCAGTAAACACAACTGATTGAGACTATATGTGAGATGTGAACATAGGGACGCTACAGTCCTACACACACAGTGATTACAGTGCTCTCTGGGGGGGGTTCACTATTGATGATGTGCGGTGGATTGGAAGGGGGGCGCGGTAAAACGCCCACAACAGATTTGTGAGTGAGATTTGATCAAAGCCCCTCGAATGATTGACCTCAGCGAGGACGGGGTATGTTGTGTGGACAAAAAGTGGTTTAACGATCACATCCTTTTTTTTCCAGGCGTGAAGTTAAGTGACGAATCTCGAGCGTGTGTTAGTGTGACGTAATAATCACAGAATGTGGAGCTCTGTTTATTCTCCCGATAAATATCTTCTACAAATCTAATATTAGTACGAACCTACATTTATTTCAAGCTTTGTTTATTTGTTTAAGCACATGTGGTGTCACTGCTGAGAGAGAAAAAAGAGATGACATGTGATGTGATGAGCACAGCACTTAGCGGTCCATGCATAAGCCTCCTTGCCTCTTGTATGTGGATTTTCCGTGCAATGCATGTCCTACCGACAGAGCAACAAACGATGCGCTGCTGCTGATGCGCTGCTGCGGTGTTAACAGATCTGAACACGGCGGGTTAGTTAGCCTCAAATGGAAGATGGTCAATTAAAGTGACATGGAAAAAAGCAAAGAGATGGCCGCATTCCACTTGCAATGAGGAAGAAGACCGCAGCGTGGCAAGCAACACATGATGTGGCACAGCAAAAAACAACAGAATCTCAATACGAGGATCCTCTTACTGCGACTGTATCAGTTAATGTGTAACCTTATCTACAGCACACTTTAGCCAATTTGCTTTAGATTAAAAAAAGTGAATTATGGGTAATGATATTAGCTATTTGCAGCAGTGCAGCAATACAGGTTTTATGGCTCTCTGCTTCAATAAAAGTGTTAAAGGGCTAACAGAGAATTGGATCAAAGGTGCTGACTAAACAACGGATTGTCCTAAGGTTAACCCTGCTCACCTCTGGCACAGCTTGTAACTGCTGATGGTAAACTGGGAATTGGGTCATAAAGTTGATAAACTGGTCCGTATGAGGAACACAAGGAGGTGTGTGAAGCGTGGGCTTTAAAAAAAAAGAGAAAGCATTGTGTATCTGATGGGGAAGTTGCTGACAGGTCAACAATCGGGCTTTATTTATGCATGTGTCGATTCCTTTTCATGCAGTATGTGCAAAAAGCAAACTAACCTGCAGTCACGTTCGCCTTAAACCGTCCGCGCTGTGGACGTATGGAGGAAAAGGACAGTAGGGGAGAGCAAGCAGCACAAATGGAGCCAGCCAATGAGAGAGGTATGTGCAGCGCGTAAAGCATGCCCATGCCATGGAGGAGAGAGAGGAGGGTGGTCAGCTCGCTGGTGCAAGACCAGGTGAGCGAGTTGCCAAAAAAAAAGGACACCGTTCAAGAGAACCTGAGGGGTGGGTGGGGCACAGCCAAGACACACTGCCAAACCTTTCCCCACTGTCTGTCTGCATCCGTCTGCCTGTCTGTGGTACACTTTCTCTGCCTCTTCTCCAACAACCATCCCCCCACACACACATGCACACACACACACAGACACACACACACACACACACACACACACACCTTGTGTGGCTACATCCTCATCCATCCCTGATTCAATTTGCACTGATCTGCAGAGAGCCGCACTTATCATTGAGAGCAAAGAGGGGGGTGGGATGGGCGAGTGTGTGGGGGGGTGAGCCAGCATATTGTCTCCGTATGAACCAAGGGCATTGGAAAATAAAAGCAGACTGCGGTGAGATAATAACAGATTGTTCTTGCGGCATTATACTGATGCGTTTAGGTCCTACTAAGCCCTGTTTATTGTATACAATGGCCTCGCTTTGGGATGACTGTCGTGCGTGAATTGCACACTGGAGTCCACTAGAACGAACCAGCAGAGGTGGGGTATGTTTTTATACAGTAATAAAGCAGTGCTCCACATTTTATGTTACTGTGGGTGTCATCATCTGCAGCGTGTTCTTACTGTATATGCTGCAGGATGATTTGTAGTAATGTCAGCGAGCCTTGGGTGTGTTTTTAATTGTTTTACCAACATGTTTGGCTGCGTCTCCTGGACTTTGCGCTAATATATAAGTGTGAATAATACTTTACGTGCAGCATTTACTGGCTCTTCAACAACCATAAAACCATCCTATAATAACTTGTTTGTTTCATGCCCTATAAAAGCCTCCCTGGATATTATAATGAAAGGCTAAGCTCTTATTGAAAAGTTCAAGGTACACTGTACATAGGTGCTATAAAAGACTTATTGTCCCGTTTAGACCTCGCAAGCTCTCGCTCTAAACAAGCCAAAAACTTGTGTAATGTTTAGTTACTAGAAGGATACGGGTGTGTGTGTGTGGGGTACAGTAGTTAGGAAAGTAGTGCTGTGCTCTCACCATGGCTGCAGCCGTGGCGGCGGCTTGCGCGGCCACAGCTGTCTGGTTGGCCTGGTGTTGGGCGGCCTTGATCTTGGCCTGCAGGTGGGCCGGTGGGTGGAAGTACTTGCACTTCTCGCGGGAGCAGCGGCTCTTGATGTAGTCCATGCACACGGTGACCGTGTTGTCGCTGGTGTCGATCATCGGGCTGTCGCTCGGGTGGGCGAAGCGGCAGTCGGTCTCCCCGCGAGCGCAGTTGCCCCGCTGGAACTCGCGGCACACCTGGGAGTGGGGAGAGTCGGGGCGCACGCGCACACACACACACACACACACGCGCACACACACACACACACACACACACACACACACACACACACACACACACACACACACACACACACACACAGAAGAGGACAGACACGCAGATGCATGTGTGCAAAAAGAGAAAACAAAGACAGACGTACAAACTGTTAATACTTGAAATGATTTAGCAGTTTTATCATCCTCTTACTGTAGCGCAAGATCAACCGCAACAGTAACTGAGGCAATATTTTTAAAAAGTATTTGACATTTTGGTGTCTGGCTGTTTTGCAAATGAGACTCTTGATGCATATTTAAACACAGCATGGTGAGCCAACAGGCCTTAAGGCTTTTTTCACACCAAGATATTTTTGTACGATGAATGTGTGTGTGCGCTGCTGCTCTCCTGTGAAGTAACTAAAGTCTACAACAATAGAGGATGGCAAGGAATCTGTGAATTGCATATTTTAGGGTTGGGGCGAATTCATCGGATGTGAAAATCGTTGCCCAACCGTGACATATATGAGGAGAAAAACACAATATATAAGGACACTGCAGTTTGTGTCAAACACGAATGACTTTGAAATCACTCAGTGTCTTTGCTATAATCACAAGAGGATCTGCTTTTGACTTGTACTCTGAGACACACACACACACACGCATGTGCAAAAACACTGGACACATACACACACACACATGCGTGCTTTGTGTGGGAGTTTATACGCCTCTCAGAGGGATTCGGTTTAAATTAGAGCCAACTTCTTTCAGTTGCTAAGTGATAGCACTCCCAGAGAAAAACACATACAAGGGCACACACCTACGCATCACCTTCAGGTCTTGGGGAGATTATTGTTTATCTTTATAAACGTAGTGGAGAAAAAAAAAACACTCCCCCTTTTTGCACTGTTTCACAATCAGCGAGCTATTCTCATTCAGAGCTGTTTGCCAGGGGGCAGATGGAGTCCCGGTCTAACTGTGGCTGTCTCGCAAGTACCGGTTTGTGTTGAGCAAATTCCAAATTTTGAAATCACTCACGCAAGCGTGTGTCTGATATGAGCCGTAATTATTTCTGTAAGGGAGGTAACACAATCGGTTGCACCTTCAAGGATAATACAGATGTAAGAAACTATCAAGTGCCTGGCGGTGTTATTGGGAAGAAAATCACGCGTGCCTTGCAGCATTTTTGTACAAATCGGACTAGATCTACACACAAGATGTGGCCTGTGCGAGCCTGAATTAATTATTCGGGCTTATAATTACTTGCTTATGAAACAGATTTGAGAAATTAACTTATTTTAAAAGGTTAAAGACTGCTAAGAATTCCCACGGAGCTGCATTTTGTTTGTTGCTATGCCAACTACTATGGTAACCAGGGAGGAGGTTAGTATTATATCTTCCTGTATTCACTGCACAGTACAGTATGTAGAAAACCTTGTGTGTCTGTTATATAAAAATGAAGTGAGATTAAATAAATGGCACTCATTAGCACCGCGTATCTGCTGCGTCTCTGTCACACCCGTAATCACAGTAAGGCGTCACTGTAATTACACTTCATGACCTCGAAGAGGACATTAGCTCTGATTAGCTGTCACGCTTGTCTTGTTGAGAGAGGGTGGACTGTGATTGGGTGGGTCACCTCCAGCTTGTCGGTGCGCAGCAGTTTCTGGTTGGAGGAAGAGCCGGCGGACACGGAGACGGGCGGGCTGCCGGGGACGATGACGGGCGTGCTGGGCAGGATGTCTGTGGGCACCAGGCCCATGCTGTGGGACATGGGAGTCAGGTACGGCGTGTAGCTCAAACCTGCGCTGGAACCCAGACCCTGGCTCACCGGAAACGTCTGCTGTAGACGGAGAGAGAAAAGACAGTTACCCACACTCATTCTTCAAGAGTCGTCTTGTTTTCCACAATCTTAATTAAAATGGTGGACGGGGAACGAAAGAAATGGCTGAACGGCAAAGATGTGAAATGATGGATGTAAGGAGGGACGGTGGGAAGTGGAGGGTGAAAGGCAGAAAGAGGGAGAGGATGGAAGAAAGAGACACAAGAGGCAAATAAACGCAGCTGTGCGGCGCGGTGAGAAAGATGTGAGGTGAGGGGAGGTGGTGACAGGTAGAGAAAGAGAGAGAGAGGGGAATAGATTTCAGAGAAAAAGTGAAGAAGCAAGGGTAGAAACAAGAGAGGAGTTTTTTTTTTTTTTTTTTTTTTTTTAACCTCTATGTTCCTCGGGAAGATTTTGCTGAGCTGGCGTGTTCTGTTTCGGCTACTCCCAGCCTTATACTGATGCAGTCAAACACATTCACACCTGGCAGCTGCCCAGCTCAACCGCAGTCTACCGCTGACTGCCGGCGCAAACTCCCAGAGACTAGTTAGGCACTTTTTTTTTTTTTTTGTGCTTGGCTCAAGGGCATCGCGGGGACTGTTGTGCAAACAAACTCGGGATCTTTTTTAGCCTGAGATGTGGCAGGATAATCTGAGAGGGAAAGATTAAGTGTCCAATAATGGGCCGTGTGTCTCACAGAATTCTCATATTCTCTCAGGTGAATCATGCTCGGCAGTTAAAGGCTCTGCCAGTCGACACTGAAAGAAATTTCAGGGTCACTTAAAACATGCAAGTTAAAGCGCAAACCTCAATACATGAAGATGTTTTTTTAATGTCTAACTTTTTACAGTTCGCGGCTATTTTTCACAGTGAGTCACGCTGGTTTGCCGCAGCGGCGAGGCCGGAACTAACCACGGGTTGCATTGTGGTGCCGGGGATCATGAACTGCATCTGTTGAGCCAACATGGCGGCCGCTGTCTTCTGCTGGATCAGGTTATTTCTCCCGTTGATCTCCAGCTGGGTCTTCAGGTGAGCGGGCGGGTGGAGGTATTTGCAGTTCTCTCGCGTGCAGCGGCCCTGAGAGGGGGAGAGAGAGGGGGTGGAGACAAAGAGGTCATTAACAGTCTTTTCTGAAAACATCAAGTCTCTAATCAACAGAGCGAAGTGAAACGCAGCAGTCTTTGTGATAATAAATCTGGCGGTGAACAGGTTGTGCGTCTGCCTCGGGACATGGCACATACGTGGGAATTTGACTCCAAAACATTAAGCGCTCGAAGACAATCATAAATATTCATAATTTGGGAGTGTGTCTCTTGCAGACGATGAGTGCTACACATTGATTGTGTTTGTGACTATCCACCGGGGAAGCAGGTCGCACTTTCAGAGTCGAAACATTGTTGTGAAAGATGATTACCGGGGTTGCTAGCTCGTGTAACCCTGCAGACTCGTCAGGGTTCAGAGCGGACGTGGAATTTCTCTCGCTCTGATCCAATCGAGACGAAATCTCTGTAGCTTTGTGACGGACAGGTCATCGAGTATTCTCTGTGGAAATGCAAATGCGTGTGGGGGTCGGCGGGGTCAGGCTCTCTGTGGATGAAGGCAATTACACTGTCAACCCAGAGGCTAATGGCAAACACAATAATCCAGTATGGATCCTCATTGTGCTGCTTATTGCGGAGGTGAGTGGGTGGAAGACAGGAGGAGAGGTCAGGAGGGAGCAGCGTAGTGACGGGGAAAAGAGAGAGAGTCTGAGGAAGACGGAAAGTAAATGTGAGGAGTGGAGCGGTGGAAAAGGTGTGGGCAGAGTGGATTGATATGAATTAGGACATGTCATGACCCGGCATGACATGGCACCTCTCTTTGAATGTGAAGCTAAATTAGAATCGGTCCGAACGCCCCTCGACTCCGCGACAAGGAGGAGTCTCAACACAGCGTCCTGATTAGCAGAGCTGTACTCTCTTCAGAAGAAAAGTGTGACAGCTCCGCCACGCTGTGAACGAATCAGTTTTAGTCACTCGAGTGCTGTAGTCAAACATCAATTTAAGCCCTAAATCAAACATACAGAGGGAACCAGAAGAGCTGGAGTATATATTAATAATACTGATATTTGTGTCAATAAATTTCTTACATTTGATTCATTTTAATCGATACTTTATGAACTATTTACCAATTCTAGCATTCTGGTGAACTTCATAAACAAGCCTATCATTATTAATTGATAATTTATCACGCATAGTTGTGATTAAAATAAAACTCAGCCTGAGGTTTACAAGCAAATAAAACATTCCCATTCTTACCATTCTTATACTATTCTTAGTAAAGCACATAACTGGAACACATCCCGCGGGCCTGTGATGCAAATAAATAAAAAGCATGATATGGATTATTTCTGTTGACGCTCACACACACACACACACACACACACACACACACACACACACACACACACACACACACACACACACACACACACACACACACACACACACACACACACACACACACACACACACACACACACACCGCAGGGATTTGAAAGAGCTGCTAGAACCGTTCAGGTCTACGCCGCCACACTTAGAACCCTTTGTGTTTTTCTACGTTGAGGTGAGCAGGGAAGAACTTTTAATCAAGCGCGGCTCAAGGTATAAGCCCGGCTCCCAGTGTAAATAACCAATAATCTTCAAATCTCATCAAAGGAGAAACTAATAAAAGCTGGCTGTCCTTTTTCTTCCTGACAGATATTAAAAGACACCCCGCAGAGCGTCGAACACTGTTGGCATTGTTACCTTTCTTCCGACTGATTTGAAGCTTCCACAAAGGATATTAAGTCTGTCGACACTATGGGCTTCTATTTTGTTTTCACGTTTAAAAAACAATCATAAGAATTAAGGCGTTTTTTTGATTATGAGGCACGAGTGACAGATAGCAGGTTAGAGCAGCTCTGTAACGATGAGCGAGTCGCTGACTGACCTCCGCATCCTGCTGCGAGCCACCGATACCCGCCCATCGCGGTTCACATGCACAAAGTCACACCTGCCCACACATATGCAAACTAAATCACACGATCACAACAAGCATCGCCCACATTTGTGTGTGTGTGTGTGTGTGTGAGCCCTGTCCAGACCAGAGGAATAATGTTACCGCTGAACCCCACAAACCAAAGACCTCAGAGGTGTCAAAACTAATTGGAGCCTTACAGTATGAAGTACCACTGGGGAAAAGGTGTGTGTGTGTGTGTGTCCAACGCGTGGGCAGGTGTAACAGTGTGTGTGCGGGAGAAACCGTGTGGGCGGGATGTGACTCTGCGTGAGAGAGAGAGGGAGCTGGTGCTGAAGCTGAGCTCTGGACAGCATCCCAAACTGAGTCTGCAGGGAGGTGCTGCATCGCCCATCGCGCCCTACGAAGATCGCAGACGGACACGGAAATAAAGACGCGCGCATTGCGGCGCACGCGGGCACACACCTCCTCACACTTTGTCCGTTATGTGGACTTAAGAGTGAAGCCATTACTCCCCCTTTTCCCTATATTCAGTTCATCTGTAGCCTGTGAGTGACACATGCTTTACGCAATCGCTCACCGTTACTCCCCGTTTAAACGAGATGAGGTAAACGGGCGAGTATTTCATAACGCAGAGGTGCCGCAGCACTAAGTGCAGGCCTTGGACTCGTAAAAAAAAAAACTCCTTTCATCCTGTCAAGCTCAAGTTTGAGAGGCTTTTCTTTCCGACGTGCTCGTGATCTATCGCAGCATTGTGCCTGGTCTTTTGCATAAATTAGGCTCCATTTGTCTTCGCTCTTCCTTTTTTTGTCTCGTTTTGGTGGTGATGAAATCCCCTCACCGGGGCTGGTAAAGAAGTGTTTCCAACACTATTTGGAAACGAAGAAAGAAAACCAGTGCAGCATTCGACTCGATAAACATTTAACAACCTCCAAAGTTAATATAGACAAAGTCTAGACCGATGAAGAAGAACTGTCAAGGAAGGACAAACATCTTATTGAGGAGGTGAGTTATCGTGCAAATTAGAGCAAGAGTCTGTATGAGGAGGGGTGGGCGCCATCTTGTAATGTTATCCAGGTTTCCTTCATGGATCCATGGTGCAGGCACAGATGAAAAAGATGAAATATGAGCCAGGAAGTCCAGGATGAGTAATAGATCGGCTTGAAGAAGCTAAAATCAGACTCTAAAACACTGCACAGCCTTTAAATTTATTACTGTGACAGTGACTCGACTATCGCAGGGTTAGTCTGTTCACGTCCTGTAGTATCTGGACCGGACTTCTACTGGCTTAGACTCCTGGAAGTCTCAGCACCCAACAGTGAAGAGGATATGGATTAGCTATTATCAAAATGGCTGATATCCTTTGGGGAAGGTGTTAGAGCATTAGGTCGCGCGCACAAAAGAGGAGATCGGTTCATTTAGGGGAATTTCAGGTCAGGTAGTCCGAGGTTTTTATACCAGTTTAATCCATTCCTGGAAAAAGACATCCAGGCATCCAACAGCTGTCACCAAGTAACAATGCTTGATAACCGCACACGCACATATTACGGCGCTTTCATTAAACTCGGGGAGGTGTTAATTTATTGGCACTGTGCGCAGCAGTTAAAAAGCTTTCACCCACATCGCGTCTGTGACGAGCTCAGAGTAAGGGTGAAATTCGGAACATCTGCTTTATGCAAAGAGTAATTCTTGCTTTAATAAAACGTGATAAGAAGCACGCGGAGCTGGCTACACGTAGAGATTACAGTACATTTGGGGGGTGTGCGACTAATACTGATGATCATCAGTGAAAAAGGGTCGAGGCTGCCACTGCTTGGGAATTCGAAGCACACACGATGAGGTAAGCGCTGCCGAAAGGCGCCGCATCACACTTGAAGAAAAAAAAAAAAAGAGGAGCGCTCATGGCTCATGCTTCAGGCAGCGAGGTGATCCACTGATGTGACGATGACAGCGCTGTGCCGTCATCTGGTTGCAGACCATTATCTTTCTGAGAGGGTGGCAGACACACACACACACACACACACCCACACAGAGAGAGAGACACACACTGTGCCTTCTGTCTAAGCCACCCACTCGGAGCGCAGCAGAAATCCATTCATCGCGGGCATTGCCTCCGAGCAGCCGTCTATGAAAAGGATCTTTGAAAAGCACCAAGGCACCTCTGTGATTCACGCGCCAGCCCGCCGGTGTGTAGCCATAGCTACACGGTTGAAATTATACCTTTCAGCAGGGTTCGCTCACATGGCAACCTCTCATTGTAGGCTGCGCCGTTGCCCTTGTGTGTATGAAATGCTATGATCCATGCTTTGGGATACACTAATAGCTGCTTTGATTCAGATTGGATAATTATCTCCTTGCGTCGTGGTGAAAAAAAAAAAAAAGAACAATGAAGGAGAGATCAAAGATAAATTATCGGTTGTTTTCACTTGAAATAGATCCTCCGCGCGAGAGACGCCACTGCTGGCACGTTCTTCCGATCCTCACAGCCGTCGCCGGCAAGATAGCGCTTATTGTTTGCCAAGTTTCCATACAGTAGCGCTGTCAATAGAAATGTGCTCCTTATTAGGGTTGCTCCAGGGGGGGAGGGGATAAAGGCAGCTAATTTCATAAACAGATTAGGATTACACTAATTTCACCCATAGAGGCTGCCTTAATTGTTTTTATTTCTTGTAATTAGGGCCCATTAATTACTTCACATCCAGAGCTGGATGTGAATTTAACCTCATTCTGCTACTTTTAGTCAGTTTGGATCAAGCCATATGCTAAATCAGTCGGTCGATAAGTCAATCAACAGGAAATAAGTGAGACAATGACTAAAAATCTGAATAATTTTGGTCATTTTTTACCTCAGTCGCCGTTTCCAGCCTTCAAAAATGAGTCACTTGTATCTGTTTTGTGTCATAAGATGTGTTTCCATCCAACTGAATCTCCAGTAAATCCAATCAAAAAGAAAAGAAATGTTTGTTTTTTTTACATCCACTATCGCTGTGCAAATATTAGGAGTTTGTGCACGAGATAAGCAGAGCTGCCGGCGATTCTCCGAGAGTCAGAAAACCAGGATGAGAGTGCGTGACGGGATGACGTGATGAAGTGCCGGCGGTGAAAAACAATGCAAGAAAACGGGACGTAAATAAGAAATGTGTGTTTGCAGGGAACATCATCATGTTTGGGGTGATTGTGAATAGATGAAATAACCATGGGAGCCTTGAGGAGAGAACTTGAAGACATCACCCCAGGCACTGGGCACAGACAAAAAAAAAAAGAATAGACGAAACAAGAAAACGATCTAGAAATTAATCTTTAATGGACGTATTTGTTATTTGCAACTCTAAGCCGTTGGTGCTTGTTGGCAAATTTATTTTTCTCATTGTTCCACCGATCACGCTCCAGATCAGACACACGGGCACACAATGTTCAGCCGCCAAAAACCTTTAGCGAAAAAAAGAGGAGAGAGGAAAAAAAACAAGGCAAACTCACACTGGCATGAGGACGCAAAGCACAAAAAAACAATTCACCCGAACACAATGACAGGGTGCTGAGGAGGGTACGACATTTCTTCTGCCCAAACACGACATAACTATCGTGGCTGCGACACTCTGACTCGCAGCAGAAGACATTCATTCTCCGACCGTATACATTCTCGACTGCCTGTGACCCACTTCCCTGCTGTACTTCTAATCATGTTTTCGGTGTCTGGATGTCTTTCCGCTGTCAGCAGATGACATTTTAAGAATGAGTTTGTTAATAATGTTAACCAGGCACGGCTACGGAGTACATCTCTCGCGAGACAGCTGTAACCCGCGAGTCAGCTGTGGTATTTCTTTTACGGTCAGAACTATCTGACAAATCAAAGGCGTTTTCTATGAATCCTGCAATTACAGCGAGACAGTCACATTCAAACAAGAGCCATTATTAAACTACAAGCCCTCATGGAACTGTCCCGGAGTCTTAGAAACCTAATTAGCCCGCACGTTTACAGGGAAGAGTGGCCCAAATGGTCCATGTATAAAACTGGCATTAGCATCCCTCTGCCTGGGCTTTTTTTACGCTGCCATCTTCATCAGTGGCAGAAACCCCTCCGACCCCCCACCCTCCTTCATCAGCCCGGGCTGAATGGTCAGAGTGATGACTGTTGTGTGTCTGTGGGTGGCACAGACACAGAGGGCCAGTCTTCCTCCCCCTTCGGCAGAATAGCGCTTCAGTTGTGGGCCCCTCCGTTCACCACTGTAACATTTGCATTTTGCCCTCAATGGGCGCTCTATCCTCTGGCCTGCTGGAGACAGAGAGTGGCTGCCTATAGACTGCGGCAGACTGTAAATGTCCCTGTAAAGGCGTCTGGAAACTCGCCTTTAATAGGACATCCCTGCGGTTTAGCTCGTCCCTTAATAGGAAATCAAGCGTCCTGGTGGATGTACTCGAAATGAGCTTTTCTTTTTCCCCGCATCAACACTTCAAATCACGGGGACAATATTGACGTATAGTGTCGGTATCTTTAGAATCCATGTGCCTTTTCTCCAGAGGAGCTGGGTAGGTTTTGCACGATGTCTTTCTGATGCAAGCGCAGCGCTTGGTGATGTGATCGATGGCCGTGTGATTGGCAGTATCGGCAGACTACAATCCAGAAAGAAAAAAAAAAGATCAGGGAGGAAGATTACGGGGGAAACATAAGGTCAGCAGGCGGGCGCTATTTGTGACAGCTGAACGCTGCAGAGGCACTGGCCCCCCGAAGGTCAGAAAAACTGTGATACTGAAAAAACAACTGTACACCGAGCAAAGGGGCAGACTTATCGTGAAATACCCACATAGGCACGGGGTCAGGTCTTGTTTGTGGAGATTTGGCTGGTACTTTTTATTATTATTTCCGAAAGGATATACCCGTCAGAGAAACTGTAACCACCCTCCCTCCTCTGCCTTCGTTTATCCGATTGTCCTTCGCAGTGCGAGAGAAAGAAGGCCGCCGTGAGAAACTGACACTAATTTTTCTGACATGAAGCCTGTGATATGTGTAATCCCCTTAGAGCATAGCCAAAGAACCTGTTGTATCCCTGCTGACCAGCAAAGGCGCGGGGGTGGGCAGGAGCTCGCTCGTTCTCCTCGTCTCTCAGTGTGCTTCTCGTATCTCTTTTCCTTCTACCTCCAATCCTTCCATTAATGCTACATCATTTGCATTGTTGAGGCTCATGCTCATCCTTTGGCTGGGCGTTTTGTTTACAGATATTCGTATCTGCAGGTTATAAATATCTGAATCTTGGCTTTCAACAGCTACTGGAACGGATCCTGGAGCGATCCTGGTTCCAGGAAGTTATGCCTCACCTCCACACTTTGAAGAAGAAACACAAATGTTTTCCTTTTCCTGACCTCGTCACGCTTTTCTAGCTCGTCTTGCGGCATCTGAAACAAAAAGACTTCTTCTTCTTCTTCATAATGTCCGCCTTTCTTCCCCCTGTTTGCTCCGAAAGAGTCCTTTTTCCCCCAGCGGCACTTACAGCTGGTTATGGGTCAGCCTATTATAAGTTCACAAAGGAAACCACTTCTGTGAAAGCCCCTTAGCTATAAGACACCGACAGGACAGGCGCTGCGGTGCTCACAAACCCTGCGTAAAAAGCGGACCCAGTGATCCTAGCACCTGGTCGAGTATCAAGGCGCTGGATGCACATGGACAGGGCTTCCCTTCATCCTCAAACTCCGGGAGAATGCTCTCTCTTAAGGATCCTGTTTTGTTTTTTTGGGGGGGCTCTAATGGATCCGTTTGGACTAATGGATCTGTTTGAAGCGGTGAGGCTCCAGGACACCAGGAAACACTGAAATTCCATTATGAAATGATAGCCAGAGGCTCTTTGCTTACATTTGGGCTGGTAATGGAGAGAAACACGAATCAATGGCGAAACAGTGGATAAGAAGCGAGTCTGCAGAGGTACGCCGACTCCCAAATCCTCCCTGATTACGCCGTGATAAAGTATATTTGGCCTGGCTATTAGACGACAGTGCAATTAGTGATAATGTGAGTGGATGCAAACAAAAAAGGCACTTAGTGCAAAGGACAGAGACCAGGTAATTTAGGAACAATAGTGTGCTTTCTTTTTTTTTTCCCACGTGCACGCGTACAAGTAAGACTGTGTTGCCTCAGCAGTAATTAAGTGCCTTTGTTTCGCCAGCTGTAATCCCACAGATGGAGAAGGAGTTCTGCTGCTGACGCCTGAGATTACCCGAGGAGAGAGAGAGACGAGGAGGAGGAGGAAGAGATGCACAACACGGAAGAGGAGGAGGGGCAAAGGTGAGAGACAAAACGTTTGCCCCCCTCCACCTCCGACTGAGATGTGTAACAACGGCTGCCCACAACCCAAGTCTCTTAAGTGTCCATTTATCTCGCTTCAACTGACACACGCTTTAACATTTCATCAGTCTTTTCCCCTTTCCTCACGAGTCATCGTGGTGGAGTGTTGTGCATCAGCTGAAAAAAGATCCCATTGTCACTATGCAGCACTGGCACTGCAGCGAGCGATCGGTTTTGAATCGGAGACGTGAAAGCGCTCGAGGTATTTGGAGATGCTACAGGAAGGCCATCGGTATCGAATACGCGGCCGATTACGTGTGAGAGAAAAGACAAGAGGAGAAGGACACAATGCTGGGAGTCTCAATCAAAGCCGCCTCTTCATTATGCTCTTAAAGTGATTTTTCTTTACTGGTGCGCCTAAACTGTCTGCAGGGCATGTTCCTTTAAGAGCCGTGATATACTTGCACAGGGTATGAAACCAATTTTTTTTTTTGTTCATCTGTCACAGCGGTTGAAGGATTTCAACAAAGGAGCTTTCATGTAGGACAAAAAAAGAAAGAAAAGAAAGAAAGAAAATGGCACAGGCAGTTTAAAAGTAATAGCCTTAAATTAAGATTTCAGGTGGTGACTAACCACGCTGGATGTGCGTGTATCGTTGAGGTTAGGGCTGGAACAATTATGTTTTCATTTTCTTGATTAATTGATGAGTTGATGATCGATCAATTTACTGCTGAAAAACAGATTATATTCACATCTGAAGAGATATTTCTTAAATAAATTCATCGACTATCAAATGAGTTAATGAATTCACCAGTTGACAATTAATCGACTAATCGTTGCAGCTCTAATTGTGGTCAGTGTTTCTTTTCCGGGAGCTTATTGTCAAAGTGTGGCTGCGGAGGCACCTGCAGAGTCCAGGTCCCCTCTGCTAATCCAGCCCGAAGCCCGAAGCCCTGCTTCAGTTAATCTGATCATCTGTGACCTGCTGAGACATGAAACCCACCCTCCAGAGCTCCTCTAATCTGTGCACACACACACACACACACACACACAGACAGGCATGCGGCTGACAGGTACGCACACAAACACTTGCATTGGAAGTGAAGCAAACTTGTCTTGCACGTACGCCCTTCTACAAACACACACCCTTCGAGAAAAGCCTCTGCTATGACAATGCCGCATCTCAGTCTGTTGATAGGTGAGTCACAGCTAAAAGACTGAGGCATTAGCCTGCTTTCGACAAGCTGTCATTTCCCTATGCCGAGAAGATGGATCTTGTCAGCTTTGCGCTGATATGACAGCAGTTCCTATAGCCGGCTATGCTCCATAAAGACTTCACAGAAATAGGTTATGTTGACGCCCTAGTTTGAGACGAACTGTGTCACAGCCTCGTGAGGAAACAGCCGGAAGCCAGGAGGCCTTATTTTAATTTCCTAATTTTACATTTTGTTAACACATACCTCAATTTCAATCACTCTCCAGCGATCAAAGCTCTAAAAATAACACTACGAACGCTAATGAGAGAAACAAACAACGGCGGGAAATTAAAGAAGGAGAAGGAAAAAAGGCTAGCCTACATCTTCTTTCCCCCCGCTGACACGATCGACCGCGTGTCAGAGCGTGTTGAGGAGTTGTGTAAATCCATAAAACAGATAAAGGGGGATAATGAGATGGAAGAGAGAGAGCAGATCTATTCATCAAAGCCTCTTTCTAACACACTCAGCAGATAGAGGCAGAAATGTTGCATGGCTGCTTACTCTCCAGTTTGGAGATTAAAGCTCCGGGTTGCTTGTGAAAGAAAAAATAAAGAAAAAAGTTGAGCGGTAGAGGTTTATGATTCAAACTACAGAGAAACTGAAGAGCCCGGTTACTTAAGCATCTTGTTTTTGATCGAGTCAGACTGTTTTGAACTCAAATCGAAGGTTCTTGTTATGATGCGATAAAATACTGATCGCCTGTTGTTGCAGCGATATTCTACCGCTTCTATCAGAGTAGACACCGAGGTATGACGTTCGCAGGCAAACGCCAGTCAATAAATGTGAAAACAACAAACGCACAATGTGGTTTTCACATAGGTTGGGTGCAATTTCATTTTTATGAAGGCAGCCAGCGGGGGAATAAGGCTCAGCATTGCCCCGGATCGGATCGGCGGTGTTGTTTGTCGGTTGTGATGATGAGGCCTCCGAGGACGTTTCTCTCCTGTGGGGCCTCCGAGCAGACTCTAAGCCCACACGGAGATGATGAAAACAGGGCCTCGTGAAGGTTGAGAACACCGAGGAAGAGAGGGCTGGGACGAGTGCTTGTACTTGGTGCGAGTAATAAGCGGGCAAAGACGTGAAGATCAATGACTCAAACCTTTGAGCTGCAGGGTTGTGTTTTATCTCAAGAGTCCGATGCAGGTAAACATATTGATCTCTGTATTAACCCAAGACACCACGACTCCTTTTTCCTGTTTCCCTTCCAGTCATATGAAGTCAAAATTGATATGAAGTGTTTTTGAGGTATTCTTCATGGCATTTTTTGGTAAATTAAAAATAGAAAGAATAAATCAACACCAATAAATCAACACCAAACGCTGGTACCACTTCCCTCGTCATCCTCCTCCTCTCTCTTCCTACCCCTCATTCCCTCTCCCCACCATGGGTTCGCACAGCTCTGTGTGACGGTGCTCGCTACCAATTAGTGTCCTCCACCTGTCGCTGCGGGTCACTGGTTGCAGGCATCTGCTTGGGTGTGAAATTGCCCATCTCACTTTCGTCCATGAACTTTGCGTCGCCTCCCCCCCCCGCCGCCTCTCACATGTACGCCGGCTGCAGAGGCTACAGATACGCTGCTACGACCTGAAGTTGACCTTTATGGTATGGTATGGCCACCCTGTGTGGTAGGGTCAGGGGTGTGATGCACATAATACCTGTAGCTTGGATTGCGTATTAAAAAACGATCCCTACAGGAATAGGACACATTACCGTGCATGTTTTTTTTTTACGTGTATACGAATACGACAGCTCGAATTCTTTTCGGCGACGTCACCACGTTCTCAGAAATAAACTGTTCCCAACAGGAATGACACACGAGCCAAGCAGTAATAACAAACAGAGATTTATGCTTTAATAATAGACATCCGGTTTTATTGTTGCCATGAGAATTTACACTGAGCTCAGCCGAACAAAAGAAGCATCTTTAAGAAATGGTACCAAATCTGAATTAGCGGAGTGCGCCGGCTTGGTATGAAACATTTACAACAATAGCAGGCTCTGCCTCTAACTAGACAGCTGTAAGCCTTTCATTCACTAATACATGAGAAACATTTACGCCGACTCCAAGACTTCCAGGCGAGCTCTATCAAATTTGCCCAATTTGGAGCAGGCCTATTAAGCTTGACGCTTCTGAGCAAATTGAATAAATTGTCTACTGCACGTTCTTCCAACAGAGGCACACCCTACGTCGTTATATCACATATCTAACAGCCTCTTCGTTACGTGCATGGTGAAGGTACAAATTTGAAGTCGGCGTGCTGGGTGCAGCAGCCGGTTTCACGCAAACGAATCATGTCAAGTCCGTCACTCGTCAAGCCTGAATAGCATATGAGTCAGAACAAGAGCACTTCGAGGAGAAGGAGGAGGAATGAGATCACGCAGGGCGCACACCGTCGTCACTTTAGCATGTTTGATAGAGTGTCAGTCACTGTCAGCGCAGTTTATACTCCTTATTTTATTAAGGCAGACTCTTTTAGATACGTATGGGCTCAGGCGTTTTCTCCGTTGGAGTGTCATGCTAGGCTTGTAGACACAGACCAATAGGCATTTAGGTAAAAAAAAAAAAAAAAAAAGTGGAGGGAACCCATTTTGGTCCAGGGCCCCTAAAGACTGCATTTCTGTTGCCTCATTAGGTGGAGCCAATTAAGAAGATCTCTGTCTCATTATAAAGGCTGGCCCCTGGGAGACAGCTGGGCCTGTCTATCTCGCTGTTTGTAGCTCCCTAGGTGTGTGTGTGTATGAGAACTGTGGAGCATCTCTCGATGCTGTGTCTTTGTAAGTTTGTCCATTTTATAATCAGATGAGAATTAACAGAAGCCTGGGGCGGGAGAGCAGTCAACACGTTTCCTGAGCAACGATTAATTCCGATGTTTCATATGGGCCACAGCAAACGCCATATGCTTCTGTACGCTGGCCATGCGAGGAACATACTGTGGCGAGCGACGGGCATCTCCGGAAAAAAAAAAAAAAACGATTCCTCAAGGATATAAACCTGAACAAAGCAGACCAATAAACACGACTCTCGGTAGGAATTAGATCATGACAACCTGAGTGATGATGAAACTGCGTATCAATAATTAATGAGACCGATGCTAAAAAGGTCAAGCGCGCAGCGAGCCTCCTGCATGACTCGCCATAGATCTGCCTTTTACTGCAGAGGTGCTCGCAGCAGCATCGACTACTGCAGCGGTAAGGCGGTTTGAGTCCAGCTGGCTTTGAAATCACCAAATGTGAGGATGGCATTGATTCTGCAGCACTGATTTAAGTTGCTGGGTGTTTTGTTTTTTTGCAGAGAGAAAGAAAAAATGCAGAGAATCTAGTACTTTATCAGCACTGTGGGCAGCAGAGAGAGATGGAAAAAAAGAAAAGAGGATGACTCAGAGGCAGTGGGTGGATTGAGACCAGGTGAGACACTGGTACAGCAGATGGGCAAATTTTCAGCGCTCAGTCCCTCCATCATGTTGCAGGCGGCTCGCTGGGTGACGAACACCTACTATTCAATCTGACACGAGCAGCAGTAGTGCCATACATTCTCTCTCTCTTATAGAGCAGACATAATGGAGGTCAAGTTGCGAGTACGCAGAGAGTAGGCAGACCTGCCCTACATATGAACCGCTGTGGCGGATACTCTGCTTCGACTTGAACGGCATGAATCACGCCGATGTTATCCGGAGAAGAACACGTATTTTTTTTTGATTTCTAAGCATCGCAGCATCACATCGAAAAAAACAATAACAAAAGACGTGGTGTTGTGAAATAGCGTGGAATCATGGGAGTTGATGTTTTCATTGTTTAACCGCTGTTGGTATTATTTTTGGTGTGACATGTTCAAGTGGTTTTCAGGCATGTGTTTGAACTTGCTCCAGAGATTTTTTTTCCGTGTTTCTGTTCAAAACATGGTTATATATGAAATTATATAAGTGCAACCTTTAGTACTTGCTGTGCTAGTTATGCAGTGGATTGATTAAATATTGTCTTTAAATATGCTTTTCTCCTTTGTTTATATTTTGTTTACTGACCTTGTATTTAAAAAATCCAATAAAGATTTTATTAAAGCTTGAATAAAATCAGACATTTCAACATCATTGGAAACATTTGGGGTAATCTGAGTACATTTTAATGTTAAAATGTTCCTTATTCCATCTTTAACATGCGATCTGACACTGGACGTTTTGACACCTGCTTTAGTGATGCCGCTTTCGTCTTTTCTGAAGTCTGAAATATGGTTTGATATGAGACAGAAAACTGCCTTCACATGTTCTGCTACCCGGCTATTCTCAGTTGTCTCCGTGTTTTATTTTTAGTTTGGCTGCCCACATTAAAGGGCAGAGCCACTCACCAAAATTCCTGTTGCTAGAGGACAAGATATGCTACCAATCTTTTTTTTTCGTGGAGTATTACAGTAGCACTGCATTTTCCTGTAATGTTTGAATATTCTAAAAATAATAGTGTCTACAGTTGGTTTCCTCCGGTTCTGCGGCTCGACCCCGGGAGGCAGTGTGATGTGGGGATCACAGTCACACACACACAGACACACACAGATGTGGGTCAGCGCAGTGGCCCAATTAAAATGCCAACATGTACCCTACTGTATCAGCCTCTCTGATCAACAGCGGCGCGGTGCGATGCTGTGACTCTGTAGTAACATCAATACCCTTTGTAAATATTTATCCCCGGTAAAACTAGGACGACAATTATTATCACAGGAAGACTGGAAACGATAAGATATAGTAAAACAGTAACATGGAAGACAAAGATTTGTGTTAATATGATCTCACAAGACTGATAAGAAATGAGAAGATGAACAAAATGGAATTCAGCTGTGAAACGCAACTTTCTACATGACTCAAGTGTATCGATTACAAATTACAGATAATAATTTTCCCTCACGACACAGGATGGTCTGACGAGCTGGACCTGGGTCACGAGAGACTTTAACAGTGAGCTGATCTGACTCCCCCCCCTCCATCCCTCTTATCTCATAACTGGAACTTTTTTTTTTCTAGATCTAGCTAGACCGGGCCCCGTGGGGCGTAGGGGGTGAAATCACACGGATCAAATGAAATTTGGCATGGTTTGCACTGGGAAGGGCGTCGAGTGTGCGTGCATGCGTGCGTCTGCGTACGAGGAGGCCTGTTTAAGGAACGGTAGCGGTAAAGAGAGATGGGGGGGGGGGGGTCTTCCAGGGGCTCATCAAAGCATGCCGAGTCCGCTGCAGCCCCCCCCCCCCCACGTTAGGCTCAAGTCAGTGCCTCATTGTGTTTGTGTGAATGACCCCGGGGGAACACCAGCACCCGCTGCGCTGCGTGCATTCCCCTCCACATGTTTGCTCTGCCCAGGGTGTGGCCCAGTTCGAGAGGATTACGCTGAGGAATGCAGCCGAGCCCATCTTTTAAAACAAGAGAGGAGGAGGGGGGTGGGGGTGTAGGGGGCTGAGGCCATGGGCATAAAGTTCATGTTCACTGAAGCTTCCCAAATATCCCCCCCAAAAAAAGAAATATGCAAATGAAATAAGCCCGGAGGGAGAGAGTTACAGTTAAGTCAGAGGAAAACCTAAAGTTTAAAAACAGGCTGTGTTTGGTGACTGGTTAGGTTTCACCGTCTGGTTTCTGTCGGGATGGTGGAACAGATTAACTCAAGGTCGCTGGCACTTTCCTTCTGAATCTTAATAACAATCTTAGATAATTGGTTTAAAAATATTGCTCCAGTTCCCTGGCCCGGCTCGACCTGTCACTTCCTCCTCCCCTGGTTCTCTTCCCTTCTTTTATCCTCTCAGCCACTCAAATTATTAACACCTTCCCTTCTTGCCGCGTTCCCTCGCTTCTTTATTTACCAGCTTCGGACATCCCACGCCCCCCAAAAACACACTTGTGCTCTTTTGAAGCAGGGTCCGGATTAAGATGTTCTTACCAAGTGACGGAAACCAGGGCACCTCACCCCCCAGGGGGATTGTGGCGGGTCTGTGACACAAATGAGAAAAACACTCCGCACACCTGAAAGTAGCTTCTATTGTTTCTCCAGGTTCGCCACTTTCTTTTTGAAAAGCGCGACTTGGCGAAACGTGATAGTGCCAGGATGCTCCAGACTATCCCCGCCCCCCCCCACCTCTCAGACTATTGAAGCTCAGTCAAGCGTGGAGGTCACCTGGTAAAATCTGACTGGCACGAAAGAAGATCTTAACAAACCTTGTTATCGGGCATCTGATCTGCTGTGTAAAGGCTCAAAGGTTTTGCAAAGACAAATGCGGAAGGCCGCAAAATACATGTTCTGCAGTACATAGTGTATTTTTAGTCCTGTTTGCTGCTTCATTTAAAACCTGCCGACATATGTTATGTCATATTTGCACAATGACAAACAGTCGGAAAAGACAAATTGAGACAAACGCTCCGGACGTGGACAGTCTTTCACTGCAGAGGCAGGAAATACAACCCAGTCAGCAACGGCCACTAAAGAGAAAGCGCTGGAAGAGCGGAGACATGAGCATCAACAAAAGGCTACTGTGAGAGGCAGAGCCAATGTGACATCATCACATGACTGGTGTGATTGCATTTGCTTCCATTAACGAAGCCCTCCCCTCATCCCCACCACCACCGTGGTTCCCACCGTCAAGTATCAGAGAGCTTAAAAGAAATGGCCTCAGCCACAGCATAACCATTTGCTGCCGGAGGCGAAGTGCTGCCTGTATCGATTATCTATCACTTCCTGCCGTGAGTGATGTTAAAGTTTCAAGGAAGGGGCGTTCGACCCAAATATGAGTGATATTTCAATCTTTCAGGCTCCTGTCTGCTCGATTTTTACATTTGGTTTAACATTAAGTGCAGATACGACTCTTTTGAAGGAGCAGCGTGTGGGATTTAGGAGCATCTAGCGGCGCAGTGGATGATTGCAACCCTGTCGCCTCACCCTGTCCTTCCTAGCACGACTACAAGTGTAAAAAAAGTACCCATCTAGAGCCTGTGGAGATATAGTGCCAGAAGGTTTTCTCAGGTCCTTCGTTTGATTGCTTAATATAGATGCGTCTCCACATGTTTAAGTAATTAACCCGTATGGGCGTCATCCACACTGTTTAAGCATCTATAATTTGCATTTGCATGCAAACCTGTCTGCACATGCACGCAGTTTGCATGTCATTTTCCTAATTCAAAAGATAAAGCGGCGGTCAAACGTATGGAAATAAACATGTGAACGCCGACGACAGACATGCTGGAACGTGTACGAGTGGGAAAAAAAACTGTTGACACACGCGTGTGAGCATTTATCACCGCAACTCCTGTCACCAGTCGAATGTTTATGTCAGGTGAAATGAATGATACCTGGTATCACGCCTAGCAACCGAATACAGCTCCGGCTGGACAAAGACGGAGCAGCTTGTCCTATTCTGAGAGATGACAAATGTAGCACAGAGAGACTATTTCTACAGCCCGCAGAACACTCCTGTAGAGCGGGAGGACAGAAAAATTATTCCCTAGACATCACACTATAGAAATGCTGAGAGCAGCGTAGTGGAGTCGGGACACTGCAAGCTTGATGATTGAGAAAGCAGGAATGATTCCTCACCATCACCGAAAAATGCAAAAAGCGTGTTTTATTTCTGTTTCCACTACACCTGTCTCTATCTTTAGCGTATGTCAGACCCTGATTCGAAATCTGAAAGGCTCGGTTTCTCTCCGGGTCAATAAGGACGGATGCACACACAGAAGCAATAACTTTTTGGGATTTTCTTCTGTCCTGCTGCATTGTGTTCAAAATTAATAACATCTTTTCAAAGGCTGCATTGCAGAAGAGGATTGCCAAGAGTTTGCCACATTTTTTTTTACATGCTGTGCAGCTCAAACAACCAGCTGATCGTCCAGAAAATTATTTTATTCTAGCAATGGGTTGCAAAATTTGAGATTCGAGAAAGAGGCCTTGTCATTGAAGTGAGTGTTTTTAACCGGCCGAGTCTGAAAAAACAACAACCAGAACAGTCAAATCCTCCACTGTGTTGGCATGCTTGGCTGACAAGTGCAACAACAGAGTTACACCTCCTACTCCACTCGTCTGCTGAGCCGTACCTTTTTCACGTGTTTGTGAAAAGGACCCTTCTGATCGTCGGCCAAGTCACGCCTGGCAGCGCACCACCCTGGCATGATAACCCGATCAGATGAGAAGACCCGGGAAGACGATACGGGCGTAATGGGGTGGAAATCAGCCTGCCGTGGAGCGAAACACATTTCCTAATGCATAATAAAGCATTCATTCTCTTAGCTGTCACGAGGAAAAGTCTTTGGGAGAGAGAGAGAGGGGGCGAGTTGGAGTTAAAAGTACAGAGAATCCTGTATTCTCGTTCTGTCACTGGGTCGTGTGGTGAAATGAGGGGGAGTGAAAGCGAGAGTGGCTGCAATTAGACACAGATTCTGCCTATACATTTATCAATTTAGCCCAATTTGGCTTTAGCTGATGGGATTTCCCAAAGCTGCCTAAAATTCCTAGATATTATAAGCAGTGGTACGGTCACAGCTACGAAGCCCAGACAGTAGATGTAATAAATATTCTTGTTCCCGGGATATTAGAACAAAAAAAAGAGCCATGAAAGAGCGATAGCCTCAAAGGATATCCTCACCCCCGACTGGCAGTCATGAAACATGCATCATCCGGCTGACTGCTAAGTTAGGTGTCTATCTTAACAAGCCAGTGGAGAAACTACTTCAAGAGAGTCTGCCGCCTGTGACCACACAACACCAGGGTAGCCTTTTTGATGGAGGTGACGATGGGGTTGCGCCAAGTCAACCACGCCCGGCGCAAGCTGGATTGATTCTGCAGTTCAACCAGGTGGCAACGTCCATAATTAGGAGAGTACCAGGCTTTATTCAGCCCTGAGCTTCACAACAGCTCTTCAGAAACCTCATGGATGTCCATATCTACATCCCATGAGCATCAGATGATGCTATGAAGTTGCCATGGTGATGCACCGTGCCTAGCAAAGACCTCCTGTTCAAATCTTTCAGAGCAAGGAAGATGACCCCTTTGCCCACTAAGGTCAAGTATCCCTTGCAGAGATACATCAGGGGTTGGGGGTCGGGGGGCTGATGAAAGGAATGGAGCAGACCACATTGCCGGTAATGACAGGAGTACTGATATAGAGGCTTTTGAGTGTAATGATGAGAGAGTGAGAAGCCCCATTCATGAAATCGGAGAACAGGGGTTACAGAATAAGTAACCTCCATTTCTTTTGGACTTGACAGCTGCCTCTGCGAGACATCTTTAGTCCACGCTGCATGCACAAGATTTACAGATACATATGATGCTGAGATGAAGTTATGGTGGATTGCTTCAAAGCCTTATTTTTTTTTTCGTAGAAGAAACGTCACTGAGGATAGTTTAAATGAAAGGTGGCACTAGTGCCCTGGCCATTTAGCTTCCTCGGTCACGGATGACTGGTTGTAGTTTTCAGGAACAGCGAAATCATGTCATTTGCGAAAGGAACCCAGTGTCAGGCCTTCCCTCACATGACGCAACGACAAATCGATCCCGATTGGCTGTCAGCTGTTTGCTCATTAAACCATAACGGCGTGACAGCCCGCGAAATCTGGCAGCTGGGAAGGAATGTCACTCAACGACTGACTGCGGGCAATAACTCAGCGAGTCTTACCACGAGCGGAGTCTTAGCCAAGAAAACTGCTGATATCACCATAAAGCCAGCTTGTTTTCATGGTGACAAATAAATAATTGACATGAGCAACTTGTAATGAACAGGGCTTTTACACGCTGTGAATATCTCGATGGATTCCGAGCATGGAAAATGTCAAAGTGTGGAAATCTTGCCAACACGCGTCCCCTGCAAAGCAGCAAATTTCTGAATAAATTGAAAGTTTTCAGCCGGAGGAGACGGTGTACGGTGTGAATCTCCTCTCCCTCTGACCTTGTACGCAACCTTGAAAACTGTGACACGGACTCTCGGCGCGCTGCGCTGCCGTGTATGTGAAACGCAGCCACGGTTCACAGTCCACAAAGAAGACAAACTCCTCATAGTTCCAGTGTTCTGCTCTAGTTTCTTTGGCTATTTATCATTGTCACAGCTGTTTTCTTTTTCGGTTGTTTTGTTTTTTTTCCCAGACACAGCTTGAAAATATTGGGTTACTCTTGGATGCAGCATGTGGGGGCTTGTGCGAAGCGACCTTGTTGTAATCGGGGAGACTTTCAAAGTGCCAGGTGTTGAGCTAATTTACCACCATTTACCACGATGAAGCATATGGGACATAAAAGATAAAGCAGTGACGTAACGTCTGATCAGACGGGTCGACAAATTAACTACAGGCCTTTATTTGAGAATCAAACGTTACAAAACGCGCTGGCTGTTTATGTTGTTTGTTGCTCCGTGTGTGACAGCTGACAGGCGCCCAGGAATAGAAACCTTGGAATGACTTAAGGCGATCGGATGTTCACGCTCGCGAGTATAAATGATAGACAGGGGCATGGTAACGTTAGAAGAACTTACCGTATAAAAAAAAAACACTCTCACACACACACGCACCTGTGGTGACAGTGAACATGACAACAGACCTCTCTGGCCTTTAGCTTCATAGGTCAGGCTGGTCTGCTAACTGCAGCACAGCATGGAGACCTGACACACATGCTAATTTGAGCAGACAACCTACACCCGCCGACCATTGGACACAAAGCTGCAACATTTCACCTCAGATGTGAACGCAATTATTATTTCATGTTTGCTTTTTTTGTCAGTTACCTGTTGTGTCTTACCTTTAATGAGTCAAAACAGGCGATCACCCTCCCGTTCTCCACCTGGCAGCTTTTGGGTGGATGGGCAAATTTGCATTCCTCATCGCTGCGCGAACAAGTCCCTCTCTGAAACTGCCGGCACACTTCCAGGGTCAGCCATTTTGTGTCCCGTATCGAGGCGATGTTTAGAGCCATGTCAGCAGCGCCGGCTGTGGAGCTGGGGTGGAGTGGAGCCACTTGGTTTTTAAGAAGGAGGAGGCTATCCTCTGTGGGCTTGATTCAGAGCGTTCCAGTAAAAAAAATAAAAAAATAAAACACGCAACAACTAAAACTGATGGAACATACAGCTATAAATGATCTGCGTCAGGTCAGTGGATGAGGTTTGTCCTCGTGGACAGGATAGTAGAGGTAATGGAGTGGAAAAGTCTCTGCGACCGGAGCATGGGACTGCACTGCTGTTGTGGAGTTTGTCAGTCAAACATGTAATTGTTCATCAATCAGTAAGTGTCGGGTGCAGACCTCTGACAAGGCAGAGGGGGCATGCTCGGAGCCAAGCTCAACGGTTATACCAGTGTCCCCAAAATGTCCTTTGTATGACTGATGATATCTGTGCAGGGGTGGGTGTTGGGGAGAAAACGTGGTGCTATTTTCAGGTGCAATGGCACAGTTTAGGACGACACAAACTTTCTGTTGTTTTAAAGTCTTCAGTACCTACTCTATGTGAGTTTTGGCACCTTGGCCAGCAGCGCAGTAGCTCCACCTCGTCACTTGCCGTTTCTTCACACTACAGCACGGGTAGGGACAAACCAAAAAAGGTCAGGGGGGTCTTTGCAGGCCGCGCTACGTCCTGTCACGACCGCTGGGATTCGCGCCCGGAGATCTTCAAGTAGGGATGTCGTCTCGCAAGGCACTTTCTGTCAGCGATCTGAAACAGAGAGGAGAAAAAGAGAGAGAGAGAGAGAGAGAGAGAGAAAACAAGCAGAGTGGTTATTTTCAGAGTGAGAAAACGACTTGCTAAGTACGACGGCCCGACTATTTCTCTAATAGGCTTCAGAGTGCGTTAACAGTGTTTGTGTATGCGTGTCAATCTGAATCTGTGTGCATACTGGCCCAGAGGGGTCGATAGCTCCAAAGGGTGATGAACCAGAGAAAAGGGCAGTTGCGAGGTTATTCAGAAAGCCACTTGAGTTTAAGTCCCCCAATCACTACTGTGTGCCATTGTGCCCGGGCTGACTACAAGCCCGCTGGCTCTCCGACATATTGCATACGAAAGCGGTAAATGGCAAAAGCCTCGGTGCTATGAGACAGTGGACAAGAGCGTCGAGTCAGAGCAGAGATAGAAAAGAGCCCCAGGGTCCAACCCGCCCAGTGGAGCCATGCACGGCGGGATGGTGCAGCCAATAGAAAACCGCGCAGCGCAGCACTATTCCGGGCTGCCGTCCAGCAGCCACAGAGGGGCCGAGACAGATGCATATGCCAGTGCCAGACACGATTATGACGCTGCCCAGTGTCCTGCAATATTCACTGGTCTCCCACCGTCCAAATTAGACAGCGGCTCATTGACATCAGCCTGTCAATTTACATTCAAGAGGGGGAAATGAGCGTATGTGCATGTGCTCTCTGCCTCGGGCCTGTAACGACACCGGTGTCTGTGTTTGTTGTCTGAGGAGAGGAGGGGGGGTACAATCGGTGCAGCAACAATCTGAGGAAGTGACCTTTAGCTTGAGCGTATGAAATCCATTACTAAGCTACTGCGCAGGGAGCTCTTTTCTTGGCACATCTGGAAATGTTTTTCTCCTAAGTGGGGGGGCAGGGGAAAAAAATGGGGGCTAAGGACACCAGGCCGAGAGAGGAGAAGGAGAAGGAGAAGGGTTGTAAAAAAACTTTGGTTAAAAGACCCCCCCCCCAAAAAAAAACCTGTTACTGTTCTAAACATGGCGCAAATACCAAGAAGAATACTGTGAGAACAACATCTCCAACGGCCTCTAAAGGCCTATGACAAGCTCCACTTGGTGTTAATGAAGGCAGGTCTAGACTTGTATTCAAACCATCTATGCTACTGTTTTTCCCTCATAGTTAGAAACCCTTAGACGCTTGTCCTACAGGTGTACAGTCCTCTGGGTTCAGATTTTGGTTGGACACTGTCTAAATTCTGTTTGTAGTTTTGTCTGAAGTCTGAAGTCGAAAGTAAAAAAGAAAAACCATCAAATGGCTTACGACTTGAGTCACAAATACACTGATAAAAAGATGCTTGCCCCTTGACATCTCCCACCAACACTACCCTGTTCTAAAGCCGACGAATCCAGACCATTGTCCGGCTAATCATATTGTCCCACTTTAGTGCTGATCATGTGAAATGAGAAGAGAAGCTTCCTCGTCCAATCGTACCAACTCTCCGAGGCAGGATTTAATTTCACATCACGTCCCCGGAGAGAGAGCCAATCGCCGCGAGAAGAAGTCAGGTAAGAATCGTGTCAGATCTGACCTTTAACAATTAATCCCTTCTTATTTTTAGAAGACGTCTGTGATCGAGCTAACCTACTTTGTCAGGGAGTGTGAAGGGACCGTGGCGCCGTTTCTGAAAATGACTTGGCCCTCCAACGATGAAGCAAGTTGTGTTAAAAAGATTATGGAACACAAGTCGTTTTTCTTAAAGTTTTATGGCGCTGAAGGCGGGTTTCATAAAACCGAGTGGATAAGGAGGGGATTGTTGGGGGTCATATGGAAAGCTTACACGGGACTCAGACATTTAAAACAAACTGTGAGGACTGAGATCAAAAGGACCCTCATGTGGGTGATGGTATGATAAAAACCATGAAGGAACACGCATGTCTGTACTACTGTATGTTTGTGCAACATGCCGAGGGAATTCAACTGCTGTTTGTTTGTTAGTCTTTAACAAACTAGTCAGACGACTGATTCAACAGAAAAGCGCTTCAGCTCCTGATGCCACCGTCGCATGTTAGTCATCCTCGGGGGGGAAAACTGTTATCACCGTCTTAGGAGCATGAGAAAGTCAAACACGCAGTGGAAAGAAAATTGCTCTGCAGTAATCACTGCTTTGGAAAAGCAGCTGAGGTCGGAGGCAGGTTTTGGTTTGACGTGTCCTTGGACGGCCACGGTGTTATTGATATGAAAGGAGGGAAAGACAGATGGTCAGCAGGTAGGAAGGGACCATACAGCATGTGATGTTGTGACCTCGGAGATTAGCCGTCCCCGTACCTGCCTTCAGAAGTGAAACCGGCTTCTGTTTCTGCAGGTCCGAGTCCTTCCGAAACAAAAAAATGTGAAGAGCTAGTCTAAAAATCAAGTTTTTAAAGACACTTCGATGACTGAATCTAACTTTCTTTGCAACGTGGTGGCGTATGACTGAAAACATAAAGACTCACTGTTTATCTTGAGTTCCTGTGAGGAGGCTTTGTCCCTTCTGTGTCCTCAGTACAAACAGTGGACAGACAGAGTGACCTGATAAAGGGGAAGGGGAGGGAGAGATGTGAAGAAAAGCACCACAGTACTAGACTTTATGGATTACTGACGCTTACTAAGGCCAGCTGGCTGGGGCATTATCTTGGTCAGTCTGCCTAATTGAATGAGAGTCAGCGGGACTGGGGCTGTCTCGAGTGAAAGTCATTGGCTTGACCTCTGAATACCACGTATGTAACCCATTAGTCTGGTATCTGTGCGCTCTGGCTGCAGTTTATCTTAGCTGCTTGTATTTGTTCGGCGGAGACGATAAGCTACCTGGTTTCCATTGGTCGTGAGCCTCGTGACGACGCTCGCCGCCGCTCCTGCCAGGTGTTTCCAGCGAAACGAAGCGGAGACACAAACGGCCGTGAGAGACAAACGCACAAGCAGAGCACCTGAGTGGCTGTATTTCCATTTATTACCATTTCATGCTGGCAAACCGCCGCTCTATGGTCATTAGCATGGCCGAGAGGAACAAGTGGTCAATGTTTTTCAAGGCTGCGGAGAGAGAGAGAGGGCCTTATTGTGGAGAGGGGGGAAAAAGGGTATATGCTCAGTTTCCAGTGACTAATGGAAACCGAGTACAGGTTTTATCAAAATGTCCTCTAACAAACCTAACCCAGCTTTCAGGGTGACATCACCAGCTTGCAAAATGTTCCTTTGCATCCTTCCAGAGCCGATCAGAGCAGGGCCATACGCTGCCGGGGCAGCCTAATTCGCGTTTAAAGCTATGGATGCTGCTGCGATGCTTATGAAATTGTCTTTGGCATAAGCTACGGCTCCTTGAGTTCAATATTATCAGGTACCATTAGCGATAAGGACGGGTGAGCGAGCTCAGCAGAGGCTATACCGGGACTAAGCTACTGTTCCGTAGGCGACACAAGGAGCATTTCACGGAGTCAGCAGATATATGTGCCCCATATCATAATAGCCTTAGCTAAACCGCGATGACCCGAATAGCTCATGATATGGGACCAGGCTCAGTTTCGTAACACGATGTCCTTATCGCGTCATTTAAGTTTGAATAAGAGTGTGTTCTTTGTCGTTTCTAAAAGTGACTGGGATTGATGTCAAACCCTCCCCGACATTCACTGAATGGACTTGTTTACTGCTTCACCACAGGACTGAGGCAAGTCATCAACTAATTACAGTGTGGCTCGGCAGCCAGAGGTGAACAATGCCGCTCGGATAAACACGATGATTAGCAGGATACCCCAGGTTATTTAATCTGAGAGTCTGGTGTGAAAACTGGAAAAACACTGCGCTTTAACTGTGTTTCAGAAGTTCCAGTGACACTCCACATACGCTAGAATAACCCGATAGGGAAACGCTAAGTTGAATTAAAGCTCTGGCGGATTTAAATATGAAGTGAGACGTATCAAATGGATGGAAATCTTAAGCCTTCAAATTACAGGCACTTGAAAACATAAGAGCTGAATGATTCAGCAAACTCACCCTGGTGTCACGGAGCAATCAGACTCCGTCTTTCAAGCAGAAGATGTCTGAGAAAACCGACCGACCACTAAATCCTTTTAATACCGACTCGAGGTGCAATTTGCATGAGAGTCAATTCAGGGAAAAGGGGGATTTCTGGCTGACGGGGTCTTGCAGTAAGGACTCGGTGCTTGTCTGAGACTTATCCCATTATTTTCTCAACAGGAAGGGCTGGACTGATGTTCCATTTTAGAAAAACACCCACTTCCCCTTGATCCACGGCCAGACGTATGACACCACCCCTGGCCTTTTCCATGCAGGCGTTGATGTCCACTACTTGACCGCGACAGGCCCCCGGCTAAATCTAGATAGACGGCGGAAAGCTAGGGACACGTCAACCATAACTCCAGAGGTTAATTATGATGCGGATGCCTTATTAGATCTGCAAAGTTCCATCAGCTATTTGTGTCCTCATACACAAATAGTGTGTCACAACATCAGACCCTGTCCTGAACTGTCCTGCCTTTAGTTATTCGGAAAATGTGCACACCAGGAGTTACGAGGAGTGCAAAGAAAGCAGCGACGGGGGCAGATGCCACACAACGCGACAAGTTTTTCTCTAGAGAGTGAAGAATATGGAGCCCATGTGGCAAAAAAGAAAGAGGTCCTGACATTTGCACTGAGGAAGGGGCAAGTCAACTGTGATAATAAACGTCTCTCCCTCAGGAGTCAAAAGAGAAAGTCCATTACGGCGCTGGAAACTGCGGTACGGGGGTAGTTAGTGGCTGAGCTCCTGTGCATTTATCTCGCACTCTCTTCCCCCTTTTTTCTTCTCCAGCTTTCGGCCCTCGCACTCTTTCTCTTACACAGATAAAACATTCCCTCCCCTCCCTCCCCACCCAGACTGGTATGCAGCACACTGCAGCAAAACTCCTGAAAGAAAAAAAAAGGAAAGCAAAGAGAAGAAGATCTTGCCAAAATGACGACTCTTTCCCACCTCGTTTCACCAGGTTCCCCCGGAGCTCTGCTGTCTTGTCTGCTGTCTCCCCCCCCCCGAAAAACACACACAGGAGGCAGCCGGCGCTTTCTGTGACGCGGAGCTACGGTACGGTTCTTCCTTCAGCCTCAGCGACTCGAGTTAATGACCATGTGAACTGTTGTCATTCCTCGCGAGCTGCCGAGTGCTGCAGCCGGAGGTCCATGCCTAGACAGGGATTTTCTTTCGATGTCTCTTTCACTCTCTCTCTCTCTCTCAGAGCAAGCAAGCGAGGCAGGCAGGAAGCAGAAGAGTGTCTACTCCAACTATCTGGCTGAAATGCTTCCAGCCAAACCCCCTCCCTCCCTCTCTCCCTCGACCGCACACACACACACACACACACACACACACACACACACACACACACACACACACACACACACACACACACACACACAAACACCCCTAAAGCCAGCCCCTTCCTGCCTACCGGCCGGCCTGTATCAAGGGCCCTGCCTCTTAACAGCTCCAGCCAATGGCAGGGCAGCCGATCTGAATCACAGCCTGTCGATTGGGAGAGAGCAGAGACGGGGGGCGAAAACTGTGCTTACAGTAACAACCTCGAAATGCTGATCTTAAAAGGTATTTCCCCAATTTCATGCCCCTGCTCGACTAGCTATCACCTTTCGCACGGTTATTACATTTTGATACGAATCAGCAGATGAGGCGTCTTCGAGGCAGAAAACCAGATCTAGGTGAAGTCCGGACGGCTCACACGATACCAAAGAGTTGCTGCGGTCGCATAATGAAGACCGGCCGTGTCCTTGTCTATGTTCTATCATCACATTTAACACCATCTCCCAGGGGAAACAAGAGCACTGCACCTACTCCCCCCCTCCCGACTCTCCTCTACCTCTCCTCAGCATCCGTCCTCTAAACTCATCTCCCTTCCAGACACCCTGTCCTCCCTTTCTCTCACACATCTGACCTCCCCTCTCCCTCACCTGTGCTTCTCTTTATTTTTCAAAGTAACTGCCTTTCAGGCGCTGTTTGGTGCTGGAAAAATCGCTTCTGTTATTATTATTGCATCAGAATTTTCTGGGATTTTGAGAGCCTTTGGTTTGTCTCCTCCCACCGGCCCATACTCTCTCTCTCCCCCTCTCCGCCCAGCTGATGACATGCTGGTTGGCATCATAATGAGCCGTGAAAACCGGGAGCGTCACAGAACTGATGAGTCAGAGATCCAGCTTCATGACTTTTCGATCCGGATTCAATAGAACAGCTGTAACCGTCTGTCTCTGCCTCTCCCCCCCGACGTGTCTCTCTCCGGTCTCTGTCTCATACAAAGGTTGTGAATGACGCTGCAGCCTGGGTGTTTCGTTTGACATTAGTGAGGCTAAACATGTTTTCCACTTCCACGAGAAACAAATCTAACAGCTCTATATAATCTCATGCTCTGCAGGCAGTAGGTTTTTTGGGGATAGACCGGGGGTTGAGGGGATTAATCTCTCGAGCATGAAAAACTGTCGACCTCAGCAACCTGACGTCATCGGGGAACCTGTAATCGAATAACTCAAGAGACGAGCACTCTGCCGTCACACGGAACATGAAAAGGGAGGTGGGGGGGATGTCAGCCTCTTTTGTCGAAAAAGCAAAAGTGTCACCTTACACCTTGGGTGAATGTAGTCCCGACTATCACGCTCAGGTGCAAGAGATTTGAGGGGGCAGGAATGCTCAAATTTACGTTCCTGCAAGATGAAACTCGACTCGTTGCCCTGCGTGTCCAGAAGAAACTCAAAATGTTCTGATCCGGGCAGATACAATACCTATTTCACAGGCCATCCCTGCTGAGAGTAGAGACGGCTTATCAATTCCTAAATAACCACATTACTGAATATCTGTCAATAGCTGTGTAACAAGCCCCGCTTGTAGCTAATTTTCACCGGCAGCCCTCAGATAGCCCGACCTCCTAAACAGATTTGTCCGACAGGAAAACAAACAAAAGCCTGGCAGACAAACAAGCCGAGCCACTTCCTTCCCCGCATTGGTATCCCCTCCCCTCTTATTATCCCCTGTCCTGTTTGACCCCAAACGGCTTGGCTCGCTTTCGCACACACAGGCCAGACTTCTGTGGCCCAAAGCGGCTCCGTTTTTTTTTCTCCCACCTACAAAAAAATGGGAGTATTCTGAAACAAAGGCTAATTATAAAGATTGATTGAAAATTGTGAGTTAGTGCTGGTTGGTTTTAACGAGGCAGATCCACGACGACGACGACAACAAAAAAACACAGTGGGCTCAGAAATAGGGCACCGAAAGACAGATCAATGAAAAAGGCAGCTGTCTTTTTTTTTCTATTATTAGCCGTAATCAAATATCAAGCGGCAGAGTGTTGCTTCCTTCCGCTTCTGGTGAGTCTGTCACACACACACAGAAGAAGAAGAAGAAGAAGAAGAAGAAGAAATCCACGGGATGATGGGGAATGAATGAAAGCGTTCAAATTTAAAGATTGCATATGATCTGGAGGTTATTAATGCACTTATATGAGCAATAATTCACAGGCTCTTTACCTTCTTTTGCATTTTGCACCAATTACTGTGCATGATCACAACTTGTTAACCTCACCCAGGGTCATCTCATTAGATCTGTTGCCCATTAATCCACATGTCCTTAAAGTTAAGTTACTTGTACACTGATTTATTGCTTTACACTGATTTATCCAGCCTGTCTATCACATAAGCAGTGCATAATTCATGATTTATAGCTAGTATTTGTTATGCTCCACTAATAGCAAACCGCATATGGAGCACAGAGACGTGATGCATGCTAATTTAATCCTTGTTTTTTTTGTTTTTAATGGCTCTGCTTTCACCAGCCACCAGAGCAGTGATTGGGGAGCTAGCCTAGCAATCCAGACACAGGCGTATATACACGTTCATGACACAGGAGTAGCATCACTGGGAGCGTTTTTTTTTAAAGCCCTATTTTTAAGTGTTCACCAGACAGCCGTGACAAAGTCTGCGAGCAAAACACCAGAGCCCCAAAAGCCGTGCTAGCCCGGGCGAGCTAACTACCTGCAGCTTACCTGATGACGAACCTGTCACATCCAGCTGCACTTCAGCCGCCGCCGCCGCTCCTCGACAGCGCTATCTCGGTTTGGAAACAGGACCCAGGACGGGGTACACAATAAATAAATAAATAACAATAATAATGCTCTTCTGGCTTCGGATAGTTCTCACTGTTTTCCCTTTTGGCAGCCAACTTTTACCGCTTTGTCGTAGTAAGTAAAGCAAGTATCACTCCGCTTACGCCAGCTAGCTCGCTAACTACTTTTAAGGCTCGGGTCGGAAGCAACAAGCGATTTTGACAGTTCGATGAAATGTTGAATGTGCTTCAGCTCAGAGAGAGAGCGGGGGGGGGTTGTTTTCAGGTCTGAACATTAATAACGCATTTACGAGCGAGTGTTTGGCATACAAAGAGGTAAATCCTCACGAAGTAAATCGAAAAATTGTTATATATGTGTGTATTTCGTTCAATTTAAACACCGGGGTCTACTTCTGTTTGATAAACAACACAAGTCCCTCCCTACTGTAAAGGTGGTACAGTCCAGAGGAACCAAGGGTAAAGGGAGGGGAGGGAGGGCAGGAGGAGGAGTAGGGGGGTGCCTGTTACCTAGGAAACAACAGTGAATCTCCCTGGGGGAAAGATGTGGCCACTGATTTATGAACCAGTGTCTGTCTGTCTGTCAAAATAACCCGCTAGACAGGAGGGAAACATTTGAAGATGTTTGGCAAAGCCTGTTGCAATTTACTCTGGGAGTTGTTGCATGAATCCCCACAAGTTCTGACAGTTTTGTTTCACAAATGCACAGTGAAACCTCCCTCTAAGCCATGACTTCCAAGATATTTACATATTTTAATGACTTTAATCTAGTGTTGAAGACTGATTTTAGTTGTTTTGGTTAAATACACATCTACTGAATCACCCTCAATTCAAAGAATATATCTTATTCCCCCCTAATCATCATGATGTAGATACACTGCGTCGACTTGTTATATGATGCTGTCGCCGTTTCGAAGCTGTCAACAGCCAAAACGAGACGTTTCATTTCATTTCCCAGACTTGTAAATCAGCACATCGTCACCGCTCACAGAGGAGAGCGTGCACATCCCCAGCATTTTGCACCCTAATTGCGTACAGCTGGTTGGATTTAGCAGTCTGTGACACACAGAGACCCGTTGTCAGCAAGAAGCGCGGCGAGTCAACAAGGAGCAAGTCACAAATATCCCCGGAATGAGCAGAGAGGCACAAATTTAGCCCCACTGACTGCTGCCCACGCCATGTGCTGCCTATTGAGCGCACGAACAATGAACATAGCCATCACAGACTGCTCTGTCAGGGCCAAGGCCTGCTTCGGTGGAATGCTACTGGGAATGAAGGCATCACACTTTGTCAGGATGCAGGCCTCTGGAGGTGTCAAGGATGAAGACGTTATTAGGGCAGCAACGGATTGATGTTGCTTGTAATATTTCAGGAGGGGAACAACCGTGGTTTGACGCACGGAAAGTGATGGAGCTCGATTCATCATGTGTCATGCTGAAATTCAAAGACAGACTGAATCTGGGGTCGGATTGGTGATGGGAACTGCTGACACATGTTACTGCCTTGTGTCGGTGACAGCGTGATTCATCATGTGACATTTGACACGCACCACACTGGTGGTAGCGTTCAAGTTCATGTTTACTAAACACAATCTCAGGCAGACTGTCAGTAAAGGTCTGTATTCCTTCTTCATCCCCTGTGTTCTTTTAATTCAAAAAATATCACAAAATAAGACCCTAAACATCCAACTATGAGGGGGAAAAAAGTATTTTTAAGACGTAAGTGATTATGAAAAACTGCTCACATAGGTCAAGCTCATCCCCTAAGGCTTAAACATATTGATCTCAATGCAGAGGAGGCATTTGTAAAAACGCTGCTGCTGGCATACTTCTCTAAAAGTCCCCGAACGCCCACACACTTGCAAAACAAACGCACAAGCACACACTGGGCTCATACTCATAAAAAAAACAACACACAAGTATACATACAGTAAAAGCTACAAAAACAACAAGGCATTTGCTTTATTTGACATGTTTAAAGCAAAGTTGAGGTTTGTATTTGTCCCTCCTGCTTTATATAAGACACGTGTTTTGAGTATGAGCATCATTCTTAAGATGTTTACCTGGGGACATGTTGGATTATTTTTGAAGGACAAACAAATCACATGTCTTCTGCAAAGTCAACACTCTTGAAACAAGTTGATCTGCTCACAACTGTCACCTCAATGGCAAATCAGAAGAAAAAAATCCACCTTTAAGAGTGAATACCGGTCAAAGATAGATACACAAATATTCACTGGCAAAGTAAAGCATACCAAAGCAGATGTCCGTGTGTGTGTGTTGTGCTCATTAATGGGTTTTTTGACTCTACAGTTGTTGCAGTAGCAGTCTGTAGAGTGGACCTCGGGATCAACTGAGGGGGCGTCAGGCAGAAAAACAACCGCAGTATCTACAGAACACCACTGTTAGTTCCTCTCAAACATGGAATGAAGAGATCACAGTAGGAAACAGTTTGGCCCTGCAGACAGAAGCCAGTAAACAGATACTCAGACAGGAAAATACACGAACACACACAGACACACACATTAAGGCCAAAGCTCTGACTCCGAGGTCTATCTGCATGCTCACATGCACACACCCACACACAGTGGGCAAAGCTCTCACGTCAAGGACAGTATTGATCTTGGAAATCTCTGTGCGCTAAATGAGAGCACACCTGATTATGAAAGCTTTTAACCCAAATGCTTAATGCAGCGCAGGTTTAATGGAAAGAGCTTATGTCTGACACAAAGCTCATAGAGAGAAAGTGCCTACGTGTGTGTGCGTGTGTTTCATTGCGGTTTATTCAATTTGATTGATTGTACGCAGGACCACCTGGGCATTTTACTCCCACTATGACTTTGATGAGCGTTTTACTAATCACAAGGCCTTAAGTAATGACGGATTGAAGATGCTCCCGCTGTCATTAAACAAACTGATCCCCAAATGGGGCACATTGCACCGGGAGAGCTTACTCAAAATGCTGAGAGGATCCATTTTGAAAGCAGACTCATTTGTCCACCGAAAAAAAACTAGTTATGCATCGCCATAAATCATCTGCTGTGTCTATATAGTGCTTCATCCATTCTTCCAGGATCCATTTCAGCATATTATCCATATACTGGATCATTATGTAAGTCGGTTCAATAGAAACTCACTTCCTGACTGCGGAATTTCCCAAATTTAGTTCCACATTTTGAGTAACACGACCTGTGAGCTTTGTAACATTGAAAACAGTCAGCTTGGCTCTGCTCAAAGTTAAAATCCAGCGAGCAGGACCTCTAGAGTTTAATTATTAACGTGGTACAGAGGGTTGTTTGTTTAACTGATGCCAAATGTGAAGTGCTTGTAGGTATTAGCATAACTCTGGCATCCAACTGCTTCTGATTTGTATATTTTATATTCATATATTTCACTTTAAACACGGAATGGAGTACAATTTCCACCTGTCAGTAAAGGTGGTACAGTCCTGAGGAACAAACCTCAACCCTAACCTTTCCAACCACTATTGTAGGTTCAATACAAAGAAAATCAGCTGTTGGGGCACCAAGGTAACTCACCTATGGCTTTCCTGTCTCGCTCTACTGTCACTGTCAAATAAAGCGAACAAATCATCTGTCATCCTCAGTTTTTTAGTATTATAAAATGGAAATACTGTACTAAAAGCTGCAGACATTTTTGCTTGTTTTAGTCCAAAATTCACTTTCTTTTGGCTTTGTTTTGGTCAACTTCTAAAAACATATCTGAGTCTTAAGCGGCTAAATGTTCCAGTATGTTCACCAGCATTTCTGCTACTGTCTGCCAGGTTGATGAGAGTGCTGAGCAACAGCAACAGTTCAACAGTCAAAGGGTAACTTTGGTATTCTCAGTCCTGTTTTCTCATGTTTTGTGTCTAAATGACCGATGGGGACAACAATTTTTGAAACTGGTCCAGGATTTGAGAGCGAGGGCTGCAACTGGATGACACAAAACTGGCTGCGATGTAATTCTTCGAGGCACCCTCGTTGTACAGTACGTCCACTAAAAGTGCCACAGATATGCTCAGGTTGTCATTATAAGTGTCTGACAACATTATGGAAAGATTCCCCACAGAGACAGACCTTTTTATTGTTAAAGATCCATTTTTTTTCTCCTAAAAAGCTTTTTAAAATCACCACAGTCTATTGAATAAAATGTAATTTAACATCGGAGTTACTTCCTTTATCAAAATTTCACTTTAAGTTGCACAAATGAAAAAAAAAGAAAGAAAAAAAAACATATTCATTCTAGTATTAACGCAAAAATATCGATTACTGCGGCTTTAAGTACAGTTAGTTGCTTTCCACCAGCACGGCTCATATTTAAAACTTCAACCCTGGTAGTTGGATCCATAAAATATACCGATGATAGATGCTCAATTTGTGCGAGTTCGTTACCAAAATATATTGTGTAGATTTCAGGGAAAAACACACATTACTCATCATCTCAGAAATATGTGTTCCAGTCTGTAAAAGCAGACTTTTGTTCAAGTAAAGTTAAAGGTCTCATAATTAGGTATATTAATCCTTAGTCTGGAGATGTCACAGCTTGGATCCCTCCCTAGAAACCCACAGGGATAATGAAAGATAATATTAGACTACTTCATTGGTATTCAGCCCAACAGAATTAGAATTTTTACTACAACTGTCTTACGTTTTGAGTATTTCATAATTGTAGGATTTGGTCCCACTGTGCCGTAAATCCAATAATGAATGTTGGCATTTGAGAAAAGAAAACAGAGTCGCAGTAATTGTGAGAGATGAAAATCTTGGAAATGTCAGGAGAAATGGCAAATCACCATGACAACACAGCTATTGTCTTGTCAAGGTTGCACTGCGTGGAGTTCAGAGGCAACGAAACGAGACCTCTGAATGTGTTTCTCCATCAGGAATAATTGCGATAAATCGTCTGTTTTTCTGCGACCCATTATTCGCCACTAAAATTGAATTTACTTGTTCCCTGAAATTGCAAAGTCCAAAAAAATCAATGTGGCGTCATCAGGCCAACGCCAGCCCCTCTCCCTACAGCCTAAAGTGCTTCCAAATACAGTAAAGGAATTTATATTATTCATGAGTCTGGGTTCATACAAGGCCGGCAGCTCGTCCCAGACTCCTTTAATGGCTGAACCGCCCTTCATCACTGCCGAACCCGCCCTGTGATCCCAACTTGGCAGTCACTTAGCCCAAAGGATTGAGACTCTTTTGAAATATTCAATAATGCATTAAGGATCAGAGAGAAGTCAGCTAATTATGTTCACACACTCTCTCTCCCTCTCTCTCTCTTTCTCTCTCTCTCCTCCACGCAAACACTCATAAACACACAGAATGGAGTTGGAGGTAGTAATTAAGTATTTTGCACTGTGACAAGCTGTAATGATGTTGTTGTGAATGAAAAATGTGTTTGGATTTTTGCCTGTGATGACATGTTTTTTTCTCTTTCTGTCTCCACAGAAAGAATGTCGCATGTAACAAGCAAATAAAAAAATAAATGTGTGAGAGTTTCCATCAGGCCGTGTGTATGTTTCCCTCGGTGTAAGGCAATAATAAGCGATCTCAAGGCGACTTGAAATATTGATGTTTCTGCTGCAAGGCTGCTGGCTGCTGCAGCAGCAGCAGGTCACAAGGACACTTCCAATGCCTCATAGGAGAGAGCAGGCAACCCCCTCCATTAGCAAAGAGACGCTGCCCTCATAGACGATGTAACAGAGCAGAGTCCCGCCTCTGTCTAGGTCTGACCCTCGTTCTGTCTGGCTCTGTAATAGGATTTTTAATAAAACAAATCGACATCCTTGAAAGGGGGAATATGAATGAATTAAATAATTAATATGAAACATTTTGAAAGCTAATGGTGCGTTCAGGTGGCATACAAACACAGTCCTGCTCTGAACATACACGAGAACTGCACAGTTAATGTGACACTTTATCATCTCATGACCTTTACAGACTTCCTTTAACATATTCATAGCGGAACAATTCTGTTGTGTTTATGTTACTTGTTCCCATCTCAGTAACAGTTTTCACCTCAGTGGATAATTCAGCCGCTGTTGGCCCTCTGTTTCTCTCACCTTCTTTGCATAAATCAGTCAGTATCTGCTGATTAACTTTGATTAAGACTTAATTAACCATACAATGTTATCATGACATATTTGGACTCACAAAAACTGACTAAAAACACCCTTAAAGATCATTTAGAGGTGTTTAAATGTTTCTCAAACTGCATGCAAAACTAAGCAGATTAGTCTTATTAAAGAGGATCATGAAGTAAGGATTATGAAAATTGATAGTGACCTTCAACTCATGTCATTTGTCAGTGAAGTCTGGCTCGGAAAAAGCAGCTTCTAAAAGAACGATAACATGACCCGCACACACATTATTTCCTGACATTCACATCTTCTCACTCACTCACTGTTTTCTGCACTCCGGTGGATCTAATAGGCATTCGGGGGCATTCATTCATTCTGCTGCTGCTAAATGAATCGGGCACGCCATATTTTCTCTGTAATTATCGATTCCTAAGTAGCCTTGCAAGCATCATCAGTCAGAGCCTCCTTCAAGTACAGCAATTATGATATTACTGTAACCATGGCGACTTATTTGCTGTGTGATTTGCGGTGGAAATGTATTTATGGACGAGAGTGGGCGGAGGATCAGTGTGTGTGTGTGTGTGTGTTTGTGTGAGTGTGTGTGCCGGTGGCTAAATCAATTAAATACCTTGCCAACACATCTTTGCACACACACACACACACACACACACACACTTGACCTCTGAGCTTGAGGCACAGCTGTAGAGTATTATCCAGATAACACCATAAAAGTATGAACATACACGGGTATATGTATGCAGAATATGCAATATACTAAAAAAAATAATAATATAAAATGCTATTTCTGCATATTTTAATGGGGAGTAAAGGTTAAGTTGGGTCTTTCTTTCAATGGAAAGCATCTATATGTATTTATTCACGTAAAAAAGCAAGATTAAAATGCTCTGACTTTATTATTCTGCGAAATTATTATGATAAATGTTCTGTATCAGGGCTATAAAAGCTGTTATCAGTTGAGTTCTTGAACTCCAATAATGGTTTGGCTACGCCATCTAGTGGCTATGGCTGGTACAGTAGTTCTTCAACTGCAACACACGACAAATGGAAGATTGAATGTTTCTGACAGAAGACTGCTTTCACATATTATAGATATAGATATTATAGATATAGATACATATATTTATAGAGCTATGGGGGACAAGCTTATGTTCATCAGCTCCTCTGACGTTGAAGAGTTTTATTGGGTCTTCATTCAAACATTCCATTCACTTTGTATGATAAATAGAGCTCTGCACTGAATTCAACCGCATGTGGCCTGGATCCATTCCCAAATCATCCTCTGCTGACTGGCCAAATCATCGAGCACCTTCTTCAAAATGAAAATGTTCCCGCTGTCCGTGGTCTGCTGAAGCCACGAGCTCCTTGGCCTCCCTCCAGGGATGAACTGCTCCCGTGGAGTTGCAAGATCATCTCATGTCTGGTTCAGAGCAAATCTTTTTTTTTTTACCCGCTTTCTGGAAACAACATGGCATCGCACTCATTTTATGATCTTTTAACAACTCACAGGAGCAATTCACATGCTGACAAATGTAAATAATCCAGACTGTATTGTACTTTAGCTTTTTCTGCATTGAACTATTTCATCTCTCATCATAACCTTTACATGTGAAGTTGAACAGAGTGGTGCTGGCTGATGGTGACACAGGTGGAGAGATGAGACAGAGCTGGACGTAGCATGGAGATGGTAGGATAGGTAGATAATCCACAATCACACAAGTTGGCTGTAATGCTTGTTACCATGAGGGAGACCGGACGATCTGGAAGGACTCTGCAAGAGAGGCCATGTCCAATAACACACAGACAGACACGGCACAAATTAAAGGTCATGGCAGTGTTTTCTCATCTGAATCAAGGGTCTAAGGGAGCTGCACAGATTGTGAAGCCCTCGCAGGCCATTTTGACATTTGAGATTCGGGGCTACAAGAAAAAAAAAGACTTGATATGGATGTACATTATGCTCATATAGTCTCAACACCTCTATCACACTTGCTGGCTTTGTACAGATACAGTCCTTAGGCTCAATTCAGACCAAATCCAGCATGAAAATGCAGGTTTTTCCCATTAGTGCACGGGAGGTAATGGGTTTGAGGCCCTCCGGTGATTAAGTCCTGCACTTCCATAAAGCTGGGAGACTCACAGGAGACAAATGAATGAAAGAATACTTGAAATCGAAGCTGCGGAAGCAGCGACGTCTTGACTTTCAGTCTCTTGCATGGACATATACAAAGATTGACGACACGTCTCCATTTCATCCATGGAGGGGATATCGTTTATGACCGATACTAGAGCCAGCCTTCAAGATATTATAGCCTCGCTTTTAGGGAGCAACTTGAAATCGAAAGCACCAGATGATGTCGTTAAGTTTTCAAACTTTCCCTCTGGAGCCACAGAAGATATTATAAAGTTGAGAAATATTCCTCACAAGTGCCCCTTTAACATCAGTGGGGTTAGGCTGTCCTGTAACCTGGATCTTGGATTTCATGACTTTTCAGTGCCCCTGGGTGTCTGGAGCTCTGTCTTTAAAATAAAGATGTCATAAAAACAAAGCTTACAAAAGCACAGATATGAAACAACATGAGGCCCCTTTAGACTGCCACAGGAGGGCAGCACAGCAAAGGGAATGGCTCCATATTTGACACAGCTCATTCACTGACACATGACTAGTACTGTAGCAACATCTCTGCAGTAAATTCCAGGTATTACCCAGACAACGTACTTAATAACAAGAGGACAGGTAGTTCTTCTGTAAGAAATAAACAGCTTCAGCTTCAGTCTTCTTCTGTTCACATCTACTATTGCGTTTATTTTTCACGACTTTTAGTTCATTTTATTCTCTTTTTCTCTGAAACGTGTTCTATTTGATTGCAGAGCCGTTTGAAACTGTGTTTTAAAAAAAAGTTGCTGCATGAATAAAGTTTATTATTATTATTGTTATGGCATAACCTCTGCTAAGTCTGTTTGCATCTTATTAAGGGCGGTTTGGGAACCGGAGGGTGGCCGGTTCAAGTCCCACATGGGCCAAAAATATGAAAGGTGGACTGGTAGCTGGAGAGGTGCCCATCACTCCACCATCTCTGCACATTTGAATGTCTATGCCGTTGTACTGCATGTGTGTGACTGGGTTAAATGCATGTAAATAAAAACAGAGTGAAAAAAGAATTTCCCCATTGAGGGATTAATAAAGTATATCTTCTTCTTCATCTACCGGTTGGCAACAAAAGCTGCATGAAGGTCTATTGAAGCTCCCACCTGTGAGTGTGTAGTCATAGCAGATTCACTCTGTGCGAGGTTTAAAAAGAATATCCTCATACGACTTTATCTGTGCTTGATTGATTATGCCTGATAAGCCATGTGAATGTCCCTTTAAGTAGTTTATTGACTTCTGTTGGCTGCAGGTGGCAATGTTGCTCTGCCAGAAAGCAGAGCAACATACCGTCCAGCCTTCCCTCTGTGAGCTTTTTTGGTTTCTTTTGTTCTTTTGATGAAGGTAAAAACCTGTAGATTCCAGACTTTATGGAAGCATCAAAGACCAAAGGCGGAGAACATAAATCGTCAGTAGAATAGCATTATCTAACAAAGATGTAGGAGACTGGGAAATTGGCACTACATTTATTATTTTGCATGTTTTTTTTTTAAGTCATTCATTGATCTAAATCCAAGACAGCACACTTGAAATATAAATCAAACCAGATCTCGGTTTTGGAAGCTCGAACTAGTGTTCTCTGTTCACAGCAGCTACAGGTGTCAAAACACACACACACACGGGTGTGATATAGGAAGGCAATGGTGTGCAGACGTGTAACGGCAAATATATCTCACAAGCAGGTTTAAAGGCTGACAACGTGGAAAATCCTGTTTTCTTTCCTCCTAACCTGGAAAATTTCTGCAGCGTTGGGGATTTATCAACCGCTGAAAGATATAGGCCCAGCGGCCCCGGAGATAAGCAGGAAAGAGGGATCATGTATGGATGGTGTGGCGGGGACGCTTATGTCTCACGCACATGGAGGGGAAACGACTCTCTGGGGATTGAAAAACCAGGAGGATGGATTGGAGAGAAAAACAGGATTCTGTCTCTGTATGAGGCCGAGGCAAAACCAAAATAGAGGTGCTGACAGCTTCCTCCATCCAGACCCGGTGGGAGCGCTTATCCAGTTTTGCGTTGTGAGATAAGGAGGGGATTTATTTATTCAGGTTGATAGCTCTGCCACACTTTGAATGATAAAAGAGTGTGTGTGTGTGTGTGTGTGTGTGTGTGTGTGTGTGTGTGTGTGTGTGTGTGTGTGTGTGTGCCTGTGCGTTCCATCCACTTTTCAGCGTGCCAATCAGGATTAAAGGTCACGGTCTATAGGACAAATATGTGTTTATTAGAATCCATAAATGAGAAGGTGTGAGTTCCTTCAGGTTCTTCTGATCCCTTTGTCTGCAGGCCTTGTTTTCCTCTTTTGTCACACCTGATAGCTGCGATCAAACATTGTTCAGCACATTCCCATGAAAAACACCAGGAGGAAAAAGCCCACATCAAACGCGAAGGCCAGAATATTTTTTCATCTATTGTCTACCGAAAACCCCACATCTAAAGTGGGAATAAACGGAAGGTGGGGGCCTTTTGTTGTGGTTATCCTCCTGGTGGTTAAAAGGAAGGTGTTGGATTCGCTATGGGATGGATCTGATGTTATTTCAGCTCGAAAAAGACATCTGTTCTGCAGTAAGTCGCATCCGTGTTAACTTCCCTGGTGCAGATGCTTCCCAGCATGGTGATTTGTTTATTTGGTACGGTGGGTGTCTTTTGGTTCTGCGCGGTGAGCTGATGAGGAGTCATGGGAACGCAGACCTCCGAGAAACACTTTGTTTTTCATTGTGGGAGCTGTTGCATTTGGCTCATGGCGGCATCATCTAAATATGCCGCTTTGGAAGGACATAACTCGGAAAGAAAGGGAGCTGCAACTTTAAGAGAAGAGTTTCAGTGAATTAATCCTTCCTGAGCTCTTTCTGTTTTGCGGTCTTTAGCCCGGAAAGGTCGTCCAAAGGGAGAACATTGTCATCCTAAGATCTGACGGCAGGCCGCAGTATAATTATGGGTCATATTCTGTGCAATAAAAAATCCTGCTTACCGAAACAAATCAGTGGATTACAGGCTTTTTCCATGAAGACTGGCTCAGACTTGTTCTATTTCCAAATGCCTAAGCCCTAGAAAACTACTAGATATACCTACCTCTGCTTTTTCTCTCTCTACTTGGTAGCTTTATTTCACACCTACACGACAATATGGCTGAGATCAGACCTTATCGACACAAGATCAGCTGTTTTTACGCAGACGATACTCAGCTGTGATCCTCTGTCAGAACCTCTGAGTGGATGCCACAAAATATCCTGCAGCTAAACTGCTGATAAGATATTGATCAGAGGTCAAGATCGTGCAAATACTTACACAGTCTTGGACTTGCAACATTGCAGAAGTCTTGTTAAATCAACGCTTCAATCACCTCAGAAGCATTTCAAGGATCAGGCTGCCAAAAATCTGGAAATTGTTATTCGCGGCTTCATAAATAGTCGGTTAGATTTCTGTAATTCCTCTCTCTCTGGCATCAGTAGAACATTCCTCTCCTGTCACCAGCTTATCCAAAGCTCTGCTGCCAGGATTTTGACCCGGACTAAGAGACATGATCACATCACATCAATCCTCGGTTGGCTACCTGTTGCTTTTGGAAGTGATTTAAAGTTGTTTTTTTTAATTACTCTCGACGCCTTTGATGCTTCCTATCAGACGTTCCCTGAGATCCTCTTTCCTCAACATTCACTTATTTCCCAGAAAGCAAAATGTCTCACACTTTGCCGTGTAGGTTTAAGTCCAACAACTTTACGGGACTCCAATAATAAATCACTGGAGTGACCCTTTAATAAGGAAATGTCACAATATTTCAGGTTACTTGTTTAATAATTGAAATGAGTTGAATGTGAGAATCATTCTTGACCTTTGACAGAGTAAAAGGAGTCCACAGTCTCAGTTTTTCCATCTGCTGATGAAAACGAAAAAAAAAGAAATGTTGTTGAAATTACAAGAATAAAGCTACTAAGAGGAGCATTCATTAAGATTATGTTGTCAAATAAAAATCAAACAAATCTATGACTTGAAATAAAAGAATTTTGGAATGCATTAGGTGGTCAATTAATCACAATCCGTGACTTTTGCCACACTGGCTGATGAAAATGTTCCATTTATGTGCCACAATGTGTTGTGATTCAAGATTTTTTTTAAAGGAGGCTGGGAACGGCTCCTTAGGTGGCCACATGAGACTCTTAGAACTTGAAAAACAAATCTCACAATAGCATCAAGTGGAAAACAGTGGAGTGGAGATCAGAGGGGGGCGGCCCCCCCATCGCGGATGTTTGGGGATGCCATGCAGAGGAGAGGTGAAGGTGTGGCTCCTCAGGTCAAACCGCCGCTTTCCTTTCTCCTCCTCTGGGAGAGACCCCAGTGTCTGTTACAACAGGAAGAGACTGAAGGTCAAAGCACAGACCTATTGTCTTCCTGTCCGTGTGACAGACGCCTGTCTATCTCTCTTTACTATCTCTGTCTGTTTCAGCTTTAAGGCCTCTCGTGGAGAAAATGTAGCCATATCCACAGCAACAGTTATGAGATATACCTCGACAATTATTATATATGCTACTAAAGAACATTATATGTAGTTATTCTTTTTTTAAACATTAAATTATGAGCTTAAAAAAACATTCTTGATTGAAATTAACCACTAAATATGTAACTTTGTCATCATCATCTCTACAACTACAAAGAAAAAGGCTTAGAATGATGAGAACCAGAAGTGTGAGTTTTAATTTCCTTGCAAGATATTCAACATTGTGCTTAAAATCGAGACTTTCGTCCATCCAAATTTTCCAAAAATCCAAATTATAGCCATTAACAGACTGAATAGAGACACCATCAAGAGTATTAACGAAAGGTATTGGAACCTTTGTCCCCTTGTGAAGATCATAGATATTTCTTGTTGAGTTTTTTAAAATTTGACAACATAACCATGTTTTCCGATAGTCGAGTTATGATGGGTTAAATGCAGATAATTTATTTAGATTGTGTATGTGACAATAGATTTGATTTGATTTAAGATCAGGCAAAGGTAACATTCATCCAGCCCGGGCCCAAACATGGGCAAACATTCACAACCATAAGTATTTATTGCCATTAGGTTGCATCATTTCAGTTTTATTGGACACGCACCAGTAAGAATACGTTCAGACTGACATTATCACCAAAACTGCAACCCCCTCCTTGTTTTAAAAAAAGATGACTGCACCTGTCAAAGACGTTTTACTGATCGCTGCCACATGAATGGCTGTACTTTGACCGTTTGCAATCACAGAGAAAGAGGATGTCTTTCCAGAGATAAGAGTAAAATCCTGTCGCACGCTATCACCAACCACCATGCAATATTCTTAAATCTAATAATCCTTCAAAGTAATAGATGTAGTACCCAAACAGGTCGTGGTTTTGTTTTTAATGCAGTCATATTGTCAAACTGAAGTCAAAGTGTAAGGACTTGTTTTTTTTAACTTACATGATTGCTTGAATTTAGATAGTTACAGTAAATGTTAAAGTCTGTGTAAACGCAACTCTGAGATTTCTTTCAAGATACAATAAATAAGTTGGAAAATAGTTGCTGAAAACATGTGAAAGACTTTGAACGATATATTACTGAAATGTGGAGTTGGAGGTTAAAACAGTTTTTCACCAGTTTTCAGTCTCAGGATTTTGTGGGCGGTCCTTAAAGGGTGGCTCGATGACACACTTAGGCCACCCTGAGCTTACCCCTACACCTCTAGCAGAGAGATAGAGCTGAATTCATCTGTGTTTCAAAGTTAGTCATGTCATTTTCAGAACTCATCTCAGTCGCTTCGCGAGTGGGAGCAGTCAAGCAACAATTCTAAAGCAATTTTTATAAACTTGTCGATATTTTAAATCATTCAAATTTGGCTGATTCTGGCTCAGAACACATAATTATTCTTTACATATAAGAATATGTGCTTAGGTATGATTAAATGACATAGAAACAGATAATAAAAAACTGTATTTGACTGAACACCAGCAGGTGTTAGAGGTGCACAGTCAGGCATGTAGACAGATCTACAGCCCGACAGTGTCTTTTATTATCTCGCCCCCCAATAAAGCCCTCAGCAGCACAACTTCATAGGCATTTCCTCCCCGTGAAAGACACACGTGGCCTCCCTGATAAGATAAACCAGCAGAGAATAAAGACACGGCAAAGCGGGGCCCTCTTTTAGCTTCTCCAGCCAAACAATTCAAACGTCTATTTCAGCAGATAAGGTCTCGCAGACAGACTCCCCCACCCCTGAAAACCTCAGAGACACACACTCGTCCCTTTGTGCCCTGATAAAGGAGACCGGGTGGATGCATGTAATCAGCATATTATTGATAGTCTTAATGAGAAAGGCTCTGAGTCACTGAAGCCATTAGCCAGGATAAAAAAGCCTTAATTGTTTTGTGTGTGTGTGCGCGGGCGCACGTGTGTGTGTGTTTTACGGCGTGCACGTGTGCCTGGGCTAAGACCAGGCTAATTAAATCCATTTCCTTCGTTAGCAACTTTTTTCCCTCTTAATTAAGAGGGTTAATTATGAGCCTGGACAGAGGTCGCGTGCATGTCTGCGTGCACGTGCGTTCCCTAGACCAGACCAGATGTAATACTGCATCAGAGGTCCATAATAACACAATGAACATTCAAATTAAACAGCCTTTATTTATTTGGCTTCAAAGAGGGAGTGGACCGATAGAACCTTGAGTAAATGATAGAGTTGTCTGCCTTGAATTTCAAAGGCTCCCAGTAATAACACCTTTGATAATGGTCTGTCTTTGTTGAGAGAAAAAACACATAAATCCACTCCACAGTCCAAAATAACTGCAGTTTTTTTTCCCCTTCCGTCTCGATTGTGGTTTCTTGTCAAAAAGCGTCAAACCGACGAGTCTGGTGTTAACACCGACTTCTGTCATCACCGCCGGTGTGCGGTAAGAGTGGACGTCTGCAGCATACCAATGGTGTGGAACAATATTCCCCAGCACGCTCCATCTACAGCAATAATATCGTTATGGCTGCCAGACATGAGCGGACTCTCCCTCTCCCGGCCACTGGACACACACCATTACTTTTGATGGTCCGTGTGTCCGTGCATGTGTGTGTGTGTGTGTGTGTGTGTGTGTGTGTGTGTGTGTGTGTGTGTGTGTGTGTGCCCCCTCGGGGTCACATCCTGTTGAGGAAAACGGCTGATTCAGGACTCTCTGCCATTTTTGCTCGTCAAACTCTGGGTCCATGCCACCATAACCGTTAGATATCTGTGGGCGGGAAATCCACCACTAGGATGATGATGATGATGGTGATGATGATGACGATCCTCTGTGGCCATAACAAGCCATTAACACCTTTTACACCCTGTTGACTCCTCTCAAAGCTGCAGGCGGGTTTTGTATGTCAAAAAAACAACAACAAAAAAAAACACACTTGTCTTGGCAGCACGCGTCGCAAAGGAGAAAAGCATCTCATAGCTCGTAAATGAGACGATGTAGATGCGCCACATTTGCCAAAAATAAATCGTGCAGGAAATGTTTGTGTTCTTTCAGTTCACATTAAAAAGGAGTGTGGCTACGATTTCCATCCGATGAGATTCTGAGGTACTACAGGTGTCCATGTTCCACCTTTTAACGTCCCCATGAAACAGGTAGACAGGGAAGGACTTGTTGCAGATATTGACACCCTCACCACTATGCATTGCAGGTAGTGCTATGAGCTAGAGTCAGCGTCTACCTCCCACAGTCACAAGGCCGGACTGGAAACACCAAACGCAACCTCCAAAACCAGTAGTGGCCAGTCTTGGGTTTGGGTTCTGGCATCCGTGGAGAATTCCAAGATGTACAGCGAGTTTTAGCGTCTTTCAGCGTGCTGTTTTAGGTTTTTACCATGCGCAACTTGAATGTTTCGGTTCAGTCTCGCCGCTCTTGCTCTTGAGTGTGAATATTGGACTTGCATTCATCGGGTGGCCATGATACACGACTTTGAATAAATGCTAATGTCGCTGTCTGCTGGACGTGTAAATAGGAAGGTGTTTGCCAACACGTTCATTATGTCAACCTCATAGGGAGTCAATGTTTGTCTTTATGGCTCGTTCTGCTTGCACCCAAGCGTCCAAATTAATCAATGAATGCAGATTTAAAACCGTCAAACGTGTTCACCAGCGAGCGCTGAGGAAATCTCTCTCATCCTCATACTATGAGTATTTTGTTCTCTTTCCTCTAGTTGAGAATCACAATAAGATCCGCACACCCAATGATTATTTTCAGAGACAGGCTTCTGTGTGTGTCTATCACCGCGCCTCTGACTGTGCATTGCTTGTCGCTGTCATGCTTCCTGCTGGCGCATCGTTAGGTATGGCTTTTTATTAGCCTCTGGTGGATTGGAGACGGGAGGGGGGTCAGCATCCCTCCGGCAGTAAACTAGCGCAGCCGTCAGTCCCTGCACACGGGAACAAACACCCCATTAAACCAAGGCCTTCACATATTACTGTAATAAAAGCCCCTGCTCTCGCCTTTATGGGCTTTTTAATTATGTCTATTCGTCTTCCCGGGCTTGTGAGCAACAGTTCATGATGAGACCCATTTCACGAATACTCCGCCACTGGCAGAAAGCTGGAGGGGGTGAATTAAAGGGAAAAGCCGAAAATGGCCTGAAGCTAAAATATGACTATTGTTACAAGGATGGTACTTTATGTTTTAACTCGCAGCACGGAGCCAACGCCGCCGCTTTCCATTTCATCTTTTTCTTTGTTTTTAGATGTAGATTAGTATAAAGACGGAAAAAAATAAAATCTCACACGGCTCAAGTGAATTACATGACAGCTCACGAGCAATTGTGTGTATTAAATTATCTCCCTCAGATTAAAGGCAACTGGCTGGACCAGCTGCAGGCTCCCTTAAAAAAAAAAAATTAACCATACAAATCATCCATGCATGAATTTATTTGGCATAAAGGCCGGCGCTGTGGCTCGTTTCAGTACTGTTGAGCACATGTATATTCACCTAATATTTGTAATAAAGGTCATTCATAGGCCAGTCTCCCAGTTTAAAATATTCCAGACACGCCCCTGCACATGATGAAAACCTAAACCATATCCAGTAAAGATATGCACTTCTTGCACCATGCTTCAAAAAACAGTAGAAAACCCTGTGCCTCGGGCAAGATGATTGATAGAGCAATATAGAGTGCCTCATTGTGTACACAGTATATTTTTTATGGCCTAGGTCGTTTTCTGCAATGCTGGACACTACAGATTAACCCCTTTTGAACCCAGGCAAGCCTGTAACATTTAACTCATAGAGAATACGGTGCAAAACACACTTAATAGACATGTCCTGCAGGAAAGATGAAGTTAACCTCCAAAAACAAAAGCAGAAAACTGAAGCAGATCATTTGAGACCTAAAATTAGTAATTAAGCATAAAAAACAACAAACTTGTCTCTGCTCTGGAGGACGAAAAAGGTTTTGTTACAAATGCTTTATTGTCTCGAATCAAGTGCAAACAACATGTCCGGCGGGTTTGCGCAGTCTGCTGAGAACGGTGGCACTCGTGAAGACTAGCAACACCCCGGCCAACGCTGCACCCGCTCCACACAGCAGGGCTATCGACGAATAAGAGGCTGAGGAGGAGTGGACGGAGAGCAGAAGACATTATCAACAACAACATTATCCGACCCGTTAGTTACAGCGTTTAGCAGCAGTAATTAAAAAAAGAGACAAAAAGAGGATTTGAATGCATTTTCAAATGTGTGTGTGTGAAAACCACTGGTGCCTCCTAACCTGCTCCAGTCACTTCATGTGTCTGGTGCAGAGCAGCTGGCACTTGGAAGAAGCTCCTGTTCCAGGATGTTCTCCTCCAGAAGGATCGGGCCCAAAGCGGCCATCCCTTCCCACTGCAGATTTGGAAGAAGCCCTGCACAATATTGGGAGGATGGAGAGGAAACAACAACAGTAAATCTAAGCGCATTTAGCCAACTGACTCAACCATTCACGATATGACTGATTGGTTAGACAATTAAAAAGGGATCAGCTTAAAAATCAATCCTCTAAAGAGGCGCAAACAGAAATGAATGACAAATGAAAGCTCGTCTAAATATGGGTGGAAATACTGTTTATTTGCTAGTGTGGGGCTGGTTACATTTCACTCCTTGTTGCAATCATTCCCGGTTAATTTCAATATAATGAGTGAGGCTGGTACTTTCAAACTTTATAGCAACTTCTAAAAATAAAAAATGACATATGGGCATCAAATTACAAAAGTATGGATATCAAAATTTATCCCCCGTGTTAAGCGTTCAGGATTCATCCCCGAGTGTAATGTGGTGTTGCTTCTGTAAACTGTTATACCAGCATCTGCTGCGAGCCTTCGTTTCCGCCTCCGCTCACCGCAGCTGGTCTCGCAGCAGCTACACACCTTATTGTCTCCACCTGATGCCACCCATCTGTGGCCGGAGACAAAACGTGTTCCGTTACAGAGGCCGGATACATGAGTGGAAAGAAACGCATAAACTCTTGCTTGTTAGAGAATAACAGATGGACTGCCTGTGTATACAGTGAAATCAGCTTAATAAAAAGAAATGAAGCAAACAATCATGTCCGTGGGGACTAACCTGTTAGTCTCAGTCAGGAACGAGCACACTTTGTGTTGCGAGTCGATGGGAATGGAGCGCGTTGTTGCTTTCAGGTGACATGTGATGTAGAGCTGTAAGATGAAACATGTGCTTCGTTACTAGAATAACATATCTTAAAATCTGAAATCACGTTACACTAGATCAGATCCTGCTGTCTCTTCATGCAAAACTGGAAGCAGGAGATCTCACCACCCCACCCAGAGCTGTGGAAAGATGTAATTCAACACCTCCAGTCTCTCTCTGAGAGAGAATTTAAGATTTGACTTTAAATTATTCAGCCTAGAGTTGCTCCATGACATGCTGCTGTACTTTTTCCCTCCTTTTTTGGGGCCTATATTCATATATAACCATAATTTTTGCCAAAACCCTCAAATCAATCAAGTTTTCTAATTAACTTTAAGGCAGTCTGTTGAATTTCAGGAGCTGAACTTCGGCTACTCGGCAGTTCATTCATCCAAAGCTTTGGATGAAGGTGTTGATACTGGCACCATCGCGGCTCCTTCAGTATATTATAGTCACTCGGTTTAAAGAGAGGTATTACGGCCTTCAAGCAACGCTTACTAAAGTAAACATCATGTGCCGACTTAGCATGAGCATGAGAGGAGAGCTGAAAGAGAAATATTAAAGCAACACCTTGGCCGGTCACATCTCTCCACTGTGATCAGAGCGCTTTAACAGAGAATAGTGTCAAATGTCTGACTACGTGATACATGATCAGTAGTCCTGAACTGTATAAACACATCTCGTCCTCGCTGTACTTACTGAATTCCTGTGATCTTGGTGGAACCTGAAGGCTTTCAGCTGGATGTGAAGTTTATCCTCCTGGCTCCTCTGCATGAAGTAAGACTTGGCTCCTGTCAGCTTAGAATCACTAAAACACCTTATATGGCAAAAACGAAAGAAAACCAGAACCGCAGGATTCATAACTGCGAGTGCAGAAAGACCCAACTTTTCACAGGACAATAAAAGCTACAGTATCAATAAATCCTGATTATTATGACTAGCTGACTCTTTAAGACAAACACTAAGACTTGAATGTTTAGACTTAGAAGCGGCTGGCTCCAGAAGTGAGTCAGTCTCCGTAAGTCCCCATGTTCAAATGTCCAACTTCACAGCAGAAATAAAACATGTTTGCAGCCTGGTACAAAAAGTTTTAGGTCTCTGTAGATAATCTCCCCGTTCATGACAACTGTACTATAGAACTCACTTGTTCAAATTATATTAAGGCTTAAATTGAGAGTATAGCAACTTTGACAGGTGGGTGCCGTCACAGGTAACCAGGGATTGCCAAGACGGCTCAAGAAACCTCTGGATGACATCACAGATGCTACGTTTCCCACCCGTGGTTGCTGATGAAGACATATCTGGGTTCAGAACCGGGGTCGGGGTTCACGGTGGCCACGCAGCTGTCTACGTAGACCCTCAGAGGAACGTGGTGACCCTGGTGGACCGCCGCCTCGATGTGCATCACGTCACTCAGGAAGTAGACACTGGAAGGCCTCTGTGACTGCCAGTCCTCTAATTGAATACAGGGAAAAAAAAGTGGAAAAGTAATGCCGGGGCCATCAATCTGATTAGATGAAACTGAAATGATGCCTGTGGGGGGAGAGTGGGTCAGTGCAGGAGCAGTGAATAGGATATAGGTACTGTAACAATAAGAGAAAAGTACTTTAAAGAAGATATAAATGAATTACAGACGTGGCATCATCATTAACCTGGAGATGAAACAGAAGATGGGTCTGCGCCTGCAAAAACTAGTTTAAAACTTTCATAATTTCCTCCATAACTTCCTACAGCGTTCTGTTCAAGACGGCATATACAGTGGAATTAATTAGAAAAAACGTAATCAGCTTTTTATTGATCATTTTATTGTGTGTGTGTGTGTGTGTGTGTGTGTGAGAGACCCTGTTGGGTCAGCTGCAGCCTACGAGGCATGTAATCTCAGCTCATCACCATGCATCAAAAAGTTTCCCCTCGCCTTTATCCACTAGCATCTTAAACAGTGGCGGGGAAAAAAAAAAAAAAAAGTCTGCGAGGCCTTGAGTGATTGCAATTAAAAGCAGTCGCTGGGGAAATTAGCCTGCTGCAAATATAAAAGAAGAAAAAACAACTGGAACAACATCAGCGTGTACGTCTGTCGTTTTCTTTGACGTGTCCCCACCTGTCATGAGACGCAGGGAGAAGTTTAGCTGCTGCGCCGCGAACACGACGGAGGCAGACGGCTTCCAGGAAGGACTCATAGCGTCGCTGCTCACATAATGCCTCCTGCGAGGGCAATTAAAAAAATTAAAAAAGGAAGGAAGGATGGGCATTTCACTAGAGAGATGTTCCAGCAGGGAAGAACACCACAGTCACGAGGAGAGACAGGAGAACATGACGCAGGAAGACAGCGGTGAATATGACAATAAGAATGCAGTTTGTTTTTGGTGGTCAAAGTATGAAGGGAAACTAGTGTAGACAATAAAGGTTGTTTGCAGTACATCGCTAATTGTGTAATCAATTAAATGTGATCTTTTGCGTCTCGTCTCTTTCTTTGCGTCTCTTCTCGTCTTATTGCGTCTCGTCTCTTCCTATTGCATCGTCTTTTTCCTATTGCGTCTCGTCTTTCTACTGCGTCTCGTCTTATTCCGTCTGTTTTTCTATGCGTCTCTTCTCCGACGCTGACTGAAAACTCACTAAAGAAAAGCTTTATGTCTGCAGGCAGCCTGCAACAACATGGCAAAACATTTTAGAAGTAATGTTGCTATAAAACTAAGAGAAATATAAGATGTTGGTTCATAATGTGGCTTCTTAGTGCCTTTTACGGCTGTTTGTTTTTGGAGGAAACCAAATTCAGTACTTTGAAAAGCTGCAGATAAGCTGAATAATCTCCACTAACAGCGGGGCTAGAATTGGACTTGGCAGGATGAGGAGGGGCTTTACCTTCGATAGTGGCATTCAATTACCACCTCAGCAGGGTTGGTCTTTAAAATGGCAGTGTTGCCGATGGGCGTTGGGGAGTACATCAGAGAAAAGGAGTAGATGAGGGCTTCTTCGGTCATCTGAAGAAAAACATGAAGCAGTCAGGGCGATTTCAGAAAAACACACAAGACGGAACGAGAAGGAAGTCAGGAAGCCACACACACACCGTCATCGTGCTGCCACAGCCCTGTAACTCCGTCTGGAAGCGCAGGATGTGGTCAGCGGTGTGGAGTGCGGCGCAGCCTCCTAAGGTCAGATCACTTGGACGGATCAACTGACCGTTCCCTAAGAACAAAAGAGGAAAAGGGCTGCAGCTTTAAATAAGGACCATTACCCGAGGCCATTTCTTTTCCTTGTCTAGTCAATAACACTCACAGCAAGTGGAGGTTCAGTCACAGGACAAATAAAAAGGTTTCTTAATGCATGGCTGTGAAGTCAGCATTTGAGCACCGAACCGGGCCATGCACAATTCTCCTTCCTCAGAGTGAAGAAATAAGAGGAAACATAATATTGATCGCCGAGTCCATAGTCTCGGCCATTTGCAGTAAATCAGCACTGAGTGTCCCATCTTCACCGTTCCCATTCAATTTTCCAATTTGGGTCTCTAACCTGACCCTTTTTGTTTTCGGACATCAGAGCAGAAAGCATGTTAAGTGGGACCAAAATTGGACAATCTTCCCCCGCCGCCACCACCACCACCAACCAAGTAACCATCAGCCATTACCCAAGAAGTTCTGCTGGACCTCTACGGTGACCTTTCCTTCACCGCAATGCGCTGCCACGCTCCCGGCCGTCACAGGCACCCACTGCTCAAACTTCACCTGCACCTACAACCATCCAGATTTAATTAGACTGAAGCTGCGTGGAAGTCAAAAAAACTAAAGAAAAGTACCTTTGATTCCTGCTTGACAGGTGGGTTCAGATCTGGGCCTGGAACTAACAACCGCTGAGGTGGAACTGTTGAAGTCTCCATCGGGTCCAGCTGCTCTGATCCATGTAGAGGAGTTTGCAACCTGCTCCATAAGAGCCCGGAGCGGATTTTGTCCGCTGACAGCGGGATCCCTGAGCTGGTAGATCTTGAGCCGGTAGACGACAGGAGATCTGGGGTGATTACTGTACTCGGTGCTGTTTGGATGATGATCTCTTGTTGTTATTGGGATTTGCTTCCAAGTCTCATTCTCGCTAAAGTTAACCAAGTCTTGTGTGTCAGCACGGAGATTTCCACTCGAGAGGAGCAGCACAAACCCTAACAGAAGCACCTCTCTGAACCCCATCACAACGTATCACACAAAAACAAAAAGTTTTTGGTGTTTTCAGAGAGTACTGCTGCTTTTGGCTTTCAACCAGGACTAAGTTATGGGAACTTGGCTCAGGCCCCACCTTCTCCTAATGACTTGATTGGATTCCAGCCTGGAGGATTCAAGCTTTGAAGCTTTTTCTCTTTTTCTTTTCACTAAATAGAGCTGAAGATTGGATGATAGCTGCTTGGCTGTGCAGGTGAAATTTACAAGCTGTTTTCGTGAGCTTCAACACGGCCTTTATGCCAAAAAGAAAGAGAAAAAAAGTAATCGTTCAATTTAAATAATTGTGTGTAGGTTTCACGGCAGAGTTAAGATATTGTGAATTCTTTAAATGCCTTAAAGCCGCCTGCCAAATCTCCACTTGTCATGATGCTAATGAACAAAGACTTTTAGAAACAGAAACAAGCCTGACCATAACAGTGAGTGGCTTTCACTGCCCCCATGAGGCAAATCAATCAACGCTTTCCTTTCAGGGGAGTTGGGTTTTGGTCTTGAATGTCAAGGCGACCGCGGTCAGCAGTCTGCAGAGTTCAGCAGAGTCTCCCATAAAAAAACTGCGATTTATGATCATGCTCACAAATGTCACCGCCGACGAATGTATGTGTGTGTGCGTGACATGTGACAGGAAGCAGGGGGGGGCGTGTTCTTGAACCTGAGCCAGCAGCGTGTCAGTCAGACTAGGCTGTTATAAATCTTGCACAGGTGAGACATTCAGTCGTGGCAGCACAGCGGCCTGTTTAACCTCTTAAACGCCACAAAATTCCACTTAAAGCCCAAGACGTAAAAGTGGAACGTTAAAACATATGTTCTACGGACATGTTGGTACCTCTGTGCTCACTGTGTTTTAAGGACGTTACAGGAATAACCATGCACACAGAACCAAGAGTGACATATTTATGATAGAAGGTCAATAAAAAGGATTCAAGGAGTTTTATTTGTCATTACAACACATGCAAACATGGGATGCAACGAAATTGGTTTCCCCTGGTCCTGGAGCAGCCCAATATCCAAATATAAAATAAAATATAAAATAAAATATATATATACATATGTATATATAGAACATAAAATATAAAAAGTAAACGCAAATTTAAATTTAAGAAAAAGTATACAATGAATAGAAAACAACAGTATAACACCATGGTGAGGTAGTGAGTTGAAAAATAAACTCAGACGTTGGATCAGAGTCAAAATGTATTGTACAACCACCCACACTTACTGTATAACCTGCATTTAGGTGCAAAAGCCAGGATTTTAAGAATAAAGCTAAGTATTTTTCCACATTTGTCAACAAATCCCATGAAAAGACTTCAGGATCGCAGAGTTTGTGTCTGTTTGCTGCATGTCATCCTTTCTTTCCTGTCTCGCTATGCAGTCAACAAAGTAAAGATGCAAAAAAAAAAAGAAAATAAAAGCCCAGATCTGGATAGATTTGAATAAATATTTGCATTTAAAACAGAGATGCATGAAGGAAAAGAGACGACCAACTTTCCTACCTAACTCTAATACAATCACGGTGACTTTTTTTCCTTTTAGGATCACTTTGCATTAAATTAATCGTATTACCATTTATGATCTGTTGTTGTTCGTACACATACTGTAAATATGCCCCCTTCTCATCATCGGCAGCCACAATTCTGGAGCTTTTTCCCGGTAAGAACACATGGATCGAGCCCCGTAATGAGATTTCACTTAAAGAAACTCCTGGTTCTAAAGGCAAAATGAGTTTAAATCACTTCCCCCTTGATACAGACGTACTAATCCAGGCTGACCTACAGGAATACATTATAGCTCTTCCTCTCTGTCAGGATCTCCCTGCAGACTCCCCAACAGAGGGGGCTGCTATTGTCAGGAACTGGCTTTTATCTTCTGCTGATCAGCGGCAAAACAAAGAGAGGAGCTGTGTGTGTGTCTCTGTGTGTGTGCGTGTGTGTGTGTTAGTTCAGGGGGTTAGAGTGAAATCAGTCCACCACTGCCAGTCAAGCCCCCACTGCTGACTATCTCTAACTTGGTTAGCTGTCTCTAATTTGGCCCCCGGAGGGCCCTAATGTGACCCCCTTGGGCGCTTCTGAAAGGGGGCCTGGCAGCTACACACACACACACACACAATGCCACCACACCCATCGGCTTCTGTTTCCAATAATCCTGCTGCATTTTGAGACTCTTGGGCTTGGATGATGCAGGTAAATAGGACAGACCTCTGCTTAGACAATAAACAAACACACACACACACACACATCCATCCAGCAGATGGAAAATCGTCAAGCAGGATGGCTCACCGACGACGCAGATGCTCGGTGACAGTCGTCACGTTTTTCGCTGACAGCACAAAGTCATAGAAACAGCTCGATTTGGCCCCGCGCTGCACTGCGCCATACGGATAACGGTTATGGAGGCTCATTAAAAGCATGTAGTGGGAGATGGATTAGTTATAGCCTGCTGTTGTGGTGGGCGAGCAGCGGATTTCTATTGCGTTCTGTCAGCGGATAGATTTGCGTGGGACAGGCAGGATATTTCTGAGGGGAGGATTTTTTTTGCTTTCCAACATGTGTGTTGGCGTGTGTTTTCAGGCGCTTGGCGTTCGGTTAAAAAGTGTCCTAAAGGGAGCAAATGTGTGGTTCTGTCAAGAGGAGAAGGGGAAGAGATGAAATATGGGAGCAGAGAGGGAGCAAGAGAATAAATGTGAGTGTGAGAAAAGAGAGAGTGAGTCACGGTTTGAGGAGAGAAAAGTGAAAACAAAGGAAGGGAGAGAAGAAAAAATATGGTTGGGGGTGAGTGAACCTCGGGGTGAGGGATAACACACAGCAGCCCGGCTGGTGCTCAGGCCCATCCCGGTGGGAGCGACATGAAATAACAGCACGCCGGGCTTGGATTCATGGCGGCCATTTCCAACACAACTCCACACACACACACAAACATACAGGCACATATATAAAGGAGGCACACACACACACACATGCTAGAGCTAATGGACTGTTATTAAAAACATGCATCACACCACGTCACCTACCGACCACACACAAAGCCACACACACACACACACACACACACACACACATCTGCGCACTGCTTCCACACACTCCAGTGGGATAATGATCTCCCAGTGCTGCAATAACAGCTGATGTATCATTTAGCAGAGGGCCACGGTGACACGGAGAGGCCGCAATGACACAAACACACTCCTCGAGCACTCTTTCCATGCCGGGACGACCTCGTTTTTTATCACAAGATCCGTGACATTTCCCGCGGAGGGATCGCTGTCTCGCACAATAGCCCCTGGATCGGCCTTTGTCGTCGTTGTAAAGGTCTTCAGAGCGGCTTGATTGACAGGCGTCATCGCCTCCTGCGGAGAATCAGGAGCTGACCTTTAGCCTCCTAACACAGGGCTCCAAAGTTTCTCTCAAGGGAGCAACTTTTATGATCTGATATATGTGTGTGTGTGTGTGTGTGTGTGTGTGTGTGTGTGTGTGTGTGTGTGTGTGTGTGTGTGTGTGTGTGTGTGTGTGATGTGGAGCTCTAATCTGATGATATTTAGTTTGTGACATGCAAACCCTCATGTGGACATTTCAAACTTTTTGACCTCTATTGTGCTATAACACCCACTCAAATCTGGAATACTGATCTAATCCACACAGGGACACATGTTCTGAATCAGGTCACATCCATCCAGATCCATCTACAGAGGATGGTCAAACTTCATGGATCTATTTTCTCCTTTTCCAAGAAGGAAGTAATTACAACCCACGCTTTGTAAAAAGCATAAATGTTTAGCCCAGAGGACACGATGTCTGTCATTTTCCAGAAAAATTATTTGAAACGTGGACCACAGAACGCTTTTTTCCACGTCCCATCAGGCCATCTCAGATGGACTCTGGCCCGGATAAGTGTGCAGTGTTTTTGGAAGCTGTTTGAAAATCTGTCTTTCTCTTCGCTTCTTTGCATTTGTAGACGCAGCAACAAAACGTGTTTACCGACAACAGTTTTTCTAAAGTGTTCCTGAACCCGTGCACTAATATTCTTTATGCAGTTATGTCGTTTTTTTAATGCAGCGAAGTGATGAACCTAACCCCATCCAACAGATTTTTAAAGCATTACACAATTTTCTCACTCTTCTGTTGATCATGTTAGAAAATTTTTGCAACAAAATTTTTGCATTTTTGATGCCTGCAACTTGTTGCAAATTCAAAATATGTTGTATATAGAGTGTATATTTGCAAAAAAAAAAAAAAACAACAACAATAAAGTTTATCAGTTTGAACTCTTCATGTTATATTTAAAGTCCCCCATCCACTCCAAAGTATGTTCTACTTGTTGTGCCTTCACTTAGATGTTTGTGCTTCTTTCCTTGTGTTTTTCTGTATGCTAAGTTGGGTGTGTGGTCCCCTGCTCCTGATTGGTTCAAATGATTGGTTTTATCATCCAAACATCCAGTCCACAGGAACTGCCTTACTTGTTTTGAACAACCTGGCTCAGACTCTGATTTTTAAAGAGCCCACTTTTTTGGTTATATTTATTTCTTTGATTTTGATTTGAGCAGCATGAATTCGACCTTTTTTTCCCTCTATGGTCTCGTCTCTTTGTTGTATTATTATTCCTAACTCCCAGCAATAAATAACTTTGTTTTACTGGTTTTATGTCACTTCCTTTTCCCTACACGAGCTTGCTCGAAGTATTTTGATGAGGAAGAAAGAACTGATTTTTTTTGTTAAATAAATAAACATGTGATGTTCCTGATTTGTCCTACTGGTGGTTGACTATCAGCACCCTTTTCCGAGTAAAAATATACGCCCTAGGTTTCAAACGGTAGATCTGTGAGGTTTCCAGTTTGCCCCTTCATGGAGATCTACAATCAGAGTAGCATAACATATTGTGTCCAAACTTCTCAAACCATTCCTGCCACAAAACAATCACCAAAAAAATCACTAAAGTTGTGACTTTGGATGCAGCTTCAGAGCTACAAACCAGCTTCACACAAGCATAGACTAACCATGAGTTGTAGACTGGCAAGTCATGACCAAGACCAGACTGAGACGAGACCAAGACTTTAAGGGTTTGAGACCGAACCAAGACCATAGCAGTATATTCTGGTGGTTTTAGATGTTTCTTGGGATGTTTTCGCACATATTTGCTGTTTTTCTGTCACCACTTTTACTGTGACGGCTGTGAGCTTCTTTTCAGTCTTCCTCTAAAATTTCCAGCCAGTTTTCCACCGCTGTACATTTTCAGACGGAAGTCTATGAAATGATAAATATCGCACGACGGGGCATGTGCATCGCATCAGCTTTTTCTTTCCCCACTTAAAGCGGCGCTGTCACTTCATAGAATAATATATACTGTATATGTGTGTGTGTGTATATATATACAGTAAATCATGCCTCTGTTTGACCTTTATGGTTCCTCACTGTTAAATACAGGAGACGACAGGAAACAAATGATCCCAGCATATTAACATACCATATGGTGGACGCCTTTTAGCAGTAGTGCCATTTGAACGTGGGTGGCCCCATTGGGAATCAAACGCTGACAGTGTTAGTGCCATGCTCCGCTCATGACCTCATTGACATTGTTTCATCCCAATGTTTACATGCTCGCGGTGTGATTTTTTAAATAATAGCGGGCTGCCGTTATAGAAAAGGACATAAATGGTGCAGGGTTTGTGCAGACGGAGGTATCACGGGAACCCTTAAATGGGCATTGAACGCACAAAGACTCGCAGCTCCCACTCCTCTCTCGTCGCCTGAATCTTTCTCGGTTATGCTGCAATCCAAGCCTTTTGTTTAATAAACAATTTGTCAGTGATGTATTGAACGCCAGCTCTAATTTGATTGTCTGTGAAATGTGTATGGAGGTGGCTGCCTGCTCTCTCTCTCTCCATCTCTCTGTCTGCAGAAGCAACAGTGATATCCTAGGCTTTCTTCCTTCCTTTCTTTCCCCTCCGCAGGTGTGTGTTTGTGTGCCCGCCGTGAGCTTTTCTCGTGTGCAAGGGATGAGGGCGGAGGAGCAATCCTTAAGGGTTTGCAATTACATCTAAACGGCATAATCGGACATGATGGATGGCTATTGCCTTTCCACAGTGTCTAGACCTCAGCTCCACCAGCACAACAAGGTTATAGGAGAGTGGGAAATGATGAAAGATTTAATAGTTTTGCTCTGTTTTTGCGCCGGCCCGACTCTCAAGTCCCCCTATGGTGACCTCGGCAACATTTGGACATTTTAATCGCAAACAAATCGGTTCGTTTTTTGCATGAAATAGGCTGAATAACTCAATTCTGCCATTTTATAGCAAACTGGGGGGCAAGTTTAGAGGAGAAGCGTCTTGTTTTTCTTTGTTTTATGATTTAATCCTCCTTTTTTTAACTCTAAAGAAGAAATATTGCAAGTATTAACTTGGTGTCACATGTTAAACAGACTAATTTGACCATCAAAAGCTTTGATAAAGACAATGTTTGGCTAAAATGGCCCATTTTTATATCTCTTGAGTTTCATTTCGTCAATAGGTGGCACTGTGGCACCAAAAGTTCATTGCACTTGCTCACAGCAGCTTCCACAGGAACCAAACCACACATGTACATCTTCAAAAAGGAAAGGGTTGTGGGTGAACTGAGGTGTTGTGTGTTCTGGTTCTTGAAGTCTTCCTGATCCCTGCTTAGTGCTCCTCAGCACAAAGCCCGGGAGAGGAGACGCGTGACACACGGTTTGATTCCAAAACCGCGACGGCCTCTCGAATGAAGGCCTTGAAAGATGCCAAAAAATATAAAAAGGGATCAATTTAGGATCTGAGGTAAGATGTTAAATGGACAGAATAATTGGGATTTCTCATCGGGAGGTTCTTGCAATTACCCTCGGACAATTGCACCCTTTGACTCGCCAGGTGCTTTAAGTGAATCGAGAGCGGTTGCCATATAAGACGGTGATTACTCGTGGAAAACATTCATCTGCGAGAGTGTAGGTGCTGAAAGCTAGTGTCTGTACTGTAGATTCACCAGTCTGTGCTGTCAACAAGCAGAGTGGTAAATAAAAAGAGAGAGAGGTAGCTTTGTCAGCTCTACCTCATAATTACCCAGATGGCCCCACGTGTGTGTGTGTGTGTGTGTGTGTGTGTGTGTGTGTGTGTGTGTGTGTGTGTAGAAGCTCGCTGGTGAACGTGAAGGTTGTCAGACATGGGAAACATCTTCCTCGCAGAGGCGACGGAGAACGAGGTCAGTCAGGAGCTGTCGCCGCGGCGGAGAAGAGAGGAGAAGAGAAGGAGCGACGCGGTGGAAGAGCCGACATCTGCACTCTTGTGCTTCCTGTCAAACGGATCTTTGATTGTTCATCTGGCTTTCCCATGAGAGCGTCATTACCCACAATCCCAGAGGTTCACTACGATGTTATCATCATCTGAAACGCCACCGTTTCTCTCTCTCCATCCTCCCCTTGCCTGTCTTTCTGCCTCGCTGATCAGGCAGGCGAAGCTGTCGCTCGGGAGCATCCCACAGATGTTCAGTGAGGGGAAAAAAAAAAACCCAAACAAACTCAAAAATAGACGTGATCCCCCCGGTAGAAATACACGTTTCATGTCGTGGGTGATGGCTGCTGTTGTTTTCATTGCTGATGTGTAAAACAGAGAGAGAAGACATGAAGCCGCCGCCGCCGCTCACCGGAGTCCGACTCTCATTCTCTTCTGATCAACAAGGCCCCCTCATGCAGCTGAGCCCCCCCATCACGCAACTTGAAATGAGCTCTAAAACCGACTTGCTTGCTACCTGCATGTGCCCGGGCCGTGTTTATCACACAGTCCTTTGATCAGATCTATATTTTTCCAGACACGACTGATTTAGCAGCTGCAGAGATGAGAAGGAGAGTCATGCGAGGCGGCCTCATTGCCTCATCTGATTGTTTGGTTTTGTTTCTGTTGTTGCTGCTGCTAGGAGGAAGTTGTCCTCGGGCGATTGTAGTGTGCCATGTGCGAAAGCAACATTTCACGCAGTTGCACTTCTCTCCCCCGCTGTCTGACCAGCACTAACCTGACATCCCCTGAAAGGTTGCTTTAGCATTAAAAAAAAAATCTGCCAGGCTCTGCCAGCCGGCCATTAAAATGCAAACGCAGACGCCATCGCCGGAAACACGGCAGAAACAAACGACTTTGTGAAATAGCCGCCGGCTGAGGAATCATTCTTGCCCCTAATGGCGGCGGCTCGAGGTTCTGACAGCACTGAGAGGAAAAGTAGTTTCACCACCCTCGACTCTCCCCGTGACATTCGGAGAGATATTTACCTTGTAAAGATCTTGACATTTCACTGTGCGCTCTAATAACATCCTGAAATATGAATAAGAGTGCGGAGAGTGGAGAGGAGCCCCGCAGAGCTTTTGTTAACAGGTATTGATTGATACCGAGGGAAGGAAAGGGGGTGCACGAGGAGCCGCTCTTTACTGATCATCTGTTAACCTTGTCACCGGCTACCTCAAACCGGCTGAGTGGTCATCAGAGAGTCTGCGATTTCTTTATCAAAGCAAAAATCCGGCCTAAAGCATAAATCATACGTTAGTCGGAACAGGCTGGACAGTTGAATCGATATCTGGATGTAGCAGTGACGTTGTTGCTGTGGAACATCCATGAAAGAAAAGGCCGACGGCTTCCTCGCCCACTTTAAACGGATTCGTTACCAACAACAAGGGGCTCATCACCGCAGCACAGAAAACAGGATGTCTTATGCTTTATATTGACGTGATTAGACTCGTTACTGCAATCATCCCCCGTGGGTGGTCTTATCAGCAGTGGTTTTATGTCGTGCTGATTCGACGCGCGCGTTGATTATAGGTTTCCACTATAAGTCCGTCCTTAAAGCCGATCGGAATGGTTCGTTTACAGAGCAAAAGAACCGGCTAAATTGAATCAGGTGAGTTTATCTGGCAAGCCAGACACCAGTGAACACCAGAGCAGGAACTTTAGAACAAAACAAATATGTCTTTAGAATAGAGATTTGAGCTTTACTTGAAGCTGTGCTTGCAGGTTTGCTGAAGTGTGAACATTTAAGTTTCTTTCTGGGAAACAGCTTGCGTGCATTCAGTTTCATGTAACATTACAAGCTATAGGACAGATATCTGGCAGCATACATGTGTGTGCACGCTCACGGCATTTGACTTTTTGAATTTTGAATACAGTAGTCCCTCGTTTATCGCGGGGGATACGTTCTAAAAATAACCTGCAATAAATGAAATCCGCAAAGTGAGTTTTACAATTGTTATACACGTTTTAAGGCCGTAAAACCCCTAACCACACACTTTTATACACCTTTTTACACGCATTTTGTACAGTACTCCCTTAAACAGGACGCAGAACACATGTGCGGTTCTTCCTTAGCCAATTTAAGACACAGAACACAATGCGTGTTGATACTGTACAGTACGCTGTAAAAAAAAAGGCATGCAAAATTACACAAAAAAAATCTGCAAAACAGCGAGTCCGCGAAAAGTGAACCGCGTTATAGCGAGGGACGACTGTACAGCAAGAGCCAAAGTTGTGAAACTTTTCATGTTGTGAAACATCATGCTGACATTTTGAAACTAAACTAAACATAAAGTAAACTAAATAAGAATCCAGACAGCAACGCTAGTGGCTCCGTAAAGCTGTATAAGCATCTAATCAACTGGGAATATACCTGAAGGTGGAGTCACCTCATGTTACTGTGAGCACTTTTATTGAGTTTTTAGGCAGGGTGTCTCTGGTTTTTATTGTGGAAGGGTATGGATAGGAATGGATCTGTGACGTTGCGGCTGAAAGCAATAAAAAAAAGCGCCATCTTGGTTCAGACCTCGAAGCCCCTGTATTATTATTTCATAACACTCGGAAGTAATTTCATTACAATGCATCCAACAGTTGCAAAGATATTTGAGTCTGGACCAAAGTGGTGGACCAAAACAGTGTTATTGTCATCACTAGCCATGACTTTAATGTGGCTACGAGGGGATCAGGTCATTTTACCTCACTCATTTGTAAAATTTGGAAGTTTGGCCACATGGAAATGACTTTTTTTTAAACCCACATGCACAGACCTTAGTATTCAAAGAGTTTACAGGTACACACTTCGGTGCACAATACAATATGACGAGTATGGATTATATTTGGAAGTGTTGTCTTGCTCGAGGACACTCGGGTAGGGCAGAAGTTTGAGCGCGGGGCTTTTTAACTAAGACATACTGCAGCTCAATTACAAAAGCCGATCTTTGTGTGATTGCTGCGATCGAGAAGAACCTAAGGGAATTTCAAAATGAGCGCATACATTACTGCTATTTTATTCAAAACCTCCAGGATCTCTAGATGACTGCATACATTAATATATTTTATTTTAATGGCCTGTCATTTGTTGCACACGGCAGCTCCGGCTAATTTCTCCTTCCATGATACTAAAAAACAGTTTAAGGTAATTACAAGACATTGTTTTTAACGGAAGATTAATGTCGTACTGCAGGCCGAGGCCGAATCGATACTTTACTACAGTTTGCCGAAATTACCACCATTGATTGGTCGCCATCAGTCATTTTAATTTAATTTTAAATGACTGTAACTGACGGGGACGTTTCTTTGTTCGACAAGTATATTGCTTTCTTTTCCGCAGCGGCAAATTGGAGAGAAGCTGCAGGGAAAAAAAACAATATAAATTTCCTCCGAGCAATGATTTCCTTGATCCGCCGCAATGGTGTTTTGTTTTTCCCTGTTTTTCCTTTTGACGTCTTGTCAAGTTTTATTTGTCAAAAACAAAAAAAAGCCCTGCCTTAATTAACATACGCTTGCAAAGCTCATTATCTGTCAAAAGTGTGAGAGTGGAAAGGCCGGGTATAAGGTCAAAGCACTCGAGTCAAACGCTGTGCTAATGAGTCTGAATCATGCCACCTGACCACCCACGCGCTGTTGACTCTGGAGCACTTATTGATTTTTCTGCACGGACAAGATGTTCCTCCTCTGACCACCGGACGACCTTCCGCACTCATCGTTTTCTTGATCCATCTCTTGTGTTTTGAATGTTTTCAACCAACCTTTACTTTTTCCCTCCCTTTAACTTTCTCAAACGTGACAAGTCTTTGATTTCCTGAGTTTCTTTCTCTCCCTCGGGGCGTGACTGCTGCGAGTCGGGGAGGATATCGGATAACACACGAAGCTGCTGATTCAGTTCTTGGCACAAACACTGTGTTCAAACTCTAGGATCACCTGGAGGGCAGCTGGTCTCGCAGCAGCGCTGCTGAAGTAATCAAGGAACACGCTCACTGTTCCACCGCATCCTCAGTGACACTTTGACCTCTGACCTCTAACGAAATACATATTTGTGGGACTAGTTGGAGGACGCCGACATTACCAGAGGACTACAGAAGGGCAGGTCACTTGATATGCTGTAAATGCAAGTAACAGCAAGTTCTGGATGTACTGAATATCTGTAGTTGTCACTAAACCTAAACCCCATTTAAAATCCCACCTTTAAGCACCAGTGTGTAAGATTTAAATGATTATACAATGGTCGCCACAAAACTTCACAAGTCACTACTGTTAAGTTTGTCCATTGTGGGCTACTGTAGAAACATGGTGGTCTCCATGGAAGAGGACCCACATTTTCTTTTTTTGGCTTTATTGATAGGACAGCTGAAGTTGGACAGGAAGCAGGGGGCAGAGCCGTCCGATGCGGGATTCGAACCAGGCCAGCTTGCAGCGAGGACTACAGCCTCCACACACAGGGCAGCCGCTTGACCCACTACGCTACCAACCGCCCTCAGGACCCACATTTTCTTTTTTTTTTGCTGAAGATAGACAGGAAGCAGAGCCGTCCGATGCGGGATTCGAACCGGAGCCAGCTGCAGCGAGGACTACAGCCTCCACACACGGGGCGGCCGCTTAACCCACTACGCTACCAACCGCCCCAGGAAACCCACGTTTTCTCGAGGTTTTCCTTATTACTGTCGCCGAGTGCTTGCTCATGGTAGGAACAGTTGGGTCTTAGCGCCAACATTTGACCAGCAAAATATATTTTAAAGACCGCAACCACTTCCATAGTTCCTCGGTCGTCATTTTCACAACGCTGACTCACAGTATGCACTCTGCATTTTGCCATAAAGTGACAGCGCGAACGCGCCTATGTGCTTAAAAATAGCATGACTAAGTATGGAGGTGCACGGATCGAGACACTGCATTAAACTACAGGCGCGTGGTCGTGAGTTCATGAGGAACTTTTTCTGTCACTTAGTCGTGTGTGTCTTTTATTTTTTTGTTACGTAACAGAAGACCCTCTAGAGAAAAACTAGTCCAGGTCATATAACCACTGCTATATATTGTAACACTGGATGGAAATACTTCTTAAACTTGCAAGCATATAACTTTGTCAACTCACCTGATATTACCTGTCGCTGGGCCTTGTGTGTGTGTGTCTGTGTGTGTGTGTTGCCGTGACAGCCTGATTTACAGGCCATTGGTGTGTTTAATGGAGCCGATGAAGCAATGATCGCTCACCCAATCCTTTCTCGTCTTCTACACCTTTCTGCCTGAGCCTGATACTACCGGCCATCTCTTAACACACACACTCTCTCAACATCTATGTGATGCAAGACGGTGGTCACACATACACCCCAAAGTCTACCCACAGACACACACACACATGCACGCACACACAAATCCTGCTTTATAGGGGATAATCCAATGACAGCCAATTTGCTGGAGGGATATACTTTTTTTTTATTCCATTCTTTATTTATCCATCGCTTCTGCTTTTACAAGGCAATTTGTTAGGTGGCCAGCTGGAGGAGGGAAGTATTAACCTAGACTTCCATTACCATGCCTCCCTCCTCTCCTCCCCTTGCCTCCCCTCATCCTTTTAAGATTAAGCCGCCCCCTCCGAAAAAAAAGGGGGTCTGGCGTAATCATGAAAGTGTCACATTTCAGCTGAGAGAGGAGGGAATGGTGGCTTCAGGGTCACTCTAAAATTCTCCACTCTTCACTCTCACTTTTATTCTTCTCTCTCTCTCTCTCTCTCTCTCTCTCTCTCTCTCTCTCTCTCTCTCTCTCTCTCTCTCTCTCTCTCTCTCTCTCTCTCTCTGTGGACCTCTTCCACCCACCCACGCCTCTCGCCGTCTCTTCATTTCCGTCCCCTGTTCTTTCTCTATTTCAATCTACATCACTTTCTCCTTTCTCGTCTTTTGCTTGATTTTGGCCCTCTCTCTCTCTCTCTCTTTTTCTTTCTATCCTCTCCTCCGTCCCTCTGCAGTCTCGTTATGCCTCCACCTCTCTCTTTCTCTCTCTCTCTCTTTCCGTCTCTCTGACAGTGGTTCAATAAGCAGTGCCTCCAGAGTGGTCTTGCTCAGTCAGTGGCCAATTACCCAGTCACACTGCCCGTCCTCTGGGACGGACAGGATTAGCAGGATCTGTCGTCTGACCAGACACACACACACACACACACTCACACACTCTAAGTCTTGGACACCTGTCACTTAGACATGGACAGGCAACCTGTTGGGGTTTTTTTTGTCTGTGATTTAAGAAAAAAAAAAGCTTCACCATCTTTTTCCTCCAACAGGTAATTTGACAGGCCAGTGAAGAGAAGGCAGCGAGAGGCTGTGGAGAGGAAGAAATGTATGCTGTATCAAATGCATAAAAGCACAGTACAAGCTCCAGTGGTGCAGGTGGTCACTGTGCGGTGTGGCAAGCAGTAGACACTGAGGGATCAGACCCCCACCTGGAGCAGGTTCTTTTTTTGCTTAAGGGCAGCCAGCTCAGGGCAACTCAGATTTGCAACTTGACGGCCATAGCAGTGCAGACAGTGAAAGCAGCAGCGTGAACCTAATGTCACTCACTTCTGCTTCCTCCCCCTAAGGCTTTGCTTCTTCCTTGTAGTGAGCATTTCACTTCTGCACAGCCCTTTCAGTGTTGCACATGTTCACATAAGAGGACGATCCTCTGTAATATTGAAATGTGCTGTTAATGCTATTTCTGTTTTTTTTTCGCTGAGCAGGAACCTCTTTTATTTAATGGGTCGTTTCACCTGAATTACACACAAAAAAAGTCATAGTTTCTCGTTTACTCACTGCAACTGTTTGCAAAATTCATATTTTAGTACATATCTCTGTTTTGGGGTGGTGGTTTGGCTCCTTTTCTGGTGCAGCAGGGAAAACAAAAGAAACACAGATGGTAATATTTGACTTTATTATTATTCATTATTAATCATTAAGTGGCTGAGGAATAAGACCCTCCTCAGATTACAGTAATGTTTGTGATCTTTATTAAAGTGAAACATGTCCTCTAAAACAAGTGCAACATGTTTATGATAAACTGAAATGAACCAGCAGCAGTGCAGTTAAAGCCTCTTTAAACTAACCAATGAAATATGTCCTTTTAGCATTTTCTGATGTGACGACATGCGATTACCAGAACTGCTGCAATTCACTGTCGATAAATAAATATGACTTTATGATGCTGTGGTTGAGATTTTGTTATGTAAAGGCACAAAAACAACTTGGTTAGGAATCGGAATTAAGATCAGATTTGTGGCCATTTGTGTTTTGGTCTATAACAAACACGAAGTAAAAAAAAATACAGTATATGTAAGAATAAATATATAAACAATATGTTTTTGAAATGTAAAGAGCTGCACACTTATGTGCTGCTATGTGCAAAGTATCAATCGAGACAAAGATTCACAGGGTGCAGAATGTTTAAATGTATTGGATATTTATCAAAACGTAGTGATCCAAAAGTCAGAAGTCTCTATGTTGATGTAATATACAGGGAATCGTGTGGGGTTAGAGTCACCCTGGAGCTTTGTTGATGAGGCCGGCTCCAGTTGGGAAGAACGCTGTTCTGTGGGCACGAGGTTTTGGTGCTGATGACAGCTGAGTGGTTCAAAACGTTGACAGATCCTGAAGAGATGGAAGATTGCAGCCCATCACCTTCTCAGCGGACTGGATGATCGGTGTAGTCAGCCCTTGTCTTTGGCAGTGGCAGATGTTGATGGAGATGTAAAGGGCACCATCATTATCTTCGGCAGGTTCTTCAGCAGGAAGTACATCCTCCGCATAGATCACGGTTTAGGTTGCATTTTGCGTCGTTGACACAGTTGACAGTCCGGCGTTTTGTTGACCCATCCTCTCTCTGCTACTGCTACACCTTGCACCCGCACAATGATAACAGTGGCAGATTTACCGTGTGAAATTTTGATTTCACACAGAAGTAAAACAATTTCAGCTGAAACTGAGTGTTGAGGTAATACGGAGGTAACCATAACAAGAGAAGCAAATGTGTGATCGAAATGACACAGGAGGCTCTTCCAGCTCAGGTTTGTCTGCCAAAACCTTCCACGTGGACCTTGAACTCGAATTCATGTTTTGCACATGTTATGATGCAGACCTAATTACTGTGTTTGGTTCATGTGGTGTACTTTGGTGGGCAGACTAGACTTTTGGACCGGACATCACATCCTGTGCCAAACAGTTTGGGTTGGAGACTGCACCGTTGCTTTGATAAAAAGTAGTTCCAACAAAAAACAGGTCGTGTTACATATCCAGAGTTATGGGATTATTGTTCCTGGAAAGACCTGTACTTTTACTTAGTAGTCGGGGGTTTTTCTTTTTTGGTGAATGTATAACTGTAGGAGATTAGTATCTCAGTTTTATCTAACAGGAAACTCCCTTTTTAAAGAATAGTCCATGCTTTTGTGGTCAATACAATACCCAAACTGTTATCCACAAGCTCATTTTTCATCACAGATACAATCACTGTCCCGTCTCCAGTGTGAACCGGAGCTTTAGTCAGAGCTTACACATCATTCATGCGCCTCGACCTTCCCAAAAACAACACTCGTGTGATTATTCGAACGTTTTGTTTCCAGCGGAGAAGAATTGGCAGCTTGGTCGTGGTTTAACCTCCTCAACCTCATACAGATCCACCGATGGGTCTGTCGTCGGAGCGCCAAGCTTTGTTCAAACCCAATGAACTTCATTTTGAATTCTAGTCAAGATCCACGAAGTTTCCAAAGATACAAAACATGTCAGGCCGGATTAAAGTGAAATGTGTGTACGTGTGTGATTTTTACATTTCAGTAGACATGTGTGTGTGAGTTTTTCCAGAATCTTTCTGTGATACGTACAGAACATGTTTTTCTAACTTCGAGGGGGAAGGGTATTTATAGTCCAGTGTCAAAAAGCTTGTCTGCAAACTGGCACGACAGTTTGGAGCCAGCTGGCCACCTAGAAGTTTTGCACTTTCTGCAATGATTGAGGGAGCTGAAACAGAAAAAGGGAGAAGAAAGGACATCCTACAGAAGTTTTGTAGCCATTAGGGATGTAACGATACATCGTAACACGATTAAAATCGGTACAAATGCGTGACGACTCGCATCGGTTGACAGAAAAAAATGAATCGCGTTTCTTGTCGAATGATCGGCGTCAGGCCTGACTGTACCGTAAATGATACCATAACACAGACCCTCCAGGAATTCACGATGTTGCGATTTGCAACTTCAACGCAACTTCAGTGAATCCCTGTGAATTCAGGGCGGTGTTGCAATTTTAACCAATCACCGCAACTTCCGCGCAGTCTGCACGGGGAATTGAACTCTGGTCAGGGACGGCCCCGGCGCTGGCTGGCCCCTGCCAGGCGCATTTCCTCGCCGTTTCCCAGGGTCATGGACTCTCTTTAAAGGGTTAATGAGCTATCATCTTAATTGTTTTTATTTTCAGTTAGCTCATACTTCAAGCTGAAAGGTAATGGTCAGATCAGCTGCTTGCTGGCAGCCCTAATAAGAACACAAACTGTTTGAGAGTTTCTGTAAAGAGCGATTTTTTTCCTACAAATAAAAAGAAATCGTATCAGTGAACAAAAAATCGTGACTCGAATCGAGTCGTGAGTTGAGTGTATCGTTACATTCCTAGTAGCCATGCCAGAGGGTCCTAACACGAATTATCTTAACTATTGGATGGACTGGCATGACGTTTTGTACATTCATGGTACCCAGAGTATGAACCCTAAAGACTTATAGGTTTATGATGCCGCTAAGATAGGTATTTTGTGTTTACTGCCAGAGTAGTTGAACATTATATCTGCTAAATATCAGCATGTGAGCATTGAGGATTCAGCTCAAACGATCATGGATCATAGTTTTTGTATAATTTCTGACAGATCTCATACACTTTTATCCTACCTGAAGAGTTGGTAGAGACACAGGATGGAGACTACACTAAAAAAAAATCATCATGTTTTTGGACTATGAGCCTCGACTCTAACTGCTCACTTATTATAAGTCAAAATGAAGAAGCTCTCCACAGATTTGTCTCTCCTTCTCTTTTTTTCTGACTCCTCTCCCAGAATAAAGTGACCCAGATGTCTGAGTCACTCAAAATGTTCCAGGGTTGTTGTTTTTTTTCTTCCCTCTGTTCACTGACATGGTGGGAAATGAGACTGGAAATGATTTGAGGAAGAGGTGGATTCCTTTGCTCCGTTTCAAAAAAATCCCTCAGTGGATTCTTTTGAACTCGCCCTCGTTCCAAGACCCCGGCTTATGCAGCCACTTCAAAAAAGATGCTGGAGACCGCGCGTTACATCAGGGCTGCGGTGACCGCTGACATGCTCCCTACACGAGTGGAAACAGAGAGGAATGTCCTCTAATCTCAGCCCTGCAGAGAGAGAGAGAGAGGCTTTCAAGTTAAGGCCTCTCTGGTTAAAAGGAAAAAAAAAAATACTTGCAGGATTTCCGACAGGTAAGTGGAACCCCACCTTTTCTCCCACACAGAGGGGTCTTTCAAATCCCGGAGGATTTGTGCGTGTTTGTAGGTTTAAACGAAGCGTGTTTTCTTGAGATCTCTAAAAGAACTTTTTTGCTTTAAAATCATTGCCATTACTTCTTCGAATCAAATGAATTTAAAGTTAATTGCACGCGTCTCAGGTCCACACAATGGCCGAAAGGACGTTAAGCAGACAGAAAGATGGGATCAATATTAGCCATTTCTACTATTGTGGGGACGTGAAGTGCACTTTCACCGCAGTCCTCACTTTTAAATCACTGTCACCGAGTGAAAAAGGCACAACAGACATATGTGACAACCTCTCATCTATAATCAGTTTATTGCTCGCGAGAGAAAAAAAAAAGCAGCAGCGACCGGGAGCCAAACAGCCCTCGAAATTACTATCATTCCCTACCTCTCCTCCAGAAAGGCTCTTTTTGATATTGACTGAATCAAAGAGGCGTCTCTGAGTAATTAAGTGAATTATGGTTCGGCGGAATTGTAGACTTGGTTGAGAAACTTCGCTGTATGGATTCCTCTCTAATTACAAAGGAGTGCTGGACAGAAATAGCTCTTCCTTTCATCCTCAACCTTGGTGTAGTCTAGATGAAGCAGCTGTAAGCCTGGACTTAACCCCTGCCATCGACCTGAGAGCCAGGAGAGAGAGCCAAGAGTTTATTTCCATGCTCTGACTCTGCCTGACTCGATCCATATTTATGCTATTCCTTGGGAAAATGTAGTTTGGATTTAGCGAGCTGAGAAAGAAGAAGATACAAGACAGTATATTGTTGAATTAATGGGGGATACACGGGCCTGGGATTAGAGGAAATTGATAGTCACATTGAACATGTGGCCTTAAGTTTAAGAAAATATGCAGGGATTTTAGGTCCACCCTTCGATTCCCCTTTCAAATTTATTTTTCCAACATGACAGTCTAAATTCTGGTTGATAAAATTAATATAAATAACTAAATATACTGGAATCATGCAATTAACACCCCTCCTGGAGCTGCCACCTTACCGCGGTGGAGGGGTTTGCGTGTTCCAATGATCCCAGGAGCTATGTTGTCGGGGGCTTCATGCCCCTGGTAGGGTCACCCAAGGAAATCAGGTCCTAGGTGAGGGACCAGACAAAGTGCAGCTCAATCACCCCTGATGAATAGAGACAACTATGGAGGCAGGTCTCCCTTGCCCGGACGCGGGTTACCGGGGCCCCCCCCTGGAGCCAGGCCTGGGGGTGGGGCTCGCTGGCGAGCGCCTGGTGGCCGGGTCTACACCCATGGGGCCCGGCCGGGCACAGCCCCATAGGGTGACATGGCCCCCCCCACCCATGGGAGGGGTCTCAGGGGGCGGGTGCAAAGAGAGATGGGCGGCAGTCAGAGGCGGGGACCCTGGCGGTCCGACCCCCAGTTGCAGAAGCTGGCTCTGGGGACAGTGGAACGTCACCTCTCTGGCGGGGAAGGATCCTGAGCTGGTGCACGAGGTTAACAAAGATGTTTCCTAGAAATTATCTTTATATAAAACTGATTACATCTTTCTCTATATATATATAATATCTCTACTTCTTTTGTTCATATCCACTCATAGCAGGTAAATCATGAGTGACCTGTTCATGGTTATTTCTAGGCGCTGGATTAAGGTTCAGGGAAAGATCGTGGTCTTGGTTACAGATTGAGAAAGTCATCAGCACTTTGAAGCACAAGCCTCGGTTACTGGTTTACTTCTTTTAATATTTAACCAAAGACCACAATCTTTCCTTATCCATGGACCACATTTTATAAAAACGAAGAAACAGAAACCTTCAAAACAAAACAGACACGCCGCTGTTCTGCATCAAAGCACAGCTTGTATGAATTCTTTGTATTGTGAGAATGTAAAACTTAACATAGATGGGACAAACATAGAAATGCTGCCAGGGCACATAACCCATCATTGTGTTTTCTTTCGAGCTATATTTGGGGAAAAAACAAAGTAGCATGTGAAGGAAAGGATTTCAAAGTAAAACACACATATCCTGCATTTATATGTACAATCTGTCATGTTTTCATCTATGTTATAAGACATAGGGTTTATTATTTGTCACAGTTATAGAAATAGAAAAAACTATGATGAAACTAACTACCATGCTTTCCCCTACCTAAAGGTACTAAAAATATAAACCGCTGCTGCATTTTTAATGCACTTACCCGGCTAAAAATCATATTGAATTCTTGATAGAGGCTGATTTTTTTTATTTATTATGAGAATGGGCACAAAAAGTGTGTAATACACTCCATGCACACCACATGCTGCTGCTTGTTAAGCTTATTGAGTGCAGGGTCATAACTGACAGCGTCTTTATCGGCGTCTCTTTTCTCTTACGAAGACGTGATCAGAGATTTTTAGAAACAAAATCCAAGTTTGACAATGTAATGTAAACTCCTTCCCAGGTTCAGCTCTGGTTCATGATGAGATTATTTGCCAAATTAATCAAACATTGTCTCAAGACATTAAACAAACCCATGGACCTGGATTTATTCAGCACACATTCACTTTTTAATTGAATCAATTGGAATCTTTGATTTTTGAGTTCACACTGTATGAATCTCTTTGCTGTTGAATAATACTTTCCACAGAATCGTGAAAATAGAGTATGTAAATTACCCCCCAAACAAAAAAAGCAAAAAAAAAAGCAAAGCGCCAATCAACTAGTACAGTCGCCATAGCAACGGCTCTCCCCAAATCAAATGGTGGAGCAGCTAGCTATGTAGCTGCTGCTGGGTGGCGTCCGTCAAAAGCACACAGTCATTACCTGTGCCCTCGTCCCTTTGTATCAGCAGGCAATCACAGTCTATTCACGGTGTGCAGAAAGCACGCCGCCTTTTTTCTTTCTCCCAGAAACCGGCCTGTGAAAGAAACACAGCGTGACGCTTCCCCCCCTCGTGACAAGTTCAGACCACTTTCTCCTCCTTCCGCCTCCTCCTTGTCATCGATCGGGGCTCCTTTTTCACCACACCGAGCGCCTCGCCCGCTATAGAATCAGGTCCGAGGGATGGTCAAGTGGATGTCACCCACTTGTCTCGCAATCACGCGCTGCAGCGAGTCGGCTCTGTAATGACGGGGCGAGAGACACCCTCATCACTGAAATCTCCGCTCACTGGAGAGAGATTCAAATTAAGGGCGTTTAGGTTAAAAAGAGCTTCATCACTCCGTACTGGCCTGGAAAGTCATATTTCTCCACTCCCTGATCCTTCATCTTTCCCCTAAAGTATGAAGCTGTGCAAAAGTTACAATAACATGTACATGAACTGCTGCTTCTCGGACATTTATACCCATATCTCTGAGCCTCTGTGTGGGCATGATTGGAACATCTTGTGGATGCTCAAAGCTTTTCTCTGACCCGATTCCACATGCAAATCAAAGTTGGATCAATCTGGGATTGTCTGATGAACTAATTATGCGGTAATTGTTCTGGTCTAGACCACTGATCCATTGTATGAGAGCTGCTCTTTGTGTCTTTCCAGCTCTGATTGAGGATGATAATTGGGGTTTTTTTGATTGGCAGAAGGGCAATTTTGATCTCTCTTTTCTTCTTGCCCCCCCCCCCCGCACATGCACACACAGAAACACACACACCCTCCTCCCTTCCCACACTTCTCTTCCCGTCCAACCCACCCTCTCTATTCATCTCTCTATTCAACACCAGAGTACGGTAAGCTGGTACGGGAACCTTTAAACAGGTTACCAAGGGTTAAGTGATGAGGCAGGATTGTTATGCATTTGCAATTAATGCATTTGCATAACTTAATTGAGTGTGTTTGGTCGATGGATTGTCATTAGCTCACCCGTGATTACGGCTCCATCGCACACACCTACGCCCGCAAGTAGAGGAGCAACAGACATCACAGCAGCTCAGCGTGTCTCGGTGGGTTTTATTTGTCTTTCTCTTCATCTGCTGACTTAACCTCACTATGTTCTCCTCGACATGAGCCCGGTAATAACCGGCATTACCCAGAATCCCCAACAATTTGACCGGGGGGTCAACAGAACAGCAACAGAACCGTGTCCCTTTGAAGGCAGGTCAGCCAAAACAAACGCCTGACCCCGCCGGAGAGATAATGATACCCCCCGTAATGAGGTGGTGTTATTACAGTGAAGCCTTCCTCAACTTTTTCACTCTTTGACCTTTAACCTCTGTGGTCGCAACCAATCGGATCGCCCCCCCCCTGCTTGTAATAAAATCCACGTTGTTTGCTCGAGGTGGTGTTGCAAAGCAGAACTTGAAACGATTATTACGGGGCTAAAAGTTTAAAAGATCAGTTCATCCAAATCACAAATCACAAACACACATGATTCTACTCTAATTTTTATCGTTCCTGGTGCTCAAAGCTGTGAAAATCTCACTTCTCGCAGCATTTTTCACTAGAACTACTTTTTTATACCGGTTGCCCGCCTATAGGAGCACAAAGCAGCAGCTAAAGCGGCGCTGAGCTGGCCAAAGTGCACAATTATTATTCACTTGAGTCTATGAATTAGTAATTCATTATATTCATTCACTCATTTCCATGACAGCTTATCCTTCTAAGGGTGTGACCCTCCCAGTTGACATTGGGCAAGAGGCGGGGTCCGCCATAGACAGGTCATAAAGCTACACTCACATTCACACCTATGGGTAATTTAGAGTCACCAATTAACTTCTTAACCTATAAATTCAGTATATAATATAGTACAGTATATAATATAATAAAGTATTAATAGTGCACATGTTAACAAAACATGGCCAGAGGAGGTCTCCATACCTAGTGCTGGTTCAGTTTGATTCACAGTTTTCGTTGAAAGCAGCTACAAGGAACTATTTTGTGTGAATTTCGGTGGCGACTGTGACTTGTTTGAAAGATTTTAAGGGGATTATGACCTAATCCGACCTGAGAATACCTGTAACAGTATCAGTGTCAAACTGAGCTGGTTCTGTGTAATAGATAAGCAAAAAGTTTCCCCCCAAAAAAAGCAAATATATAAGCGTGGACGTCTCTAAACCTCAGCAGATAAAACAGATGAACGGACTCTTTTAAAAGCAGACGGCACACAGTATGTAATTCTGGTTATGCAGTAGGTTACCGTGGTAATGACAGATGAGACTGCTGGAAATAGAAATGTCCTTTTTTTTGGTCAAATTACCGGGTCGAATAAACACTGGAGAAAAGAAAAAGTTCACAGGGGCTGCGTCGATGAGATTGAAAGAGGATGACATCAGTGCAAGTCAGAGGAACAGGTGCCATTTTAAAGCCATTAAACTATCCAGATATGTAGGCTCCCCGCCACGCTGCCCCCTCTCTGCTCTCTCTTTCATTTCCCCTGTAAGCACTTAAGTCTCACTCGGCCCCCCCTCCCCGCTTCACCTTTCCCCAACCATTGCTGCTGCCTTGTTTGCTTTTGTTGCAAATGTAGCTCCCCGTAATTGTCCAAATCAATGTTTAGCAGTCTCTCTCGCCGTGATTAGGCAGGAAATGAGGTTATGCGGCAGTTGCCATGGTTTCCAGGCAGCGGATTTCTAAAAAAGATCTCCTGCGAAGCCGTGGACTGACACGGTATAATGAACTTAAATTAAAGCAACTTTTGTTCTCAGTGTAGATTTTAATTACCCGGCGATTGTCTCTCCGACAGAAGGAACGAGCAGAGAGGAGAACAAGCGAGGGGGGGTGGTGGTGAAAGAATGGGTGGAAAACAGGGTTTATGTGCCAGAGCGCTAATTTGATCCATTAAGGCATGTGTGTGTGAGAGAGAGAGAGTGTGATGTGCTACCTGCCTGGTGAATATAAAGTCTCATTCTCACCCATCAAGGAGCGCGGTGCAAAGGGCGAGAGTCGTGTCTTGTTAAACTCCAGGCTTTCAGCTGAGAAAAATCTAATTAGTCTAATTAGGCATGTGCAACAGTCAGATATGGAATGACTTCTCCTTTGTGGCTTCCTCGCAGACAAAAGTGAGAAAATGTGTTTCCTGCTTGAAAGGAGTGTGAAAATATCTGCAGATGCGTCGATATAATCGGCAAATCCACATCCCACCTCTTGCGACTGCCATCGCCCGCATGCCTGATTTCTCCCTTTCGTAACCCGCTCTATGATCCTTTATGCCGCTGCTGATGATATAATAACTCAGTCCTGGTTGCTTTCCAATGGAGCTGCTCCAAAAGTGAATGATTAACAGGAAAAAACCTTACTCATCCGCTTGCATAACAAGACCTATTCAGTTATCCTCTGGCAATTCAACAACAGCAGCTCTCCTGGAGTGTTTGATCGAATAAAAGGAAGCATTTCTTCATATCACACACACACCAGCACTTAGATCACAGATGTTTCTGATGCGTTGAGGGGATCGTGCCATGCAGCTGAACTTGTACATCATGTTAAGGTTTGCATTTTGGGAATGTAGCTCTTATTTTGAAGGGCGTGCAGTTTGAAGAGGGTACAGAAGGTATAAAATGTGAATGTAGTCTCTGTGACGTCACATTTTCTGAAGCGCCGTTATAAAACTGGTGGTGGTTCTGATTTCCTGCGGCCAAGAGGTGGACCTGAGGAAGCCAGACACCTGTGATGGTACCCACATGTCAATCAAAGTGGCCACACTCTTATTTTGCACAACTTTAAACCTTAATATAATTTATAAATAGACAAGTTCTTACGGAGACTGACTCACTTTGTTACAATTCCTTTGTTGGTTTCATTTGCCAGCCGCGAATGTTGCCACTTGGCGAGAACAGGACTCCCTGGTTTAACAGCATTCCAGGGATTCAAAAGAAGATTGAAGATTGCAAAACAAAACAAAACATGACCCACAAGGCACATTTTGTTTCGGTTCCTGTCTTTCTACAGAGTTTCTAAACCTCGCAGCAGAATTGTGCTCCACAAAATAAAACCCTGATTAGGTTTTTTTTCCACAATTGTCAGCCTTCGTTCAGCGCGTCTGCAGAAAAGGTGGAAATCTTCTGTGGGAAGGCCCTTTTAGGTTGTATTCTGTGTTTAACATGGTGAACAGCAGGACAGATCAGACACTTAGATCAGCGAGCCTGACCCGGCGCTTAGTCCTGATTTTGGCCATGAGTACTTGGAGCTGGGGTTAACACCGAAAGCTGAGTATTTCCTTGGTCACTTGTTCAGTATGAAAGGGGTTAAAGAGATCGCTTCCAGCTGGCTTCCAGACGAATTCCACTGGTATCGATGTCACATGTGATTATTCTGCATCCACTGCAGCCATAAACCATCGTTATGTACATTTAGGCTTACGGTATATACAGGGTTCCCACGGGTGCTTGAATTCCTTGAAAATGCTTGAATTTCAATTCAGTGTTTTCAAGGTTGTGAAAATGCTTGAATTTTTTGTGAAGTGCTTGAAAATGCTTGAAATTTGTGTGATGTCTATCTCAATAAACCAAGAGAAAACAAAAATGTTTCCTAAGCGGCTACGCGCTTGATCCGATGCCTTTACATGCAGAACTCAGTTATCATACTCACTTGGTGTTCTGCCGAGAAATAACAGTAGACTACTATCGACACCTGTTGGTCACTGTTATTGCGCTATGGTAGTTACACAATACACCGCTCACAAGCTGAGAATACAAGCCAATTCACAATTAGTTAATAATCAAAACAGTCAATCTACCACCATATGAAATAATGCTAATTAGACCCATATTATTATGCCATACAGTGGCACCGCTGCGCTTCCCATGACCATCATGGCAAACACAACTAGTAGGCTACCTATTTAAAGGTGCTGGAAAAATTGGTGCTTGAAGGTGCTTGAAAAGTGCTTGAATTTGTTCATGAAAAAGGTGTGGGAACCCTGTATATAGATATCTAGTTCACAATAGTTCCACCATGCTGGTTTATAGGACAGAACAACTATCAAGGAGCCCAACTTCCTCTTAAATTATGCACACTTCCCTTATACTGCACCTGCAGTCTGTTAAAAAAAAATAAAAATCCATAAGGAAGTGGACTTCCAGCAGCGCTTCGCAACGATCCACCCAAGTTGTAGAAGTGTAATAAGCTCCAAAGTACAATATGATTCACTGTGTGTCCAGAGATCATGGCGCCTGATGACAGATGTTTTGCTCTGAATAACTGTGATTATTCCAGGCAGCAATTCGGGGGGCAACTTTGGCAATCATTTGTAATTCATGGGCGAGCGAGCGCCTCCAAGCTATTCGATTTGAGCTTTTCAGCAAGACGTGCACAAAAGAATTTTTTTTTTCAGCATGAATATTATACCTGAGGTCTGAAATGAAATCCTCATGCTGAATGAAAGTCATATTTTTGTGATTGCCGAACGATATCTCTGCTGCTCTACTTGTGCAGCTACACACACACACACACTTGCAGAGAGCGAGGGCAGGTTTTTCTTTTTTTTTTCTTTTTCATGAGTAATCCTCGCTACTGATTCTGGGCCCTGTAATTGTAAGCGGCGCAGCAGGAAGTGAAGCAAGTCTCAGTTATTGACCAGCTTCAATCTCACACTGAGCTAAAACACAGGGGTGGTGGCACTGCCGCTGAGAACATGTCAATTTTGCTCTTTAGAAAAGGGGCACTGCTTGAAGACTGAAAGCAAATCAACGCGGCTATCGACCCAGACAACCCAACCCTGTAAATTGCACTCAGAGAGACGAACAAAACAACAAAAACCATCTCTGGGCTTTTATTGACGGCCAACACTTTAGCGAGCACGCCTTACTTCCAGAGGAGCGTAAGAGTGAAAAGGCTCGAAAGAAAAGGCTTGATAGATTGTTCAGGCACATACAGTATGCACTTTGCAAAAGCACTTTAGCTCCAAAAATGACTGTAAATCTGAGATTTTCATCAACAACAGCAACAACACTGCATCACCAGGGCAGGTGAGGGTGTGACTGAAGCGCATACCGCTCTATTAACTAACAGAGGAAGTGACATCATAGAGTCTAACAGTTGCTGTTGTGCAAACACGAAAGCGAGGCGTTGTTGCCAGACTCGTCTGCTCTCTGGTCGGACAACAGATCCTTTCTTCCTTTCCGTGCGAAACGATACCATCGTATTTTCACCCTGCCTTATCATTCCAGTCTTTTCACACAGTCGTGCAGGCACGTTGAGGGCCTCTGCAGATAAACATGCAGGAACCGCCTTGGACAAACAGAAAAAAAAGCTTCCCTATGCGATGTGCTGATTGGAGAACTGTATGTCAGTTTGTGTTTGTACAGCGTGTGTGTGTATGCTGTTGTGTACAAGTTCACCTGGGGAGAGGTTGTATTCGATGCCTTATACAGAGACGCCTAACCGATACAGGAGAAGGCCGTGTTATGTGCAGGGTTCCCACACCTTTTTCATGAACAAATTCAAGCACTTTTCAAGCACCTTCAAGCACCAGTTTTTCCATTTTTCCAGCACCTTTAAATAGGTAGCCTACTAGTTGTGTTTGCCATGATGGTCATAGGAAGCGCAGCGGTGCCACTGTATGGCATAATAATATGGGTCTAATTAGCATTATTTCATATGGTGGTAGATTGACTGTTTTGATTTTTAACTAATTGTGAACTGGCTTGTATTCTCAGCTTGTGAGCGGTGTATTGTGTAACTACCATAGCGCAATAACAGTGACCAACAGGTGTCCATAGTAGTCTACTGTTATTTCTCTGCAGAACACCAAGCGAGTATGATAACTGAGTTCTGCATGTAAAGGCATCGGATCAAGCGCGTAGCCGCTTAGGAAACATTTTTGTTTTCTCTTGGTTTATTGAGATAGACATCACACAAATTTCAAGCATAATCAAGCACTTCCCAAAATATTCAAGCATTTTTACAACCTTGAAAACACTGAATTGAAATTCAAGCATTTTCAAAAAATTCAAGCACCCGTGGGAACCCTGTATGTGGTCAACAGCTCTAAGAAAGCAATATCCAATTTAGTTCCTGTTATGGAATTTTCTATTCTTAGGTTACTTGAGGTCACGTGTGAGCCTTGTGGTCCTCTGCAGTATTAATTGTTTGTCTTTGACTAGGTGCCACCATATCTTAACACTGTGGTGGCCATGGGCGGACTGGGACAAAAAAATCGGCCCTGGCATTTTGGACCAGAGCAGACCAACCCCGAACTTTTTTTCTCGTGCGCCCTAGCCTAACCAGCCCCTCCCCCCGCTCCTGCACGGCCCACATTGCTCATCGCTAAGCCCAAGAGTGTGTTTGAGGTGTGTGATCTACTCGTTAAATACATATATATCGGGACTTGTCGGCCCAAATAGTACGTCGGCCCACCGGACAAATGCACGGTATGCCAGATTGCCAGTCCGTCCCCGGTGGTGGCCAGGGTCGAAGAGACCTGTTGCTGCCTTCCTAATCATAATAGGTAGCTTGTTGTTGCCGTTCCAATCTGCGTGAACAGACATCTGTGTCTCCAGACTAGAATATGCTGACAATAACACCTCCAAGAGTAAAGACATTCTGTGCGTGTAGTATTTGGGGTGTGATCTTTGGGTTTAAAGTCGATCTACCATCACGAGTTCGTCAGAATGCGAGACCGACTCAGGCACTTCAGATGTACTTTGAAGAGTGTCTCTAATTCTCCTTGGCCAAATAATACAGCATAAGACATCAGAGGCTCCTGAACACTTTCTTCCCTCCTGACCTCACCATTCACCTTTGACTTCAGCACAACAGTTCCCAAGATCAAGAATGACCCATGAAGAGGGTCCTGCTAACTCACCTGGCAGAGACCAGGTTGAATTCCAGCCCGTGGCCCTAAGCTTGCACGTCATCCTTCCTCTTTCTTTCTACAGCCGTCCTATCAAATAAAGAGAACAATGGACCGTCCTTTGTTTTATTTCCTGCCTGTCCTTCTGCTGTCATTATCAAATAAAGGCCCCAGAAATACTTATGTATAAAAGTGCATGGGTGTCCTACAAAGGAGCTATAGGAGCTCTCCCATTTACCAGCATCACCCTGCTGTTAGGAACAGACTACATTCAGGTCACTGAAGTGCGCCTCTTGTCAGTCTTTCTGGGTCACAGAGTCCTCCGAACTTTTTTTCAAATTTCAGCCTCTCGTTGCCACTCAGTGGAGTGAAGTGCAAAGTTGCGAAATGCAGCGGCCGATGAAGAAACTTGGAATACAGCGACAGGTGGGTGCGGAGAGAGAGCTCAGGAGTCTCTTTAACAGCTGAGTGAGGGCCTGAACCGCATAGCCATCCTCGGATAAAGACAGAATTTAAAAAACTAACTAACACCGGCACGGCATTATCTCTCATTTTTGCCAGCTCACCGGGTTTTAGTGACGTTGTATGGAAACACGCCTGTTCCACTGCTGACTGAGTGCGACTGCAGCCAAGTACTGGCAACAACAACACAAGTTGAAACGACTGATGAGTCAGCAGCTGCCGTGATCACACTGAGGGGGAACATAACAGTCTCATTGCCTCTGCAAACACAGTGTTAAACCAGGTATGAAATGATGTTCTCTCTTAAAAACCAGAGCCCAGGGAGTATTGACCACGCAGTAGGATTTGCTAATTAGAAATCATCTCTTCTTTCTCTCTATTTGCTTTCTGTCCTCATACCTCTCTCACTCACCCATACCTCACCTTGTTTATTGGGGACGAGAGAGAGTGCATCGAAATAAGAGGCAAAGAGGGGCCGTCGGCTCTTCATTGTTCTCCGTTCCGTGCATTTCGGATGAATTACAGTGGCAGCGGAAATAATTGCTTGTCCCAATTATGAATCCATCTGCCGTGGTGGTGGCTTTCTGATTTGATGGGGAGGAAATTCCCGAGGGCGATACCAAACAATGCGCGGGAATAAAGCACAGGAGCGTGTCAGCGGCCATTAATATCCATAAAGGCAATTTCACAACACACCTAATGACACAAAATGACAATGACAATGACGGTGAGGTAATTAGTATGTGTGATGTGTGCGAGCAAAGGTGTGATGGTGTGTGTATGTGCAGGGAAGGAGTTTGTGCAGGGAAGGAGTTTGACTAATATCTTTCTCTGCAAATGCAACACAACCTGATTTTTACTTTGCGGGAGCACGTACGCAAACAAAATAAGATGAAACATCAGATTTCAAATCAAACCTACCTATATAGAGCCAAAGCAAAAAGATGCTAGCCAATAATGGAGGAGAATGTCAACTTTCAATTGTGACTAAAAGTTTAATGTTAATATTATATATTATTTTTACATATGCATTAAAGGAAATTTGAACCATACTTGTCTCCTTGTCTCTCTTAAAAGACACCAAGTAATAAAGTAATAAAGTTTCTTCTTCATCTTATAATATTTTATCAGGTGATCAAAGGTTGTGTATGTTTTAAATACTTATCAACTAGGCGTTGTTACAAGAGCAACGCCAAATAATCTGAGAGGTCAAATCTAAAATATAAGCCTAAAAATATATAATATATAATAATCAAATAAAAGTATGGATGGAAATAAAGATCAGATACCTCAAAAGTACAGTGAATTAAGTAAATGTACTCAATTATTAAATATGATTCTGACATAATAATGACAAATCCTATAGAATATATAATATAGTCCTTCCTGTACAGCAGGATTTACTTCTAATGGGCCAATAAAACTTTTATACTTTCACTAATAATAATCATATTAAAATATATATACTATATTTTTTATATTGTATAAAAGATTTCAGATGTGTTTTTCATGATCTGTCAGTCTTTTATTTCTTATGTTTCTATGTAAATGTGTGTTTTTGTGTTTTAAACTTGATAAACTTTGTTCTTGGAGAGGCGCAGTGTCGGTGAACGGGATTTCCTGGAGCTCTGATTTCTTCCGGGTTCGTCTCTCGGTTTGTTTTGTTTGGGTGGATCAGCGGACACGGACTCGAACATGACACACTAACTGTGTTTTGAGCTTTAGTTTTTTTTCTTCTTCTCACAGCTCGTTAAAGGATAAAGATGGTCTGTGTCAAGTCTCACACCGAAGGCGGACAAAGTGACTTCATCGTGATTTCATCCAAGACCTGAGACACCTGTTGCTCCAGTTTTCGACGCACACACACAGGTGCAAACAGGGAGCTGCTGCCGGCTGAGCGACAACCACCGAAACTTGGATACGTTTATTAACTATTAAAAAAAAAAAAGAAATATTAAAGTTTAGCAGCGACTATGAAAGTGACGGTGACTTTCGGGGACACCGGCGTGGTGGTTCCCTGTAAAGCTGGATGGACCGTCCGGGATTTAATCGACCAAGCCGGTCGAAGATATCGCAGGATTTTGGAGCAGGTAAACGCACTTCCTCATGTATTCATGCCCGCAAGAAAATATAGTTTAATACCTGTCATACCTGACATAAAAAAATAAATAAAAAAAACTGGCTCTACCATGAACAGAGGAGGAGTCACGTGACAGTTTTGCTGGTTATGACGTATTACGCGTTGATTAATCGACTAGAATTATATATATATATATATATATATATATATATATATATATATATATATATATCTTAAGCTCGAGTCTCATTCATAAAAAAAACACTTAATTAAAAAAAATAAAGTGTTTTTTTTGCATTGTTGTTGCTAGCTTTATATGATGAATGATTGATTGATCTTTATTTCAAATATCACAACTTGTCAAATGTATCAACAATGTATCGACTTTTTTGTTTTTGTACAAATATTTCGCGTTGATTAATTGACTAGAATTGACTTTTTTGACGTGTTTTATTAAACCTTATACTTAAGGATTAATTATAAATATTTACAACCCTGTTTCCAAAAAAGAAAAAAAGTTGGTACGCTGTAAAATGTATGCGATGGTTGAATGTTTATTTCAAATATCACGAAGGCAACTTGTTAAATGTATCAACTTTTTTGTTTGTTTTATAACAATTGTGCATTTTGGATTTGATGCCAGTGACGCGTTAAAAAAAAGTTGGAAGCAGCAACAAAAATGCCAAAAGAAAATCAGCATCTAACAATTAATTAGGTCAACTGGCAACAGGTGAGTAACAATTAAAGACTGTCTCTCGTACACAGGTATTTTTACACCTACCAGGTATTTTTACGTGTACGTGTAAACAGGGCCTCGTCTAAAGGTTAAAATACACTGCATGCGGAACGACTGCCGCATCCGGCAGCCCTCCGCAACTCATAAGCAAGAGCTTCTGTTTTTCACGGACGCATAAATTCAGCACAGAGCAGATTGTGCGGGGAAGGAAATCAGCTACAAAATACAAAATAAAACCCCGGTTGATTTTCAAAATAAATTACTCTGTGTTACAAGAACACGTCATAATGGGCGGGGACCGACCTGAAGTCAACAGGTGAGGGGTTTTCAGGCGTAATCATTGATGACACCTCACATCCTTTTTATAAGGACACTAGAAAAAAGATGGAATGCCATTGCAGGAGTCAAAGAGACTACAGACGACAATATCGTGTGATTATGTGTGAAATAGCGAGATCTTGTGCGTTCTCGCGACGCTTGGTGTCCGGCGGAGTACGCAGTCGTTCCGGAGCGGAGCCGTTCTGCAGCCGCTCCGCATGCAGTGTATTTTCGGGGTAAAACTGCAGAGACGTTGTATACATCTTACCAGTGTGGTTAGTTAGATTAATTGATTTTAAAAAGCCAATTAGCACTCTCTGACAATCACAGACGACCACCGTGCCTCAAAAGTCCAGAATGCAGTGCATGACACATCCAGTTGCACCAACTTTGTGCCGGATTGGAGTTGAAAGTCATTCTGGGAAATGTAGGCACAGATAGATTGGCATGCGCTGAACATCCCAAACCAAACTGCTAATATCTCATGGAGTGTTTTGAATGCCGCGCATACACCCCCAGCTTTCTGCCTCCGGATGTTGGGCTCACTTGTACATAAATCATCCTGCCGGAGTGACCTTTTTATTAATCAGCAGCTTTGTGTGTGTGTGTGTGTGTGTGTGGGCACACTGATAGGGTGTCGATGTGTGTTTGGTCTCTGTGAGGATGTGAGCGGTGCTGGCTGCAGCTTCGGCGGTCTACCTGTACAATAGCTTCCCTGTTTAAGCCCTGGTATCTCTGCGGGCAGGTGGAAGTTTACTGTTTGATGTCCTCAATGTGGCCGCAGTCGGGAATAAGCACGGCGGACAGGAGGCTTTGTCCTGTGAGTGATTGGGGATTAGGATTGGTGACAGGCCTTATCGCTTGGCTGGTCCCCCCCCCCAGCTCTCTCTCTCTCTCTCTCTGTCTTCAGCGCACCCACGCAAACCCCATCTGGGAGGCGAGCGGCTGGCTTGTGGAGATGCGAGAGGCCGCGTGGAAGCAGGGATGAAAGGTGGCCGATTGGGTGGCCGGATGGCTCGATGGATTGCTTACACACACACACACACACACACACACACACACACACACACACACACACACACACACACACACACACAGAAGCTCATCTTCCTCTGTGTCCCCTGAGCTGTCACGTCTCTGCTTCGCTGACAGCCACAGCCATGCCCGCCTCTGCCCAGCAGCACTCGACGCTTTTCCAGCGAGACACGCTGCGGCACACAAAACTGAAGTTAAATGCAAGTGTGTGTGTGTGTGTATGTGTGATTAGAATACACCGGGCCCCCTTGATTGCTTTTCACAGGGCATGTTAATTAGGAGCCATCGCCAGACGCTGACTCAACAGTCTCTTGCATTCTCTTAATAGAGGCAGATCATCTCGAGGACAGTCCGGCACCATAGCTGCCAGAGAGAGGACCGAATAGATGTGACCGGATGTGCCAGCAGAACCCACTTAGTGGCCACATTAACCGCACATTTCTCCACTCTCCGGCCTTCACGGCTGACAGCAGGGACAGTGTCAAAAACCTGGGTTTAATCACTGAGAATGTGTGTTGGTGGACAGGCTTGTGCACAGTCTCACCGTGCATCGCGGCAACGGCGTGTAAGACTTTCTTTAATTAGCAGTTTATTTTAATGTGATCTCAGCCGTGACTCGGCACACGTCCGCCTGCTTTCATCGCTGCTGTTTTGTGTTAACAAGACAAAGCCTCTAACTCAACCGCGTACAGAAAATTACGGCTTTCGTGGCGGCGATAAAAAAGTCTTCCCATACGCTCGTATCCACACATTATTCGATCACCGCTATTGTGGCGCGTGATTAAGAAAGTGGGAGTTGTGCAAAGATTTGCACCTACGGTGTTCATTTATATTGTTTGTTTGATTTTTTTCAAATTAAATCCATCTGTCACCCACAGAAAAAAACCAAACAAGCGTCTCTTCTTGTGCTGGAACTATTTTTCTGATTTAGATGTTTCATCATAGTGAAGCTGCTCATCATAATTCCCCAAACTGACGTCTGAAGTTGCTTGACTTTTGTCCGACTGACCCAAAGATGTTCGATTTGAGACACTGGAAGCCAACAAATGTTTAGCAGATCAGCAACCTAAAAACCAGTCCAATGCATTTCCGCATCAAAGCTGAGTGACCTCTTGTTTTTTTGTACGGGGCCGTAGCCTCGGGGACCAGCATTGTAGACTGTGAGTGTTGTGCGTTCTCAGGGAAAACAGGGGCTGTCCGTCTCCGTCTCATGGTCCGTCTGTGTTCAGATTTCAGCCCCTATACCGATGCCCGACAGCAGCACCAAACAAGCCGAGAGCCCTTTGCCCTCCTCCTCATGTATGTGCAACACTGAGAGCAAACAGAGTGAGTCAGCAAGTCCAACCTGGACCAACCGAGACACCCAACCGGACCTTAGACCCTCAACTAACACTTGATTTGAATTTGTCAAGAGTTGCCCACGAGATGGACAGATGTTTCAGTGTAGAAGTCTTTATACACATCACTCACCGTCACCCTCCCACATCACTTAATGTGGTCACATCAGTCCCCCCTCGTCCCCCGTGCAGTCGTCCACAACGTCCACATCAGGCTCTGTCTGTTGTAGCTGATGTGGGACACACAGTCACAGTCTACTTGGACTCTCTGTCCTTCTTCGTCTCCGCGTCATCCTCCGCCTCATCACCCACCTCTGTCTGTATGTTTCAAATAAATCTCCCAAACTTCTCAGACTGTCTTAATTAAATATCTATGTGACGTCCGAAGAGGACAGATGATTTTTGAGTCATTAAGGTGCCTGAAAAGTGGAGCAACGGATGAAGAACTACATCAAATGAACCACGTCTAATTCATGCAACATGACGGACGTGTTGTTTTGTCGCAGGAGTGAGAGGTGTTTGTCTTTTGTGGGCCTCTTTGTGCGTCAGTATGTTTCTGAAGTTTAATGTGACCGTTCAAACCTGCCGGCTGTCGAACGTGTTGAGGGAAAGTCGCCTGCGTTCCTCAAACTGTTGTGATTTTTCTTTCTTTCTTCTCTTCACAGTGCTGAATTTGTACCGCGTTAACTCTATTGATCCCTGAAGGAGAGCACTCCACTGGTTCAAATACTCCCGTGAGCAGCATACTAAGAGACTTTAAACCCTCCCAGACATTGTGACATTAAAAAGCAGATGTGCATCTGTATCGGTTCTCGGTCACAGACGTGTGAAAGTAACCGAAATAAGTCACCCTGCACGATTTCAGCGTGTGCAGCCCGTTCACAAACATCGATCAAGTTTTAACAGCGTTTAAACGATTAATATGTGTTTGACAGTCGTATTTTAGGAATATGCAGACCTGACAAATAATTTGCAACAAGTGGCTTTTGCTCAGCACGGCAAGGCCTTTTTTTGTCATAAAGTTAATGTAATAAATGTCTGATTTTATTAAAATTAGAAAATGAGATTATTTCTACCTAGTCTGGCCATAGCTGCCTTTTTTGACAGTATGCTTCATAGACGACGTACTTCAAATATTTACTCCATTTCCCACTGTTGACAATGAGTCTCCTCGTTTCCTAGCAACTGTTTTTTTTTTACACTATTACAAAGCTTAAGATTAAATGTGAGCCAAAAGGTGAGTGACTGCCACAGAGGAGTCTGCTGCTTGATCAACTAACAAACGAGATACTTGAGATACTAGAAGCCCTGAAATATTCTTTCAGTCTTAGTCTAAGTTAATATTATTAGTGTTCTACTGTCTCTAGATTGGTGACTCTTCAAAATATGAATGTGAAATCCATGTGTGAACTGGTGCCCAATGTCAGCCGGGCCTCCTGCGACCCTGATAAGGTCATCATGCCGATATTCATGCCATATTGGATTTTTCCGATGTGTTCAGTGCCGGTCCTGGCCACATTTGCGCCCTGGGCCCGCACGTCCACCCGTGCGCCCTAGTCCTAGATTGCCGCCTAGGATCAGTCTGTCCGCCGCCCCCCTCCGCCTTGTCAACCCCCCACTCCCGGAGGCGCCGATTGCGGAATCTAGACGGAAGGTGAATTTGTCTCCATCTCCGTCTCTCGTCTTCTTCCGTTGTTCTCTCTCCTTTCTCATCGACGTGTTCATTAAAGACTTTTTTCTTCCTTTTTGTCACGGCTAAATCCACACTGTCCTCTCGCAGCTGCGTAATTACACATTAGAAGGATCAAAGTGTGAAATAGCACCACCACCACCACCACCACCACACCGAATTTAGCTTCACTAATCGCTCCGCCGTTCTCGAGTGGTGTCATGTTTGCTCACCAGAAAGCGCGAGAGAGGGAGACGGAAGGAGAGGTATCGCTTTAAATGGTTGCTGGGCTTAATGGTGTAATTTGCAGGGAATTCACTCCCCTAACTGTCACGGTTATTCTCCTGTCTGACTCCCGACTTTCTTTTGTTGTTATTTCATAGGAAGAGTTCAGGATACAAAGGGGAATTAGCAGGGATTGACAATGAGGGGGACTTCAGAAGAGTTTCTTTATAGATAACTCTCCGTCTGAAGTGTCATACATTCATCCCCCTTTTTTCATCACCGGGTAGAAGGTGTGTGTTTCCTTGGGTACGCCAGGTGTGTTAGAGACGCCGCCTGCAGAGGCGACGTTCATTAACACTCCGCCTTTGTTGTGCTGTAATCCTCCTCCCTGAATAATCCCACTCTCATTTCATTACTGCCGATGTGACGTCATCCCGAAAGAGCCAATAAGCGCCCTTCCCTCCTTTTGCTGCACACACACACAAACAGTGTCAGCGAGAGGCTGCGTTTCCTGTCGGACCGGTTTTTCTGGCGAGGCCCTGACGGCTCTCGGCTCCAGCTGTACTCTGCAGGTTTCAACGTCTCCATTCCCATGTGCTGCTATTTTCTTTTTTTGTTGTTGTGATCATTAAGTCAACATTGCCGGCTTCAAGTCTGGTCAAGTTCAAGGCGAATAAGCTCACCTGGTATTAACATGCAGTTTATATCTGGATAAGGAAAAATGTAATCGGGAGCTTACAGAAAAGTAGCCTCTGGATGGCTGGGATCCAAACCCAATGCGGGCTGAGTAAAGGTCCAGTGTGGAAGATTTTGTGGCATCTAGCAATGAACTTGCAGATTGCAACCCCCTTACCTCACACCACACCCCATCCAAGCTCGTGGGAGAACCTTTAAGTGGGTATGAAACTCATTCCTGCAAGGCCTCTTTCTAAGTTTGGGCCTAGAACAGAAACATTCCTATTTCCAGGTGACTATACACAAATAAAATTTCATATTTAGCCAATCAACTCCGCTTAATGACACCAGATGTATTGTATTTGGGTTCAAAATTCTCCAAAGATCAGTTTTTTTAATTTGAGAAAAGTTACTACGATGGTCTTTTTCTATACAGTTTGTATCTAACATGAGTCAAACTGTTTTCAACCACATCTCGCAGTCCATGTGACGATGAAGAGCTCAAGTGTCTCTTGAGTTACTCGCTGAACAACTTCATATTTTTATTTTTTGTGACAGTGACAGGATGTTGCATTGTGTGAAAGCTCCATTGTGTGTTTTCTGCACACTAGTTGTTGTTGCAGATTACTCGGCTCGCTCCGTCCCTCTCAGCTATGGCCACTCTGGCTTTATTCCTGTGATTGAAATCCCAGCCTCTCCCAACCATTTGTTTTAAGAGAATGGAGTTGGCCCATTGTGAAAGGCAGACACCCCCTCCCTCTCTTCTTCTTCTTTTTTTGTCCCCTGCAATTCACATTCGAATGCAGCGGAGCAAAGAACGAGCCCATTCACACCGGGGGCTCGGTGATACAGCAGAAGACGCTCGCTGGGTCTCAGCCAAACTCATTCCAGCCTCGGAGGCTTACAGCCTATAGCTGTTAATTTAGCCGGTAATGTAGTCTTGTGTTGCTCTTGACAGATTGCTTATTGGTATGGGCAGTCCCCTAATGGGCCATTTTCTACTGCACACATTGTCAGAAACGATAAGGACTGTCAAAGATTTCTCATTTTTCAGTCTGGAAATCACTTTTAATAGAAACTGTGGGGAGAAAAGTGGCAAATATTTATTTAACAAGGCTAAATTTAACTCATCCAGGAGGCTGGTGTTTGGCTTTGTGTTTGTAATATACTCACCTCATCCTAAATTGCCCGCAGATGAGCTTTCTTTTAGAGTTGTGCACGCTGGGTTACAAAAAAGGGGAAGATGCTATTGTTTGTGCACTTCTCTGTTTGTTACGATGTGTAAATATCGCGAGTTGGGACGCAGCAGCAGTAGTTCCTGCTCGGGTGGGGTGTGTTCACTCTGACCTCCGTCTTCATGGTGACGGTGAAACCGGCCTGGAATGTGACCACCAAGCGTTCCCTGCAGACCAGCAAAACTGGAAAAAAAGTAGACCCGATCCGCCCCCCTCCGACTTCCATTCTCACATTCCTCCACACCGTGCATGCGTAATGTAGGTCGTCTGTCAAACAAACAGGGCAGAGCCGATGTTGTGTCGCACGCGCGCGTTTATTATGTTGACTGAATGTCAGCGCCGTGTCACATTTGTTGCTGTAAACACGGAACTCATAGTGGAGTGAGTTATTTTTACCCACGCTTTGTGTGACTGAAATCTTCTGTAAAAAAAAAAAAATTGGAGCAGAGTGTAAACAAAACCAGACAAATTACTGCAAACAAACCAGACGGCACACATCTGTCAATCAAAGCAGCCACGCTAATTATGCATAACTTTAAGCCTTAATATAATCTGAACAGGTGAGTTGTATAAAAAATCACCCTCAGTACAGTTGTCATGAACAGGGAAATTATCTATAGAGACCAAAACAGTTTTTTGTACCAGGCTGTAAACATGTGAAGTTGTGACATTTTAACATGGGGATTTATGGACTTAATTCTGTAGCCAGCCTCAAGTGGCCATTTGAGGAACTGCAGTTTTTTGGCACTTCCTGCTCACTTCACTTCACAGCTGCTTTGTTTGGTCATCATACACAGGCGAGGCTTAGTATCTCAGTGCTTAATGTCGTAACTTTCCATGCAACCGCGCTTATCCTTGTCAAGGGTCGTGGGGGTGTGGAGCTAATCCCAGCTGACACTAGCAGACGTCAGACACAGGTTGCAACCTTTTTTTTTTTTTTATAATTCACATTTTTATTGAATTTTTCATTTTTGTATACAAACATAAACATATCGAACACAGGCAACAATGAAAAGGCAAACTTTTTTGCAGGCAATATCCTTCACAAATTATAAAAAAAGAGGGTCCAGCATTAGGACTTGGATAGTGGGTGTTCAGCCGGTACGGTGCATTCTTCACCGGTTCATATTCATTCTTCAGTTTCCGCATACAAAGTTTCTAAAACTCTCCCATTGTTCATGAGCAGCTTCATTTCCACCATTTAGTCTCATTAACATGTTTTCATATGCAGCCATTTCCATCATTTGAACTTTCCATACTTCCATAGTCGGGGTTTGGGGTTCCCTCCAACACCTCAGAATCAGACGGGCACAAGTTAGTAGACTGGATTTTAGTATTTGGTATTTAAATTTATTTAGGTTTGGTACTGTTGTTCTGTCCCCAAGGAGACAGAGCCTTGGTGAGGCTGGGAGTTTACATTTTAGCCAATTACCTATGAACACTAAAACATTTTCCCATAAGGGGAGAACCAGAGGACATTCCCACATAGCATGTAGATATGTACCACGTTCTGCTCTGCATTTCCAGCATAGGTCATCTTCAATTAATTTCATTCTATTAAGTCTAGTCGGAGTAAAATAATATCTATGTATTATTTTATACTGAATAAATTTGCTCCTGGCTTCTCTAACATAATCTTCGGTGTTAGAAAGAATTCCCCTCCACACTTCCTCATTCAAGGTACAACCTAAATCCTTCTCCCACAACTTCCTTAGATGACCACACCCTCTGTTGGTCCTCCAGGGACAAACCTCATACCACCTGGAGGCCGTCTGAGACCTTGGTGGTAGTTTTGTGAACTGTTCGATTGTATTATCGTCATTATTATTTATAGACATTTTGTCTTTAATACAACTTCTGATCTGCAAATATTTCCAAAAATGTGCTCTTCCTTTTAGTTTAAATTTATCTACTAATGTTTGATATGAAACAAAGTTACCCTCCTCAAAAAGATCATCCAAAATTCTAATACCTTTTTCCAACCACTGGGCCCAATAAATGGTCTGTTTTCCTATCTTTATCTTTGAGTTACGCCAGATCGACGCAGATTTTTGAGTGTTATAAGAAATGTTGCAATTTTTATGCATTTCCTGCCAGATCTTCCTTGAGTGAGTTAAAATTGGATTCCTCATATTATTGTCCTTCTGTTTGATTATTTGTGAGAGAGTCTCTGTGGGTTTGAAAGGAAACGTGAGCTCCTGCTCGATCAAGATCCAATCTAGGTCTGTGTTCATTCCATTCCAGTGTCTCGCGATTTTCGCCATTTCAAAAGAATCACTATAATAGGAAATATTTGGTAGAGACAGCCCCCCGGTTTTCTTTGGTTGATATAATTTGTCTAAACAAATTCTGGGTTTTTTCCCGCCCCAAAGGAAGCATTTCATCATGTTGTTATATCTAAGTAGTAACTGCGGAGGGATACATAGAGGGACCATTCCAGTAAGATAATTAATTTGTGGAGCAACGACCATTTTGATTGTGTTCACTTTCCCCCATAATGTTAAGTTTAGCCTGCCCCATTTCTCCAGATTAGCCTTAATTTTATCTAATATTTTTTCCATATTAGTTGTAATAATCTCTTCTATATCTGGATTTAGTCTTATTCCTAAATACTCCATGTCTTTTGGGAACCATTTGAAATTAAATGTACTAATTAGATTCTGGGAGCAGGTCTGTGAGACTGGCATGGCCTCTGACTTACGCCAGTTAATACAATACCCTGAAACTTTAGAATATGTTTTAATGATTTCCAATAGCTGTGTTATAGAGTTAGCTGGGTCCTGACACAATGCCAGAATGTCGTCTGCATAAAGAAAAAGTTTATGTTCCCTACCCCCTGCATTAACACCTCGTATCCTTGGCTCCTCCCGTATCATTATTGCTAGAGGTTCGAGAAATATCGTAAATAATAAAGGACTAAGACTGCACCCCTGACGCGTTGACCTGGATATGTTGAAAAACTGGGATATCACCCCATTGGTGATAACTGCTGCCCTTGGAGCGGAGTATAGGATCCCTATCCATCTGCGAAAATTAGAACCAAACCCAAATCTTGACAGTGTTTCAAATAAAAAGGCCCATTCCACCCGATCAAAAGCTTTCTGGGCGTCTAAGGATAGAGCTACAACAGGTTGTGGATTTGATTTATTCATCCATAGCAGATGCAATAGTCTTCTCATGTTATCTGTTGATGTCCTACCTTTGGTTGCAACCTTTTTATGACAAGTCATACCTAGGGATGTAAACAGTTAATCGATTAACCGGTTAATCGCCGAAAAGAATTTGTGTCTAAATTAAATTATTTGGGTTAACTGAATCTAAGGCCATTTTCCACAGGAGTTTTTTTCATGTAAGTACTTTACTAGATAATTATATGTAGGCTTCATACTGTGTAGGCTAAGCCCATATTTTATAGCATGTTGCTTAATGTTTCACATGCAACAGGTGAGCCAATGCACAATTTTTTTTTAATGTATTTTAATTTTCTGTGCAGAATTTATTTTGGTTAAATGCCATACCTGTACCATATCCCCACTGGTACAATGAAACATTAGTTGAGAAATATAACATGCATTTTTGTATTCAGCATATAAGCAATATTTTGCTTTGTGCTTAAAGACACCGTGAGAAATGTATGTTCTCAGGAAAAAAGCTGCTCATCAGTTAACTGTTAATCGACCGATAAGGTCAATCAACTGACGATTAATGAATAAATCGATAATTTGACGATGGTGGACGGTAGTATCGACTGGTTGAATCCCAAAGCAAACCTCTAACTTCTCTTTGCATACCCCACACAACAGCAAATGTCTGTTTAATCACAGTAATGTCCTCTGTAACTACAGATTTTAAAGGTCAGTACTAGAATTTCCTGGTACTAGAATTTCACAATCATCCTGTCGCCGAGCGTTTGTTACAGGCAGCCGTCAGAATGGAGTAAATGTAAGAAAATAGCACATGTGAGATTTCGTCCGTCCTGCAGATCTTACAGAGCCAAATGCTGCCAAACTTCCCCCATTAGTGTCATCACACTGGGGTGACAATCTTTGCTTACATGACTATTGTCAGGATGGAGCTTGTTACTGTACAGTACACACACACACACACACACACACACACACACACACACACACACACACACACACACACACACACACAGCTGGGATGTTTTCAGTATATAAGAGTTCTTCTAAGATAAATATAACCACCGTGTGCGCTGTTGCACTACTATGACGGCTAATTAGCCCCCTGAGGGCTTCCTGGCATTTTATGTTTATAGAAGAAAAATCTTTTCATTGGTAATTAACAGTTATTTTTTCAATCAATTTGTGTGTTTTTCTGTCTCAGTTGTGATTTTTTTTATTCCAATTAATTCCGGTTAAATATCTGATCTAGACTCAAAGCCGTTTTTTTGGCTCCTTACTTTAATTTCCCAGGATTGCTGACAGTTTATTTAAACAAGAGATCATGAGTAAGTAACATGAGTCAGACTGTTCTGTTCTTTTCAGTGTGTCTTTTTTTTTTTTTGTGTGCAGCACGGGGACAGCGAAGTGAAGACCCACCACTTGGAGTACATGGACGGGGGGATCCTGGACATGGACGACCTGCTGAGCGATCTTGTGGAAGACAGAGACAAGGTGAGGATGAAAACGGGTGACGGCGTCTTTTCTTTTCCGGCCCCGAAACCCGCAGAAGTGAAAGTTTGACTCGGCTCGCACAGCTTCATCCTGTCCTCGCTCCCGTCCGCCCTTCAACACACCGACGTGCTGACAGCAGCTTCTCATAGACGGACAAACTCAGCAGAACAAAAATGAGCCGCGAGGCGGATGATGATTGTTCTTTCCTGCTATGCGGCACAGTAAATTACAGCAGAAAATCTGTCATTCTTAGCCGAGCTTAGAGCCTGGTAGCAGATTTATTTTGACTCCCTCGTAAAGTCTCCAGCCTGGCGGGATGACAGGGTGTCCAATAAACAAGGTATTTGTAAATCTAAACCTCGGTTAGCTTGTCACTGGTTGTTAGGGGTCTGAACCAGTTAAATACCAAGTGACGGTCCTGACCGAAGCAAAACAAACTCCGATTGGATTAATTTGCATTTTAATTCCGCTATGTGGTGAGGAACTTATTTCCTCCCGGTTTTCGCAAAGTGAGGGACCGTGCCGTGTGATTCAGCTGCCACGTTCATTTCTCCTGAGACAGATGAAAAAACAAATTCAGATTTAAAACAAATCAGCGCTGATGTAACACCGCAGAGTTTGGAGTTCACCGTGTGTCACACACAGACAGACACTGGCCTGGAAGAGCAGATTTAATTCCTCTTGCTAATTTCCCTTAATGCATTCCTAAGATGTGCTAATAAACTGCCCCGAAATCCATATTCATAAGCCCCTGGCCCAGACGAGCGACGAATTATCAACACTTAGTCAGCAAGAAGGCCAAAATGAAACGGAAATGGAATATTCAGCCGACCCTGTACCACGCACTCACAATCAGTGTGTTTTAAACCAGCTGAACAATAGTGTGTGTGTCGTGAAAATAGTCTTTGTGGAAAAAAGGGGGACACAACTAAATAATAGATGTGTAAACTCAACGGAGAGAGAGAGGCAGGGGAAAAACAGAGGCTTCATTTTCCGGGTTGATGGATTTCTAATCACGGGATCTGCGTCTTTATTTGTGCGTAAGAGGCTGAATTATAGATTGTAATGACTCGTTTTTTTTTTTTCTTCTTCCTCAAGTGTCGCAGATCAAATCCAGTCACGGTGACGTCGGCTAATGTTTCCATTTTATGTTTGTTTTTTTTGCCATTACGGCAAAGAACGCACCCGCCTTTCATCTTCACTTTTCATTTTATACTTTTGTTTTTGCCAGCGATGAAAAAAGATATCAGGCGGAATAGGCACGTGACCTCCATAACGTGCCAGTCATCCTCCTTATCTCCGGGCTCCCAAACAGTGTCGGCTCTCACAGATTAATGAGCCGTGCCTGGCATCCTTGATTAGTCCGACTTCCTTTTTTTGTTTGTCTCCGATTTTATTGGATTCTATCTTTAGCGCTTTTCTTTTTTGTTCTGTTATTGTGGCACCGATGCTGTTTCCATCATCAATCACACCGGAGTGGCCCCATTGTGAAGGCCCTCCACCGCACAGCGTGGGGCCCCGTGTTAGCCCGCGGATGCTAATGAGAGATAATGGTTAGCTATTTGTACGCCTAGTGGTTAGCCTAGCCGCGAGTCCAGACCTCTTTTATCTGGCCGACCATTATTCAACACACACACACACACACACACATCTGCTGTCTCTGTTGCCAAAACCACAGGCGAGCGTGTAGAGTAGCATGTTCGCATCAACGCGCGTGGATGCCGCGCCACTGGTGGTTGATGAGGGCGGAGATGAGGGGGCGGCTGTGATTTGATTACAGTTCTGCCCGCACACACACACACACACACACACACACACACACACACACACCGCTCCCTTCATTAGCACCCCGCCTCGAGACGCCGGCCACCAGCCTTCCTCATGAATATGAATATCAATCTGATGGATGTGTAGGGGGGGAGAGGGTGTCGGCTTAAAGGTGTGACCACGTAAACTCCAAAAAAACACAAAAGAGCGGAGCACCGCAGGTCACGGCGCAGTCAATTAGACTCCATGAAGCTCCCCTCTTCTTCTTCGTTGACCCTTCGCCGTGGGTGCGTGCGTGCCCCTCGGCTTCTCTGATGACAGTCGGAGTCCCGGCGGTTGGAATCATTGACCTCGCCACTGTGTTAATGGTGAAGGGGGGGTTTAACGGAGCAGCTACTCTTTGATCGTGCTGTTTTTTGGTGAAATCAAAGATGAGTTAACCCAGCGGTCCCCAACCTTTTCTGCACCACGGACCGGTCTCATGTAAGACAATATTTTCACGGACCGGCCTTCAAGTTGTGGGGGGGGGGGTAAATACGACAAAATAAAATGATGCGACCGGCATAAAAACAAATATAAAGTGCATAAAAATACAACTCACCATTACGCTGAATTAGTGGGAGCCCTGAGCTTGTTTCTCTGCATCAAACCCGCCCCATCTAGGAGTAATAGAAGACAATGACACCCGAAGTGCGTTCCTTATGTCCAGTCTATTCCGTAATTTAGTTTTGGTCGCTGAAGAAGCTTTTCGAAGATGTTTTTTACTTATTTTTGCTTTGAGGGCTTAACTGGGGTAACTTGCGTATCACGTGACCAAGACGAGCATCTTGACCTGTCTTAACCTAAGTCAAGAGGCACAGACGGATGTAATTGGGAAATAATCTGTCAATTTTTTAAAATAAAACATCTTTACATATATATATTTCTGTGCGGCCCGGTACTAAATGACCCACGGACCAGTACCGGTCCGCGGCCCAGTGGTTGGGGACCACTGAGTTAACCCACGTGTTCACATCAGGGAGCTCGTACGTGGTTGCAGGCTCGGGCGATGTCATGATACGCACCATTAGATGATGGGGAAAGTCTTTTTGATATTCAGGATTTGTCAGGTGTTAAACACGAATCCCATCTGTTGTTTTATCTTCCTCTCTGTCCCCGTCTCCTCCCCTCCTCCCTCTTTTTTTAAAAGCAGTTATTAGCAGATGTAGCGCTTTACCTTCTACACACTCGCCTCACATTTGCCGTCACCGGAGCTGTCATCCTCTCCCATTCACAGTCCTTTGGGGTCCTGCATTAGCCTCAGCCATTACTCCGACACGTCTCCACGGTACACAGGAGCTGTCAGGCAGCCTGTCCAGCGCCAGCACGCCATTAACATACTCGCTATACACCAGGTTTCAACAGCCGAGCCCTCCCGTGCAGTCTGTACAGCGTGTACATGCTGCAGCTGCTGCTGCTGTTGTTGTCCGGTCAACACGGTGACATAAATGAAACTCTATATCAATGCTGCTTGATCTGAAAGCCTTTCCCATCATTTCACTTTCACCCACGTGCAGCCAGTGTTCAACATGTGTGTCTCCACCTCCAGAACGGGAATTAAACTCAGGGAGCATAACGTCTCCTCATAAGTGGACTGTCACTCCTCATTCCACGTTCGCCCGACACATGCACGGCACTCCTTGCACGGAGACCTTGTTTCTCAAAGCCACCTTCCATCCGAAGCAGCCAAATGAGAAATCTAATTTCATGGGAAATTTAATGAATGAAAAAAAAACAGGAATGATTTCCTCCATCTCTCTTTAATTAGCCATTCCCCGAATGTAAGAATGGTAAAGGTATCCCAGCTGATCTCCCTCCTCCTCCCGTGAAATGTCAACGCTTGATTGCGAGGCAAGTCTCCCATCATCCATCTCTTCTGCTCCCGTGTCACAGCGGAGGACGCGATGCTTGAAAAGCGAGTTACGGTATTTAAAATAGGTCTGTGGTCACGAGCATCTTTCATATCCGGCGATGAGAAGATGACAACTCTTTGAATGATGACCTTATTTAATTGAACACCGTGTACGGAAAACCTTACACGCTTCATTCTACAAATTGAATAGATGTGCATGAAAGTGATGTTTCTTATATATATGTGTTCAGTAATAAGTGGTTATGATTGCCTCTAAGTAGAAGAGTGGTATAGAAGTAAGTAACCTGGAAAAACAACAAGAATGTTCTGCACGACGAACGACAAACATCCTTATAAATGTATTTATTAAAGTTGAATCCTTCAGATTTCCTGCTTGATTTAGAAACAAGAGCGTAAATCACCAGGCTATTTTCAGTTAAATGAAATCCGCTGGATTACATGCATCATTTTCACATAGTCACATAGAAAGAGAGGCAATCGCAGAATATAAATAAACTGAATGACTATTTCAGGCCCATAAATCATCTTTTTTTTCCGCTGCGTTTTAATGAGTGGGCGCCCGTTTTGTTTGCACATCTCGCCGTTTATCACACGCCTGGCACGAAAAGAATCGTGGGCGATGTCAGACACATTCCTGACAACGTGCCAAGAAACGCAGATAGCAACGCATCAGGAAAACGGACCGACCGGAATGTGTCTGTAGCACTGAGCGTCAAAAAGTGTCAAACTCTAAAAGCTGAAGTTAAATATACTTTTTAACCAGAAACATTTAGCATGTTTAACTTTCTTTTGTCAGTTGGAACTGAGATTTCATACACAATCAGGTTTTCTAAATCTAAAAATATAAATCTGTAGAGAAACGAACACGTTTGTTCGCCCTCAAAGTTGCACATGATGCATTTCAGTAGGAATCTGATCTCGATTTGTCTGCAAGAATTTCAAATTAAAGACAAGCGACTACTCGATGATCCAAGAGAAGTTTGTCAGCCGGCATCTCAAACACAAATTTGAATCCAGTTTGCATAACCGACCACGACACTGTGAACTTCCTTCACAATGCAATGAAACAACACATTTAGTTTTCACCTTTTCCAGGAGGAAACTCTCCGGCGAGCCAGATCAGGCTGATTTGCCTGAAGTCATTTATCGCGTGTCAGATGTCAGCCCCTCCGACAGGCGACAATGAGGCATTACTTAAAACGCGCTAACCCCGCCGGAGAAAAAAAAGTTCCGGTGAATGGGACGTGATTGCGAAGCCGCCGCCGCCGACGCGCTGATTAGCCTTTGACGCTCCGTGACATCTCGTTCCCTCACCTCCGCTCCCCTCATTCACCGACTGCGGCGAGCCACCTTTTGATTGGCATCTGAATAGTCAAATAACTCGGCACACCGTCTGAATGGCCGGTGATGAGCGGGAGCACGGGGTTCAAGCGCACTGATTTTTAGAAAATGTCGAGGCAAAGGCAAAGCGGGTTTTATTTGTATGGCACATGTCATACACTGAGGCTTTATGTAATGCATTAAAACATGAGAAAGAGTAAGAAGGACATTTAAAAAGTTCAGAACTGAGACATTAGAGATGGCTGCACGGCAACAACCCTCTATCTGTTGACCCGAGAGGCCGAGAGGGTTCATGCAGTAAAAGACGGTGGAAGATTTCCAGATATATCTCAAATGTCTCATGCATGCCAACCTTTTTATGTTCCTCGCTCAAATCGCTTCATTTAAAAACAAGTTCCAACCGCACGATGAAGCTGTACGTGAGTCTCGGTTAGATGTTACCGGAGCGGGATGGAGCGATGAGATAAAACACTTAAAAAAAAAGAAGAAGTTTGAGACGCAAAAACTGACACTAGTCGTCTGACACTAGTCGTCAATACGAACAAGAAGTCTTGCATTGCGTTGTAAAATAAAACTGCCTTAGTTCACCTGTAGCAACTCATTTTATTCTTGGCTTTCTTTTTTTAAATAAGAACATTTATTTCTTGAGGTTGACGCCTGAAGGCCTCAGGCATGTTAAGCGTTCAAGATTTGATTGTCTGGAACCAAATTGCATAAAATAAATTTTTTTTATAGCTGTATTCAGTTTTTATCATCCTTGACTCTTACAGTAGTAGCAACTTAAAAGTTTCCGTTCAAGCTGAACGCCATCTGACTGGCAGTCGTCTTCCAGCTGACTTCCAGCTAGCTGCCTGCCGAGTTCCGTGAACGGACTATATACGCCTTATTGGAAATCATATTTCTAAATAATGTTTGTCCAGTTTGTATTATTTCATCATCATCCCGAGAGCTGAAGACCAAAAAGAGTCCAGAAAGTTTTTCATAAATACTCGTAAGCTTGATTTAAAAGTAACCTTGTGTTTCTTAAACACTCTCTCGAAGTTCGGCTACGCGTTAATGCATTTAAATCTCTCCGGTAAACACACAGTATATTGAATAAAGTTAGATTATCTCCGTGTCACACTGTTGCCTGCAGGATCGGCTCAGATGAAGACCAGAGCGGCTGAACGTTTCGCCCGGCGGGATTCGGTCACTTGAGCTGATTTGATCGCATCTCATCAGCGGCGACCTTGATTCAACACTTCTCTCTCTCGTCTGAGCACTACGACAGCTCTTCATCTGATTATATTCAATTAACAATACCCCCTATACACACACACACACACACATTCACCAAACCCCCGTTTGATTGTAATTACGCAGAGGGAACTCAAGGAAAGCTTAAGGAGAAAGAGTTCTCGCTGCGACCGTCTGCTTTCCGTCGACTTTCCTCACAAAGTTGCACTTTGTGGAATTTTAATTCCTTCAGATGATCCATTGCTCTCCGCTTTCGACTTTGAATGATGGCACTTCTCCAAAGTCATTTGTCAGTTCACTGAAGCAAAAGCACCAGGATTCAGTTAGGATAAGGGCCCCCGTTTTCTGTTTTCTTTGCGTAGGTGTGTGTGACTTGTAGAGGCCATGGCAGGTCATCGCAACCTCAGATCTTGTTCCTTTGGTGCTTCTCCTTCTTGTTAATCACACCGACTGTGTGTTGCCCTCCCGTGTCACCATCGCACTACCCATTAGCTCCTAATGGAGTGAGACGGTCAGGCTGTAACCTGACCCCCCTGGCCTGCGCCTGCTGTGGTCCTGCAAGGAAGCCAGTTTTAGTTTCGGACACATGTGATCAGTGAGGAAGAAGATGACCTGCATCACGGTCTGTCTTTCGGATTACGCGTGTAATCTGACACGAGGTATGAGTCCCAGCTCGGATTCAGTCATCACTGATGCGATCGCGAAGCCGCAGCTTGTCTGATTTTTGGCAACAGCAGTCGGCAGAGGAGCTAATCACATCCTGTTAATGATCTATTATAGATCCACTTGTTTACAGCAAATCTACTCTCTGACCTAAGCAGCCTCGCGCCATCTGTTTTCCTACATGACATTACCCCGGACTTGTGTATATGTGCTGTCTGATGGTGTGTGTGTGTGTGTGTTTTCCCTCTGCTGCTCGCCGAGTCTCTGCTCACTCCAACTGCTAATAACTCAAATCAGCAGAAAGTCACACTCCCGGAGGTGTGCGTGCGTGCGTGTGTGTGTTTGTGTAGCAGTGTGTACTTGCAGCAGCTCAAGGATAGATGTTTGCAACACTGAATCCAGCTCATTTAGGTTAAGTATTTAATGATTTCTGGCGCAATTAGCCGCAACCACATCTGTGTCCATTGTTTTGCATGCAACACACAAATGCACACTCTATTATTGTTATTATTCTTTCTTTTTTTTTCTCCCCTCCTGCCTCTCGTCCTCATCACCTAACTGATTGGTCTAATGAATGGAGCTCTGTGGACGGTAATGTGTCTGAATAGGCCACTCGAATCATTAGCCGGCCTACGTTTGGACCTACGGAGAGGGGGAGTGATTGATTCACGCGTATAAGTGCAGTTTGGGTTTGAAATGACTTTGCTACTTACTCTGAGTAAAGAAAAATGATTGATGTTTCCATATTTTAAAGTGTAAAAAAAAAAAAGCAGCTTTACATAAAGATTGATTGATGGTTCGGTATATAAAACCACCAACCTGCTCTGCAGAGTGCAATGATTTTTATAACTAAACTATAAGGACACACATATTTTATTTCTTTAACTTGTGAGAGAGGAGGCAAAAGTTGAGTCTTAATAGAAGAAACATCCTGGACTGGTGAATCAAATTCGACACTTGTGAAAAATGAGTCCAAACCCCAAAATATTATTATATAATTATTAGGATTGTTGTTATCATTTAGTTTCCCCCTTATTTTTTCTCTTTTTGTCTAAAGTGGCTCTAATAAATATTTCTATATATATATATCTTTTTTAAGTTTATTTTTTTGGCCTTTTATGCCTTTATTGATAGTACAGCTGAAGACAGGAAGCAGGGGGCAGAGAGAGGGGGTAACACGCAGTAAATTAGCCGTCCGATGCGGGATTCGAACCGGGGCCAGCTGCGGCGAGGACTACAGCCTCCACACACGGGGCGGCCACTTAACCCACTAAGCTACTGACTGCCCCATCTAATAAATATTTTTATATTGACAGTGGAATCATTCGACCACTCGAAAGTGGTGGCTCGTATTGCTAAAATGAAAATATTGCAGTTTTAATTCATATACATTTTTCATACGTTTTTCGGGGTGTTATGAATCTTTATTTTGTCGAATTTGCATTTTAAAAGTATGCACTTTTAATAGTTTTCTATTTGTAGTAAAAACCAGCTACTAAAGCAGAAGAACAATAGTTGATAATTATTCTTCTAATGGATTAATTAGCACATTTTTTTTACCCCAGCACTACATAAATGTCTATTTTGCATTGATTGTTAATTAGAAAACGACATATTCAGAGTAACTGAGCTGAGTGTCCTTCATTAAATCGCTCTCTAAAAGGAGTTAGACTGTATATTATATAATATATTTAGATTTTTATTTCCAGTTTGATGCTGGTAGAATGTACAGCTCCCCCTTCACTGTCACATATATGGATAGATGTTGCTGTCACGAGGCTGGCAGACATGTAATGCAGCACAGATCCTACTTTCCCCCTGCAGGCTTTGATGTCGAGTCAATAACTATCTAATAAGGCGCCTTGGTAAGAACACACATGTTGATAGGTGTGAGAAAATGTGCAGGCGTTCTTTTTTTTCTTTTTCTTCTCCCATCCTCCAGGCTCTGAGCGATGTTGGCTCTCCATGGCAACGCCAAGTACCGAATGTCAGCAATGTACAGTTCACGTATATGAGCGAGCTCAACCGCAGTGGAAGAAAGCCAGGATGTTTACCCGTAAAGAGGCAATCCGAGCTGGAAAACATCAACAATTCAGGGAGGAATAGCACTTTTAGGTCATGGAGGCACTCTGACCCAGAAATGGAAAGAATTTACATCATGGCCACGGCGGGAGAGCGGTAAATTATTAATAATTTCCAAATAATAATAATGAAAAGTGCGTGTTTTCCCTTTAAACCATCCTCGGCATCGCTTCAAAGCTCCTCGCGCACAAAGAGGAAGACGACGGGAAAGGCAGAGGAGGAAGAGGTGACGTATGAAAGTCTGATGTCAAGGGAGGGCAGATGGAGAGAAGAGGAGGAGGGAGGGAGGAGAGAGCCACAGGTGAGAGGGCGACCAGCCTCGCAGCTCTGAGTTAATCACTCCTTCTATTTCTCTGTCAGATCCCAGGAGGGAGGAGGAGGTTGGAGGGGAGCAGCTGGCCTTACGGCGGCCACGGGGAAAAGAAAGCTGATTATTAGGCTCGTGTGTGTGATCCGAACGCGAGTTTCGAGCGCGTGCTGGCGCACATTTATGAGCGAGAGGTTATGACCGCCCGCGCGCCGCAGGAGTTCACGTTTCCCCGCGAACGTGTGTGTGTGTCCACAAATGCAGAACAGAACCAGTGTAACCTGCCACTGATGTGTTGGCACAGCAGGAATGATGAACGAGCCGGGTGGATATTTGTGTTGCCGGCCTGAGAAATATGAGGCCTGGAGCTCTCCTCCCCTGTCACCCACATCCCTCGCTCCTTCGCTCCCCTCTTTTCCCTCCTCCTCCTTCTACCTCCTCTCTCTCAGCCCTCTCGGGCATGTGTGATTTATGAAGAGTTTACCCTCTCCCTTTATGAGTGTGCATAAATAATAATGTGACTTGTCACTGTGCGTAGCCGGCCCCAGCAATCCCTCAGCTGGTTGCTCGCTTTGTGTACTCGCGTGTGTGTGTGTGTTTTCTCTCTCAGTCGGCGCACACGTGCTCCATCACTGTGGCTCAATGCGACAGATGTGAGTGTGTGGAGCAGGAAAGCGAGAGAGAGTGATAACTTTTTCGATTTTTGGCAGCGTGCCCGAACAAAAATGCAGGATGACTACTTTTCTTTTGTTTAAAAACCTTTTACGTGTGTGTGTGGGGAGATGGACTAGGTTTGAATGTTTTCCACACGGTATATACCTCTTTTCCTTTTCAGCTGCCATGGATACAAACACAACAGCTTTCACAAGTGCACATATTCTAATCAGATGTTATGTCGTGGATTTTCTATATGTCTGATATAATGACATCTATGATGATATTATGAGAGTGTGCAAATATTGGCCATCATCATTTTCTTACGTTATAACATCCCATCAGAAGAAACATACAGTCACAATGCAACATTTTGAGACTATCAAGATTAGATAAATATTTTCCTGCATTTAAAGTTTCCGTTCAGGTATTTTAATTTATAATAATATTCTTTTATTTTTATTTTTATTATTTTTTTTTTTTATCTTTTTATTTTTATTTCATATTTATTTATTTTATTTTATTTTACATATGTCCGGACAGAGAGAAACGCAATTTCAATTCTGTGTATGTCTTGTACATTTGCAGTCTTGACAATAAAGCATCTTGAATCTTGAATCTTGAATCTTGTTCCCTGAGCTGGACAAAATCTGTCAGCGATGTAAGTTCCTTGATTACTTCCTGTAATATTTAGTTTGTTAATTTGTTTTGTATCTATGTTAGAGAGTAAGTTTGTGTTAGTGAAATCAGTTGACTTGTATGTATTGAACAAAACTGTCCACCTCTGCTCCCATAAATGACAGCGGAGTTGGGTCAACTCCTCCCGGAAACTGGGCTGCGTTTTCTATTTCTCTGAACCCGATCCCTCCAAGCTGATATTTTTACTTTTGTGGAAGTCGTGTCACATCTGGGTCATCGTCGTGCTAAATTTGCATGAATGCAAATAAATAGGCCGCCGCAACCGACAGACTTCAGTGTTCAGATCCGAGGCATCAAAGAGACGTAATGTTCAATGATAGAACACGAGCTGCTTGCGTGTCTTCAAACAGGACGAAAGAAACATTTAGAGGTTTGAGCAGGGCTGTCTGTGTGTCTGTGATTCATCAGTTTTGAGAGAGTCCCTCAGTGCAGGCCTGACAACTTGGATTGTGGGTCTGTTTTTGTGCTTCGGTTCACGAGTGGGAGTCGCCGTGTGTATCTTTGTGGTTGCCTCTCTAATCTTACACACTGCACCGTGTGTGCACTCATTTGAAAGTGTGTTTGTGTGTGTGTGTGCAGGCCTGGAGCCAGGTGTGTGTGTTCCTGAGAGGTAATCCCCCACATCTGGTAGTGCGCTGTATAGATTCAGGCTGGAATAGAAGCAGGATTAGCCCTGCTCTCACCGGTAATACAACCAATTTTCTTCTTGTTTAAATAACACAGGCCAAACATTCCTCTGACGGCCTCTACGGTGCACCGAGAAACACGTGCGTACGGTCGAGTTTTACAGGTTGCGCCCTTGAACATGGATCAGTTTTTGGTACATGCTCGAGCAAATGTGGGGTTTTCCGTGCTGCGTTTCTTTTGTGCTATACTGCGTACAGTAGGAGCAACCCTGTGGAACAACATGACAACAGAGTGTACTTGAAGTAAAATGTTTGAGTTTTAGTTATTAGTTATTTTTTACACCTTTAGTCTTTTTTACAACCCTAACCCTAGGGTTAACCGTAGGTTACGGTTAACCCTAGGGTTAGGGTTAACCGTAACCCTAACCCCTAACCCTAACTGTCGAGTAAAAAGTAGAATATTTTCCTGTGAACTGTGGGTTAGAAGTATAAAGTAACTAATAATCAGGTCTTAAATAGAGTATTTGAGTAAATGTACTTGGTATGTGGGCTGCATTATTATTAAAAATCAACACTCAGTCACTCCAAACTCTGAACAAACAGCCAAGTCATGTGTTGTTTTGCTGTTCTCACTTCTCTGAATTACTAATCCAACTCGAACAATGTTCAGCCGCAGCCGCTTGTTTCCAAACAGCTCTAATGGAGTTTGAGATCAATTATCTCCACTGTCGATGTTGTCAGCTCGTCTCGGTATCTTACAATCAAATGGCAAGTGTCTTCCAGCAGCGCCTGCTATTTGCCTGCGTTAAACCGTCAATCAATAGACCGGAAAAGCAATGCAAGCCGAGCAAACTTGTGTTTTGACTCAGCAAAAACTACTTTTATGAGGAACTAACGCTGGGTATTGATATCAATGTCCGTAGCTCACTTTGGGGAACATGAATGTGTTTTTACTTCTGGAATCTGAATGCATCAGTGCAGAATAAAGAGATTTGACATTATGAAATATGCTTTAGAAAAGTCTCCTGATTTAATTTATGATAAGAGCATGAGTTTAAAAAGCCCGAGCAGTGCCATCGTTCAATAGCTGACAGTTTTCATATTGAAGTTTTCCAACCCCGGTTGTCCTGCAAGTTTTTTTTCCCCATCCCACGCATCCCAAAGATTATTGGACCCGCTTTGTAAAAGAGACGGCACGCCACAAATTACACACAAAGTCAGCTATTACTCTGTATTATGAGAGTTTTAAACCATTTGTAAACTCTCCCAGAGCCCTGAAAAGCTTTTTAATGCGCATGATTTCATCTTGATCAGCTCAAACTCTTCTGCTCCTGTCGTGGTTGAGCAGCTTTCATTGGAATAAATCATCGTTCCGGTTTCTGGTTCTCTCACAGATGCATTCTGGGTATCTCTAATTGCAATTAACTGCAAAAGCGTCTACGCCTTTTGTGTGAAATTGATTGTTTCTCACACACCGATGCCACGGATATCAAGAGCCAAATTTCAGGTTGACACTCTTCACCCCTGTGTACCTGCGCACTGTCAATATTCATCACGCTTCACAGCCGTGGAGAAAGCCATTCTCTACACGTCGTGCCCGCTCTTCTGTCGAACAGCCTCCGGTTCGCACGTGGAGAGAAACTTCCTGTTGCCGTCTGCGAACGCTCAACTGTTCACGGTCTCTTCACACTCGAAACTCAGAGAATCGGCAGGGAAGAAACAACAGCAGATGCACAAACGCACAGCGAGGAGCCGTACAGTTTGGAGACAGTGTTTGTTTTGTTCAATCAAGTTGACTGTAAACCCGATTTTAAATCCACTATCAGAAAAATGCGCGCAGAGTCTGATCGCCGGGTGGCGAAGGCCTTTGTTTTCAGCAGAGAGCGGGAGCCGTGCTCGCGCTGGGTTCAGGACAGAACAAAGTTTTTAACAAAGATCTAGAAAGCAGAGGTCGGTGTTTTCAAAGTCAAGACTTTCCTCCTACATCTTTTGGTCAGGGTGATCCGAAATGTCAGTTTTGCCTTCTGCGCTTGACTACCTGCTTTGTTTCTATTGGCCAGATGAGCATTCGTCACAGTATCCGCGCTGACTTTGCTCGATGCAGCAAAAAAACCTCCAAAATAATGGTTGTGCCTTCAGCGCGTTGTGTCTGAAATGGCCATTATTCCCTGTGATTCCCATTTTAGCACTTTGAAAAAGCCGACGTCCAAAATAGTCTTTTTAAACCTGCACTTTAGTGGAGAAAGTGTGCGAGTCAGAAGCTTTGTACGTGTGTGTACTGTATATATGTGTGTGAGATGATTGGGTTACCATACTACTGTCAGAATGCCGCGCGCTCCTTCTGAATTATGCGTCTCTCGTTCAGAGAACGGATGAAGAATAGCGTGAGAGGGAGAAAATGGAGAAAGTGTGTGTGTGTGTGTGGGAGGGGGGGTGCAGTCGTAAGATAAATGACAACAGCACAAAAGCATCTCAATAGACTGTTACCACACATGCACACACACACACACAGAACAACAACACACACACACACACAGCAGTGAGAGAGGAGAAGAAAAATGGGTTGATTAGTATGAGCGAGCGAAATAGGGAAGTGTGTACGTTTGTTTGTGAGGTCGTGTTGTGTGTGTGTCGCGGGTGTTTATGTAAAGGCTGAAGTGGTGCCAGCGTGCAGTAGTGTTTGACTAAAGCAAGGTGGCACTGTTCATCTGTGTGTGTGTGTGTGTGTGTGTATTTGAGAGTGTGTCCACATATTGTCTAAACCCTTTTGTGTGTGTGGTAGATTCTCTTTTTATTAGGTAATGGTAACAGTCTTCTCATGTTTATGAATGTTCTTGTACAGTGTGTTATCACAGCAGACAACAGTGACTCAGAATGCAGCTACGTCTGTGAGGAGTCTCAGTAATCCAGGTCAAGGTCCTGAAGGTTATCAGACAGCTGGCTTTGTTTCTTATTATTTGCAATGGTCTTTTTATTAATGATAAAATACATAGAAGACAATCAATGCACAGGAAGAAAGTTTTTTGATTTTTTTCGTACAACATCCACAACACAACACAATCCCTTACATACTTAAACATCTACTGACAAAAAAAAATAGGGGGAGGGTGAAATACATGAAAAATAGACAAATAAAATAGATAATAATAATTAAAAAAATAAAAGTAAATAAAAAGAAAAGAAATTATTTGGCTTTGTTTCTTGAAGTTTCGTCACCTCGTATCGACTGGTTGAGGTGTTTATCTCATCTCGTCACTGTTGCTTATGGTAACCATCATTCGGTTTGCTAAGAGAAAGTCTAGTTAATGAACATACAGGATTAGAATTAAAAGTGAGTGTCAGGTGTGCCTTCATATGACTATAGAAATAATAATCACGAAGAAAAAACTTGTAAAAAAGGCAGAAATTTGAAATGAAATCAAAGAAATGATAGTCATACAGGTGCCAGCTGCTTTTCTGCTGTGTAGAGTCTTAAATAAATATCCAGGATGCCCAAAAACAGATTTTCTAGTTTAAGTGGAACGTCTACCTGGACTACTTTCCTGCCAGGTGTCTGCAGCAGTTGGAATATACAGGTGTGTTATGTACAAAATCCAACTTTTTCATCTTTTCAAAAAGTATTTCTTTCCATCCTGACTATATCATAAATTAAAAAAATGAATCCAGTCGTCAACTGTAAGAATTTCTGGTTATAGCCACTTTCTAGTAATTGCTTTTCCACGCAGCTTTAAAATCCTGAATGAATACCCAGCCTGAAAATGTAACATTCTCTGATGGCAGGACGCCCAAACAAAGCGTTTCGAGCTTAAATGGAACGGACTACTCTCCCCAACTAGATAGGAGTCAGTAATGGGAACGACCAGAATACACAAGCTGTCTGGAACGTTTGGTAAAGTTCCTTTTTTGAAACAGACTAATGAACCCGATGAGGGTTTTCCATCCACAAAGCATCCTTTGTGTTTTCGTGGTGTTTATTTTTAAACAACACAATCACACAGCGCTTGAACGTCCCTGATTGCATATATACATATGCATGTGTGTCCATGCTGAACATACTATTTCCCCCGTGTGTCCCGTACCTAACGTGCCGCGTTGGGCTAATTAATTCTTAGCAACAGCATCAATTATTAAGAACACTCAACTGTTCCATCTGTGAGTTGCAACATGTAAACACTGTCTACGACAAGCTGGGATCGTTTCATATCCAGCATGTTAAAAATTGCAAAAATGTTGTTGTTATGTCGCTATTTTTTTCTTTAGTCGCACGATTCTGTTAAAAAAATGTATGCAAACTCTTTATCTGATTGGCTCTCGCCTCTCTAACGTGAACCCAATCTCATTAACGGTGATTTATTATAATCTGTAAGTCTATTGATCGCGCTAAAAGAAATCCTGTTTTCTCCTCACCTTCTCGTGACAAGGGAGGTCAAGGTTCAGGCTTGGTTACAGCGCTGCAGCCTGAAAGCTGGTAGGGAGTCGGAGTCCCGCACAAGGTCGCTGCAGCAGGGTGGAGGCTGCTGCAGGGCTTTACACCACCCTGCTGCCTGTAAGCATCAGAATATGGTGATGGTGCCACAGTGATTTAAAAACTGCTTTTTATATGAAGACTGCAGCATGTAAACAATGACCTAATACTAATAGGGAAAGTGCAGGTGGCTGCATTCCACTCAGCTTAACCGCTGGCTGGATGCCATGCCTTACTGGGACACTGAATGGAACTGAGCCATCATTGACGGTATCGATTACACCTGTGCTTTATCTGCTATGGCACGTCACCGCACAGCTGGATGGAGGGTATGATTAGGTTGCAAAATTCTGCAAATTTTCAAAGTTTCAAGAGGAATTAACATGAATTTATGTGAATTACCGGCATAAACAGCAAATTTACAAAATGTAAGGTTATCAGGGAACTTTAATATAGTTGGGGAAAATATATTTAAGCGTTATCTTGACTAAAACAACCTGATTTCGTTCAAGTACGCTTGAATATCTAAATATTCTTCAATCACATGCGCACTGCAGGGCAACGTCCCCTACATGCACAGATGATTTTTACAACCTTGGGCCACACTTTTGACCATTGAAGCCACATTGGACTACATAAGATGAAGTAAGTTTTGATGATATTATGGGGTAAATAAAGACTGTTGTGTAGTCCAAAAGATTAATGTAAAATTTTCCAAAATGTACACAATGTTTTTTATCTATTGAAATATTCAGCGTCAGTCCATCTTAGTCGACCTTCAGTGCTTTGAAAACATTTTCTCTATCAGTGTTGGGCAAGTTACTCTAAAAAAGTAACTAGTTACACTCACCGAATTAAAAGGTAGTCTGACAGCAAGGTTAAGCATGAAAATTTTTATTTTTTTTTTGGCAATTTTTATGTGGCAAAAATATTTTTTTCTGCTGACCCTGTCCACGGCAGTGCATAGCTCATAGCTCTACTTCTCTACCGCAGCTATAAGTACAGCTACAACCTCACTTTAAAAACACCACAACTATTCTGAGGCATTCTACATATTCATTTCATGTTTTAACCCGTTTTTATTGTTAATGGGTGAACTGGTTGTAATGTGGCTTTAAAGAACGAATGCATAAATCATGAATTCTCAGTTGCCATTGACTGTGAAGGACAAAAAATGAATTTAGCGTAAACAGTTAATTGCAGAAAGAATGAAATATTTGAATAAATATTATATTGTTATGTATTTTTTATATTTTTTTATATTCAGTTAGGATATTATCAGCTACATTCAAACCCTGAGATCATTTTATGTTTCTGTGATGTCATCTTAAATCACAGTAAGACAAGACAGAGGATGTTTCTGTAAAAAGGTCCAAGAACTGTGCAACTACAAAAACTATGAAATATAACAATGTCTGAACTTTGAACTTTTTTTTATTTTTTTTTTGTTTGATTTCATTTTTTATTTGTATTTTTAATTTTGTTTTTTTTGGGGGGGGGGGGGGGTTGTTGGGGGTTTTTTTTGCGTCCTTGGACGCAGGGGAAACCAGAGCACCTGGAGAAAACCCGGAGAACTCGATGTTCTTTAGTTCTCCCTCTTCCACCTCTGTGGTTTCTTCAACCCCAGAAAGTGACGGGTCCTCTTCCAGACAGAAGGTGGTTTTGCTGTCCTGTCTGGAAGATTTCCCTGAGCGCCTCTCTGGGATTTAGGGGCCAGTGCAGGACTGATGGTCTCTTCCTGCTCGCACTGCTTGTCCTCAGCGGCTTCAGCCTCCTTTGGGGGTTGGTTGTCACTGTCCGTGATTTTTTGGAGAGCCTCTCTCTCAGCCGTGAGCTCAGTGGATATACTTCTGAGCTCAGTTTTCAGGTCTTCCAGCTCGCTCTCAAAGATCTTCTTTCTCTCCAGGACATTTTGCTGCAGGACGGTGATCTCCTCTGCCATCTGTTGACGCATGGCTTCCTTCTCTGCCTTCACGTTCTGGATCATACGGAAGCCCTCTGACACTGAGACTGCATGAGACTTGACTTCCGCTTCAAGCTCACGCTGCAGGGTCTCGGCCTGCTCTCTGACCGTGGTGACTTCGGCTTCATATTTCTGGGTAGTCTCGTGCATCTTGTCCAGTTCCATCATAAGAATCATGTTCTTTTCTTTTTCGGCTTCGATCTCTGCAGAGAACTTGTCCTGACTGAGCCTGTGTGTCTCTTGCAGCTCCTTATAACTCGTCTGCAGGAGTTTCTTCAGCTCAAGCTCCTTGTCAAGGTCAAACCTCAGGGTGTCAGCCTGCTGCTTGACCTTGTGGAGTGACGCACTTGCCTTCTCCAGTTGTTCTTGGAGAGTCTTGTTCTTCTCTCTTTCTTCCTGGAGTGCATTGAAGGCTTCTTCGTAGTCAGATTGCACAAGATTCTTCTGCGAGATCTCATTATCCAGATCACGCTGAAGGCGAGAAGCTTGGTTTTGGAGCTTGGGGACATCATTTTCATACCTGGCGTTGAGCACTTGGTAAGAAATGTGGAGGTGTTCCAGTTCCTCCTGGAGACGCTTGCTCTTGTTCTGCTCTGCCTGGAACTTTTCCTCAAGAATGATGTGAGCCACCTGCAGCTCCTCATAGTCGACTTGCAAGAGTTTCTTTTTCTTCTGCTTGGTATTGTCTCTGACCTGGTTGGCGATCTTTGCGGTGCTGAGAGTCTCTGGGTTGGTGTATTTCTTGAGTCTCTCTAGCTCCCGCCTCGTCTCCTTTTCCTTGTTGATGAACGCCTCCTTCAAGGATTTTTGTCTCTTCAGCTGGGCTTTTGTTTCCTCCAACTCTTGGTAGACTTGGGAGCTGGTCTCACAACAGCAGCCGCGTACGGTCTGCTCTTCATCGCTCCTCTGGTTACCTCTGGGGTTTCCTGGGCGCTGCATTTTCTTTCTTTGGCTGGTGGTCAGTCACAAAGTAATGCTTGTAGGTTGCAGTTGTAGATCTCTGACGAACAGTTGTATTCTGTATCAGTCGTTGTCTCTTTGCAAATTGTCTTTTCTGGCTCTTTCTCACTGTGGTGTCACGATTTGAAAGGTCTGAAAGGAACTGACTGACTGAAGTGTCGTGGCCTTATATATACAGCCCTGATGATGTCACAGTGCATGTGCCTTTAATGTGTGTTCCATTTGCCCCGCCCCTTTTCCTCTGATTTGTTTACATTCTAAGCCACATGGTGTAATTCAAATGTAAACACATGGTTGCACTGCCAACATGGCGGCATGAAACTAGATTTGACACTGGGTCTTTGTCAAAAACAAAAACAATACAGGCCACAACATTAATGTCGGACCCACCGAGGTCGATGGTCCAAGCGCAGTTGTTGAGCCACCATTTTTCTACAGCAGCCCAGAGCAAACAACCCAAAGATGATCTAGAAATGGCCTTTTTATGTGGATTTCTGCTACTTCACTGCTGGGTGCCACTAAATCCTACACACTGGACCTGTAACAGATTTTCTTTCACCCCTTAAAATCAAGAAGGTCTCATGACCCCCAGCGGTGGTCAGGAACCAGTGTTCTAGAAGATTGATGGGTTATTACACAGGCATCCATGGTTCCCAGAGTCAGATAAACTGATAGTTGGTTGAATTGTGTGGCCTAAAAATTGTATATATATTTATGATATCTACTATATTATACTTCCATTTAATGAATGCTACTTTTGGACTATTCAGGCCATTTTTGTTTCCCGTTGACTCGCATGAATGTCCTGTGTCGTCTTTGTGTGTCTGACAACACCAACTCCACCTCTGATTGGCTTACCATGGAATTTTACTCAGCCAATCGTCATCATTTATGCGATTGTCTCGTACCCCTGCCCTCACCGAGGAAGGGAGAACAAGAAAAATCTTTGCCTCTCGGCTTAGAGATCTAGTTGGTCTGATGGAAAAACAGCTGCCTTCGATAAAAGTAACACGCCACATTTTTTGGAAGTAGCGATAACGGCATCATGATGATGAACTTAATTGTAAAACTAGTTGAAGGCATGGGCTTATCAAAATGCAGCCAAATAATAACGTGTTAAAGGATATGTGTGGGCGGGTGTGTGCGCTTGCCTTTCTGTGTAATCGAGTATTTGTCTGCCGTAGGTCACATATTTGCAGCATTTTATAGCTCAACGCCTCAGGCAGCATCCAAACAGACTCGCAGTGTTAATCTCTCTCCGCTTCACGCATGATATTGTATATAGCTTTCATGTATGTCATGATAATTGACATGCACACACACACTCCATCATGACATGACAATATAAAGAGTTTCTGCCATTTGTATTTGCAACGGGTATCGGTGTGTGTGTGTGTGTGTGTGTGTGTGTGTGTGTGTGTGTGTGTGTGTGTGTGTGTGTGTGTGTGTGTGTGTGTGTGTGTGTGTGTGTGTGTGTGTTTGTGAGCGAGCGCCTGTTTGTGTGTGTTATGGAAATGAGACAAAGGGGTCACATTATTCAGCTGTAGTTGACATGCAGCCTCCCCAGGTCCATATCAATATCCCCCCACAGACGCAGCAGGAAAAATAAGGCGATTTGTTTCCTGGAATACTAATCGCAGTCAGGAGGGACTGAAAGAAACCTGTGTGTTTAAGTAAACACGCTGTGAACCATTCACGGTGTTGTTTCTTCATCCTGGGTGCACGGGGTCCTCCAAAAGATCATGTCGGGGCAGCGTTTTGAAGGACTTGAATTTCAAACTGTCGGGGCCGCTTTTTGAAAAACAAGCTTTTTCCTTAAGTTTCCTACTCGGAGCGTTTTACAATATTAATGCTTGTAGTCCCTTCTTCCCCCCGCGCCGGCTGACTGATGGCTTGAATATAATCTGTAATGAGACGTCCAAAAGCAGCTTCTCCAGGAATACATTACCAACAGAGGATGATTCTTACAATACGAAAGGGTCAGTGCATTTAAATTCCACAAAACAACAGTTTTATGCTGGTTACCCTCTGTGATTTATAGCTTTGCAGATAGTTTTAGAAACTTTTTTTTACCCTTCACATCATTTTTTTTTATATATATATCGGCTGATTTAGATTCAAACTCCAGCTTGTCAGAAACAGACTGTTTGCTCAAGTAATGGACTCCATCAGCACTTTAACATCCTGACTCCTTTCTCTTACCTTAGTTTGACCCTCGTCAGCACCCGTAAGCTGTCAGCTGTTTTGGCATTTGGTCCATTTTTCCATCACTATGACACTTATTCCTATAAGCACAGTATAATGCATTCAAAGTGTGTTTATAATGCATAATATTGTAGATGTGGGTGTCATAGCGAGGTGGCTGGAGACCAACTGAGGTTGGGTGCAGGGGCTTTGCAGACCTGATCTCTATTCAGAGCCGTCAGCTTGCTGGGCATCGAGGTAGAGAGGAGGAGGAGGAGGAGGCGAGCCCACCGCAGTACCACCGACGCAGCAGAGAGAGACTCAACGTGGCTGTGGCTCAAGAGAGGAGCTAAGCTGGGTCACGTGGAGGAAGATCTGTGGTGTCGAAAGACCCTGATTCCAGGAACATCACTGAGGACGTGTCCAAAAGTATCAGTGACAACGTCGTTTTGGTGGTAATTTGTCAAAGATGTTGGACTCTAGATTGAATTTTCAATGAGAATACTACTTTAAATCGTAGCTGTCACTCTGACTGGATAGGGGTTGACTTCAAGGTTATATATAAAAAGCATGTGATCAGTGGAAAGCCCTCGTCCAATCAAAGGTTTTTCCCCACACTTGAGCTCGCTCCAAACGAAAGCAATACATGATTCATTTTGTTGATACTTGGTGTTTGATTGAGTGATGAGTGGGAAGCAGCAGGGTGGCCTTCATCAGCATCGCTCCCTGCCCGCGTCGGCCATAAAAAAAAAAAACTCCACCAAAAAGCAAATCATCATCACCCCCCTCTTCCACACATTAAAAGAAGTTGTCGTCGTTCAGAGCCCATACATTTTTTTTTTTCAGAGGGCGGCTCGTCGGCGCCGTCTCCGCACGCGCGCACACATCGCATTACGCTCGGAGACTCGCTGCTTTGATTGATGCTGTCAGCGAGTTTGGAGAAAGAGACGCAGGCTTGGAAGGGAGGGCGATAAGGAGGGAAAGAGGAAAGCAGATAAAGAAGAGAGAAAGAGCTCGAGAAGCATCCATCAAGCGGCGCAATCAGATTGTTTTCCTGGCTGTTCTGTCTTTTCTTTTCTTCTTCTTCTCCTGCATCTGCCAGCCCCTCAATTCCTCATCTTTTCTCGCACACACCCCCTCCCGAATGCTCACACACACACACACACACACACACGAATCTCCTTCGCGTGGCGTCGTCCAGGTGTCATGCGGATATTGAATCACGGGAGGTTGAGGTGAGAGGCGGCGTCATGGCGTGATGGATGATGCATATTCCGACCGCCTCCTTCGTGTTTATTGTTTACACACACACACACAAACAGACACACACACACAGCCTCGTTCGTTGTTAATTGACGTCCTCCACTCGTCTGTTGTTTTATTTCCATCCCCCGTTCCATTGCGGTTATTGCTTTTCATTAAGTGGTCATTTCCTTCGCCTGCACCGTCTAATGAGAGCGTCACGCCACCACGCACCCATTTATCAAACCACGCATCCACGATGGCACGCACACACACACACACACACACCGTCGCTCTATCTGCCATCATGTCCCTGTCTCAATTAGGATTGTTTGTCGTTCCTCTGCCCTCCATCCCCTGTTCATTTGCCCCCCTGTCCCCTTCACCGCCGCCTCATTGTGGCAGCCGTGTCATTGTGTTTGACAGCTTCTCATTCTCGTGTCAGATCTCATTTGACTGCTAATTTCATACTTACGCACACCTCGCCTCTCTCGCGCTGCGTCCAGCTCCTCTGAAACCGGCCCGTGCAGAGCCGCTGGTCAGATTTTGTTCCCCCCCTTTTTGTTCAAGGAAGAAGAAGAAAGTTGTGCTGCTGCTGCTGAAGTGGCATCTGCCGGGGGTGTTATGCACTGTAAGAGGTTTGAGAGCGAATGAGCTGTGAATCCAGCTCTGTTTGCTTGTCTACACACCCACACACACACACACACACATCTGCACACTTGGCAGAATGAAGCAGGTTGTATCCCCACTGCTGGCAAGATAAATCACATAAAAGCCTCACTGTGATCATGGCACAGAGGAGGCGCTATATAACCTGGCTGCGTGTTCCAAGCCAGAAATCTCATTGTTTCCACTGCCGTGCTCATTTTTAGATTGTGTGTTTTTTTTTTAATATTTCTACAATATTTCGTCTCTTCCAGCTGGTGGCCGTGATCGACGAAGTCCAGCAGCGCAGGAGGGCGGACAGTCCCCGAGAGAGCATGTCCAACGGTTACTCCAGCTCCGGCCCCAGCCCTGAACCCCTCCAATACTTCCCTCACCTGCAGCACCAGGATCCAATCAGGGGCGAGATTGAAGTCAATGAGGCCAGCCTCAAAGCCAGTACGTCAGATCCGCTGTATATGTTTTCTCTTCGTTTTCAGCCCACGGCGTCAGCCTCATGAAAATACATGTATTTTAATTAGAGCTGAATATAAAATGATTAAAATTCAGTAGCCCTGTTCTGGGTGCAGTTTAGAGAAGTTTCTGCAAAGAAAAAAAAAACACACTAAAGCAATGCTCATCAACACTTTCACACTTTTTGTGCATGTGAGAAAGTGTATCATGGTGAGACAGCATGAGGTGTGTGTGTGTGTGTGTGTGTGTGTGTGTGTGTGTGTGTGTGTGTGTGTCTGTGAGTGTGTGTGTGTATAGGTCTGTGAGAAAGAGGCAGAAAGTACATTTATGGAACAGCTGTAAGCCGAAAGAGTAACGTGATGGCGTGTGAAAACAGATGTTGACGCAGCGTTCTCCGTGTCGTTCTCATTTACTTAGTTTGTTCTCGTTTTCACACGTTGGCAGCTAACCGGGGTATTTTTCAACACGCTGACTTTCGAGGATTACTGTTTTTATTAATAGTGTTAACCTTCATTTACCCAGGAAACGTCCCATTGATCAGAAATCTGTTTTAATGTGGGTTAAGCGGCCGCCCCGTGTGTGGAGGCTGTAGTCCTCGCTGCTGCTGGCCCCGGTTCGAATCATTTACTGCGTGTCACTCCCCCTCTCTCTGCCCCCTGCTTCCTGTCTATCTTCAGCTGTCCTATCATTAAAGGCATAAAAGGCAAAAAAATAGATTATTTTAAAATAATCTTTAAAAAAAAAAATGACTGCATCATCGGCGTAAATGGAAATCTCGACCCAGATTATTTATATTATTTCAGTCAGTTAACACAAAGTAGTCTGAGCTCGTCTTCACGCATCAGTTTGCAACTTGGCTACGTACTGCTTCTGCCACTGCTTCGTATTCAGCCGTGAAGCCACATTTTGCTAATGGAAACTCAATTAATGTATTTTCCCGAACAACATGACAAACACGATATTAATAAGAGCCACGCTGCTCCTTCATTTTGTCTCTGTCACGTTTTTTATCCGTCCTCTGCTGACAAAAGCTTCCCTCCGTGCCCCATTAAGGTGATGGATATACTCCCAATCTGCCCTGAAACAGTAAATATCTTGATAAATGAACGTTTAACTCATCGTGTTGTTGTCGTCTTATGGTATGGCCGAGCCTATGCCTGTGTGTGACACTCATAATCACACTCCTAAGCCTGCTGTTCACACTTAATGTGTATGCAGTGCAGGGAGACGAGGTTGGGAATGATGAGTTGACCCTGATCAAAGATGACATCTCACTCCATTTAGCAAAGGTTCAAATAATCATGAGAATGATATAATTTATCTCGCTGGAGGGGAGGATTTATAAATTATTCACACGTATTAAATTATTATGATTAAAACAACCTTATTTTGGGAAACCTGAGAAGGCTGCAAGAATATTGCATCATTCGCCCTCCTCGCTTTCTTTTTTGTTTGTTTTCTTCTCTGATTCTTTCTCTGCTCCGCGTTGAACTGTTGCGTATCTTCTTAAAAACTTCAAATTCCAGTGTCATGCAGCCTTAAAGTGTGAAGAGTCACGCCACAACGATCAAACAGACGCATGACAAACGCTCTCTTGTTCTTTAAATGATCACATTTTACAGAGAAGTGTTGCAGTGATAAATTGTGTTTTTTGTTTTCTGTCTACTTGACCTCCTGCGGGGGGAATTCAGCGTTTGCTCGTAAAGTCAGAGGTTAGGGTCGGCTAAAAACGGAAAACACTCGGGGTTGTTAGCAGTTCACCGACTTAATCAAGGTCACTACCACGGGGCAAGATGCTAAAAAAAATAAATAAAGAGAGAACGGACTGTTTGTTTCGGACAGCACGTGTGCGGATGATGATCTGAAACGCAAAATCGGTATTTGTCTTTTCACGGTCAGGATATGGAGCCAACAAGTTACTGGGTCATGGTGCATCTCCAGCGGGAAACATCACAAGAGGAGTCAGTCAGATGCCTAAGGGAGCCTCGGGGGGAATATGTGCTCTCTCTGCGACACAGACTGTTCCGGTTACAGATACATTAACTGTAAATAATCTTTTTTCTCTACTTTATCTTTATTCAAGTGAGAGATAAAGGATTAAATGAGCCTGGATGTGACATAACAAGGGCCTGTCAAAACCCTTTCATGTCCCTCTCTCCATCTGTTGGCGCACCCTTTGCCATCCCTCTCCCTCTGCCCACTTTTGCCCTCTGCCCCCTCTCTCCACCCCATGGCTTGCCCTACTCCACTATTCAGCTTCAACCACCTGCCATCCAGCTCGCCACCCCGGGCCCCTCTAGACCCTGACCCATCAAAACCCCCCACTACCCCTTCTCTGGATCTTCCCGTCTCTGCATGGCTTCCAGCGCTAACTAGATTAACAGAGTAGCCTCTTAGCATGCCCAGCGTCCAGCAGAGCGTGAATGGACTAATCCCACCCCCCCTGCCCCGCCCCACCCTCCACAATCTGTGTTTTACCCAGTGGGACCCCTTCCTGCCCCGACCCGCCAACCCCTCCTCTCAAGCCCTGTTGAACCCTGACTAACTTAGTTATGATTTGACCCCTGTGACGCCCCCTCGTATAGAGCCAGACTCACGCATTAAGGCAGCTTTTATCACACACACACACACACACACACACACACACACACACACACACACACACACACACACACACACACACAGAGTTTGACAGAAGAAAACCCCAGAACGCAGGTTAAACAACCAAAAACCTGTCACGTATCACCCTGTGGACCGAGACAAAGACGCTTCCAGATGTTTTTAACGGTATATCCTTTAAAACCGTCCTTACATCATCTTTAACCGATTAGCGTTCATGCATACTAACCGACCTCTTCATCTTCTCACAGATTTCATGCACTCAGCCACCAGGGCGCCCCATAATGTTGGTGTATTTGCTTTTGAAATCATATTAATAAGGTGCTCCCATTCTTCCAGCTTCAGCTTCTTTCCTGATAAATAACAAATTAATTGACAGTCTGGGCAAACAGGAACTACTCATTCAGATTGATGAAGCAATAACTCGCCGACTCCTTGGCGGCATCATACTTCCGTCCTTCACAAATGAGGATAAGCAAATAAATAAATAGTCGAATGCTGGCATTTCCAAAGAATGGAACGCTTCATCAACTACTTTTTTTTATAATGTCCCGTCGGAGCACACGTTCCTCGATGCCCATACCACACGGTATACAGAGGTTTTCTGAAACAAAAACATGTCACACCAGAGTAAGCATAACCCGATATGACATTTCCATAACTTTATTCCGCTCCTGTCATCTCCATGCGGCTAAGCTAATAAGATGTGTAACTCATCCTTCCAGATATTAACCTGTTCATCAACGCATCACGTAAACTTGGGGTTACCAGGAAAAATCGGATCACTCCCAAAGCATGTGACTGCTTTAATCACTCTATTACCGTAACAGGATTATTCATTGTGATCTCGCTGAACGGTTGCGGACAGGGCGAGAAGTAATTCAGTAATCAGTCAGGCATCGCCGTGTTTGTGTGTCAGGTTGGGCTGTTTGTTTGAACAGGGTGATTGGACTTCACACTGCCCCAGTGGGATGATTAGACCCGCATCGATCCTGCCGCTGTACACGGACACGACACACACACACGCTTCTAGGAAGAGAGTCCTTATCGCATCATCCCATGAGCAGCCTCAGCCTCGGCTGCTTTATCGATTGAGAGAGAAACAAGACCACCCCGGCCCGTGGCATGAAAACACACGCACAAATATAAATACACACTGAAGCGCAGTAAGATACACACTCGCACCATGCATGCACGTGCAAACACAAAGGCGGACACACACTGATTACAACGTGTACAAAAGACACAACGAGAGGCAGACAGAAACATGATGCATCCGTGTTTTCATCCTGCCCTGGCAGTGAACTAGCACTGCGGCATTACAAAACTTTCACAGAAGTGAAGACAAGAGGAAAACTCTTAAAATAAACCTGTGTTCCCAGCCATTGCATAAGCAGCCTAGTTTAGGCAGAGCGCTGCAGATGGAGACTCAGAGGCAGATAAACAGAGAGCTGGCAGAGTTCACAAGGCCTATCCAGGGCTCTCCAATTACACAAATCTCAATGGAAAGATAAGGGAGGAACATAACTTGGGTGTGCTTCAATGTGTTACCGTTTGTTTCCCCTGACCTTGAAGTGGTCACAGAGATGAGTTCGGTCGGCGAGGTCTATTTCAAGTCATCCGTGGTCGCGGCTGCACAGTTCCGTCAAATTAGCAAAAACCTAAAATACATCCAAAGTTTTTAGTGCTTCCACCTCCTCTCTCCACCCTCTTGGCAGGAGACATGCAGTGTTAAAGCCTGTGATCTTAAAATAAATGAAAGTTCTGCTCACATCGCACAGAGGGCAGATGTCACACTTTGAGACAAAGTTTCTCTCCGCGACCTCCGCAAGCATTTGATCAAACGCAGGACTTGTTTTAGATCGAGATTTGGTCAAATTTAATGACTTATCTTAAAAGGTTAACGTTATGTTCACTGTAGATGTACAATATTTCATTTTCTACTTCTGCTCTGTTTGCATCTTCAATTTGCCCCTAAAAATACCTGCAAAAAAAAAAAATCACAACAGAGACTTAAATTTCAGTCGAGCCTCGACTGAAGAGACGAAAAACGGTGGCAGACGAGCGCATCAGACAAAACGGACTGATGCGGAGCATCCTCGAACGAACACATGAAACAAAACCCGAAACGCTCCAGAGCGTCTCTTCTCTTCTCATTGTGTCACCTCATCACGTCCTCTTCTTCTGGCACCTGGCTACAGAACTAACACCTCCAGATCGGAAACAAATCTTAAGAGTAGAGGAAGGAAATGAGCGCTCATTTGCAGTGTTGGGCAAGTTACTTCAAAACTGTAATGCATTATTGATTACTTGTTACTGACATTTCAAAGTAATTCGTTACATTACAATATTACTGTATTATAAAATGTAAGGCATTACACTACTATTACATTACTTTTAAGTTACTTATCAAAATAACTGTAAATATGGATTTGACGATCTAAATGTAGCTCTCAGCTCACATAGCCACAGTCATGGCTCATGGCACAATCCAAGGAACAATAATTGCAAAAACAGACAAAAGGTCAAAGTCTGGTAAATTGTGATAGAAATATTGTAACTTTAGGCCTATTCATTTTAAAATTAATTGAACTGAAATGAATTGTACAGGATACAAAACTAGCATTTCCATGCCTTTATTATTTTGAAGTTTGCAACAGTAAGCATAGTTTATGCTTCATAAAAAAAACACAAAAATACACATTATGGGAAATCGTAGCCAATACAAGCCAATACTAGCCTGAGATAAAAAATAAAAAAAACACAAGCCTTTTAAACCATAGCTTGATAATGACTTTAGCTAGGCTCTATGAGGCTACCGAGTCACATTTCGAAACACAGCATTAGAAATAACATGAAAGTGCTTAGGCCTATTGACCCTTGAGGAAAATACAACTTAAATCATTCTTGACCAGAAATAAAAACTCAGTTATACAGGACAAAAATGTAAACAAAAATGGCACTACCAAATATACAAAACAGAGGCACGTTTGAACACGTTTTCTCACATTAAAGACGATTTCATTTAGAATAAAAGACATAAAAAGTAGGCTACTGGGCTAGGCTTATTTTCTCTTCCAGCCAGTGTAGCCTACAATGTATTGTAGCGACCCTGCAGTAATGTGTTGTGTGTTACAATGTGAGTTCTGTGGTTTCCCATGGTCCATAAATGCACCTGTATGAGAGCAAGGGGGCGGGGGAGCAGGTGAGGGAGAGCGCGTGTATGTGAGCGTGTGTGGAGAGAGACGGCACGAGTGAGGCTGCAGAGTGGGACCTGTTATGTGTTCTTGGCGTGGTTATGGCCTACAATAACCAAGTGCTGTAACAAGACTGTTGGCAATAAAAGCCAGTTTGCAAAATAACGCCTCGTTATTCGTGACGCGTCCGGCTGGATGCCACAGTATGTTTTATCATACTCATTAAGGGGTTGGGTGGCTTTATCCTACTCGTTGCATTTCATACATGTTCTGACAGTAGTCCAGCTTACCGCAGGTTCAACAACATGTTGAGTGCCACTGCCACCGGCGCCTCTGTCATCAGCGATGGGAGCTGATGAAGCCCTGCTGTGGCAAACATATCAGTGATAATAACACACTTAGCAGCATCTGCCCGAAGAGCAAGTTTCTTTTTATCACGGAGTTTTTCTGCGCCACCTTTACGTTTTCTCTCCATCTTTATCTGATAGCGTTTCACCCATCAATAAACTGCACACCGGCGCAGCAAGACAAAGGGGGGAGGTGTCTCATGATGTGATTGGGCCGGTCCCCTGTCAGTCAGCGAGTAAGGGCCGGTGGTAAAGAAACAAAGTCTTGCACAGCCTTTTTTTTTGTGCCTGTAGGCGGGACCAAAGCGTACAGAGTGGTTGTTCTACAGAGTGTTTGGGCTGCGTGATCTACTCGTTATGGGCCGGTCAGACAACAACCGAAGGCCTTTATCTTCCAACCCAGTCAACCTTGTTTCCTAATGACTCTGAGGCAATCTTGTTTATGAGCATCCAAACAGCGGCTGACCTAAGAGAGTTACAACGGTCACCCTCATCAATATTTCTGGCCCTCCCTGACACTGCTTGACCCCCCCTGAGGTCAATGCAGGTCGGAGGTCAAAGCTAGTGACCCTCGGGTTCCTTCACATGGCCGGGCGGGCCGCGCTCCGGGGGCTCTAAGTGGTGGGAGGATTGATGGAGGCGGATTTGACTCGGATGGATAAAAGGAGGGAGGATTTATGAGGCTGACCGCTGTGTAATGAACCCTGACTGTGACCATGGAGCGGCCTTGGTCACTTAACAAAGTCGCATCATCCACATCGAGTTGATGTATAAGTCTGTATTTGCAGAGCTGGTTTTGAAAGCCACTTTGGAAACAAGTTTCTCCCAGTTCATCATTCGGTATCTCTAAAATCTCCCGGATCCAGTTTGAACAGGTGCTATCATTTAGTCCAGCTGGCCTCGCGGTAGTAAAGGTAGTTTGGTATTTAATGTACCTCTTGTCCTTGCAGTTTCACTTAGCGTTGTGCAGTTCATCACGGTGTAAGAGTAGCTGTCAACTTTCCCCCGCGGTGGTGGGAAAAACTTCTCGTTACCTTAGCAGACCGGGCTCAAAACAAAGTGCCAGTGTGTACATGTTTACCTTTTTTAAAACCGGATACATGCCCGGTGGTTCGGTGTGTATTTTTATCTGCATTCATTTCTATGAAAGAGCCTGACAGGTGGGTACAGGAGGGAGAGGGAAAGAAGCATCCATTAAGTTTTATTGCTTTCTATTCATGGTCGCTCTAGACTTGTAAACTTTTGCACGTTTCGGGGAAATGTAAAGGCGCAGAAGAAAATGCCTTCTGTGGTGTTTGCATAAAAGATGTTGAATGCTTAAAAAGCCTGTGTTCTCACAAAGCATCCTCAAAGATGACTCTAAGAGTTAAATTAGACAAGACAATCCTCTAAAGTTACTTGACTAAACACTTTGCTGCTCGTCGTCAATGCTAAAGCCTTGTGTTTTTCATGCAAATTCTTGTAATAGTGCATGTTTGGTTGCTTTTCCAGTGTATTGACTTTAGCTGCAAGCTCGCCAGCAACTTCCACCCCGACCCTGCGTGGGTGGCGTGTGTTCACAGCTCAACACAGCTTCATGAATTCTAAACTCACATTTGAAAAACTTTCCTCAGCGCGTCTCGTATCTACTCGCGGCTTTGACTTTTGACCGCATATGCAAGCCTCTCCTCGTTCACACCTGGTGTCAGAGCGAGATCTGCATCCAGATCCGTCTGCGTAACAAAGAATCTTAATGCGTTCACGGTGAGATCGGATCTCTGTCCGCAAGAGCAAAAACCTGTGCGAGTCATTTGAGGCGGCAACAAATCAGCCAGATCTTATAGAGATCCTATAGTTTTGGGAGTTTGAGAAACCCTGCCTACAACATATTCTTAATTATTTGTCCCTTGTAAAATCAACTTCTCTGCGCCTGGGTAAATGATGTGCCTTGTTACCAGCAGATCAGCTGCACAGTTATTTCTTACTCGCTTCCCACCTCGGTATCGCTTTCATTTTTCACGCACCTCCGTTGAATAATGCATGTTTCGGCGTTTCCACCACAAAGGATAGACGGATAATCAGTAAACTAATTAGAGGTGTTCTCTTTCAGCCTCCTCGCACGTCTAAATTTGAACAACATATTTTTATGTTGGCTAAAGACGCCCCGTCTGTATCGGTTGCATCCTGTTTGTACGGATGCCACAGACTGCACGCCGCACATTAACATGCGCGCTTCCTTATCAGCGTTCGGATTGGATTTCAATGCCGGCGTGTAAACGGGGTCAAACATTCACTTTGTGTTCACTCCCAGCGCACCTCGACTTGTTTCACAATAGCAAAAAAAAAAACAACCTATCTGCCGAGTTTGACCTATTTTAGATGCACACAAGATTAATAGATAATCAGACGGAGCGAGCAGAAGCCGTGTGATGTGTCGTTCTGATGCCGTTTGATGCCAGCTCTGAGAAAGATACCTGCTCCCCCCTCCCTGCAGATGTTTCCGCGTTAAAATCAAAGCGTGTTTCATTATCGCAAATCACGTTGATTTCCGCACAGTTTCCCCGCCCGAGGTCTGCTTTTTTCTAAATCGGATTAGGCCGCATTCTGTCGATTTCCTCAATAGATCCCAAACCGGAGGGCTGAAAAAAAATCTGAAGGAAATCATTAAAAGGACGCAACGTTTTGAAGCTTTTTGTCGCCTTTTTGAAGTCTTTCGAATGTTAGCAGGGGTAGAAAGTGAAACACAGACAGATGGAGGGCGAGACGGGGACTGACTAACTCATAATTAATGCTAATTAATAACAGAGCAGAACACGTGGATGTGATCCGAGCTGTAAATGATAGTTTTACTGTACGTGTGGCCATTTTTCATCTGTCTACCATCACGAACCACACACCGAGACCCCCGCCACCTCTCTCCCTCCCTGCTTGTTCCCCCTCCTCTGCTCTCTCTATTCTGACCACGTTAGACCAGGACCCTGTCACTGACCCTCCAAAGAGAGATTGATTGCAGGAAAGAAGAGAATTTTGTTTGCCTTCCCCTTTTCCGTGTCTCTCAGTTTTGAAGTTTCTCTCCCTCGCCGTCACCATCTTCTCTTTTCGTTTATCTCGCGCTCTTCCCCCCGCCTTTATTTTCTCCTCTGTCGAGTTGAATTTGGAGAAGAAAAACAAAAAACCCTGCTACGGGTTTTACATCCACAAACACCAGCCCTGCTCTCTTCGGGGTGGATATTAAAAAAGCAAGAAGCAGCACAAAGGGTCCAAATGAGATTCTCTTGAATTGTTTTATTGTGGCTTCAGACCTGCCCGTGTTACCTCTCCCTCGCCCAGCCTCCTTTGGGCTGTGGTAAGTGTGTGTGTGCATGTGATTATATGTGCGTTCAGCTGGTCACATGAACACTGTGGGTGTGGGCTTTTGGTGCATTTCTGCAGAAGGGTTGGATGGTTTTTGGTCCACTCTAAGGGTTTGTAAGTCATCTTGGAATGAATCCCAGCCAGTTTGTTTACATTAGATGCTCCTTTCTAAACACTTCATCATTTCCTGTATCCATTTTCTCCAGAATCTCCATTAGCTTTGCTCAATCAGGACTCTTTGTTTGGTTTTTCATCTCCAGGTGCCAACAGACGCCTTGAATTTTCTTTTCTTTTTGGTGTCAAAACACTTTTGGAGAGCTCAGAGACCCTCGGGGGTCTTTCGAAACCCTCTGAGCCTCCATAATGCTCATTTCAACAAGACGCGGGGCCCAGCTGCTGAGCACGAAAGCTGCCAAAAAAAAGACTCTCTGTGATCCTCAGCGCATTTGGAAAAAAAAGAAAAGATTTCTAAATTCCAAATAAAAGTTCTGACGTGACCTCCAGCCATCCTCTCAACTCTGCGTCTTTTTCTTTTCACACAGACACACCTCTGTTGGTGAGGAGCAGCAGTGACTCGGCGTTGGCCCCGGCCCATCAGGACTCAGACACGCCTCCGCCTGAAGACAACAGGAACGGGCCGCCTGAACTGGTGAGCACCAAAAAAAAAGAAAAAGAAGAAAAATCAGAGGAATAAATACCAAAAAATGGACAAAACTCTGATGTAATTTGAGTAAAACGTTTTAATCGAAGCAAGAAACACTGAAAGAGAAATGAAAAATGTCAAAAGAAAGTAAATAAATCACAGAGAGATGAACATATTGCATTTCCCGTGACATCTCTGGTTTGTGCCAGCCAGTGAGTATTCCTCTTGTGGTCCAGCTCTGCGCCCCAGGCTGCACTTTGAAAGGGTCGGCTCTTTTTCCAAACAGGGCCGCCATTAAGGAGGCTTCCTTTGTTTGTTCTCTCTGTGTGACTCTGTGTGTGTGGACAGGACAGTAGTCTGTGTGTGTGCGGTCACACTGTTAATGTCCATGTTACTCAGGTAGAGGGAGAGAGTCCCGTCGTTTGCCCCCGTCGTGCCCGACACAGCGGTGACTAAGCAGAACGCGAGGCATCAGCGGGGCGGCGGGTAAACACAATGACAAAGCGCATATTCGCTGTCCAGAAAAACGTCAGGCCTCATCCCCTTCAAACAGCACGAACGAACAGGCTCCTTTTACACCATTTTAAAATATCCCTACAGCTGCTCTGCAGCTCTGCGATCTAAATCCAGACCTCAGCGGCCTCATTCGAACCCGCTCACTGTATATATGATATGTCGAACAAAGGAGGGACAATGCATGTGAGGGTTTACCACAGTGTTTAACGCCTAAGATATCAAGGTTATGACTGAGTTTGGGTCATGTTAATATCTCAACAACTGTTGGATGGATTACCATACGTGAGATTTAAAGAGGATATGTCCTGCTGCTTTTGGTGGTAGCGCCCCATGGATGGTGGATGGTGCTCCTGGAGATTCAAGACCCTTCCAGGATGACCTGTAATAACTTTGGTGATCCTCTGATCTCTCCCAATAGATTTCAAATTCATCCTGCTTATGACCAAATATATTAATTTTGTATGTAATCTACTCCTGAGAAAATTAATATTTGTTGTGTCTTTGGAGATGTTTTTCCAACTTTCTCGATCCAACATTAGAAGCATGATACTTGTATAAAAAGAATAGAAATAAGAAAAAAAAATTGACCATCAAATATACTGAAATAGAATATAAAAAATATGTATGAATGTTCATTAAGTCAGTAGGATTACGGTGCAGACAAGCAACCTGATTACTGCAAAAGCTCGGCTTAAGTTTGATTTAGACATTTCCACGGTACAGTAACAGTACCAGTAATAAGTGCTTTTATAGGTTTTTTTTCATTCACAGACTTAATCATGTCACGATCTTACAGATCAGTCTTAATCTCCATATATAATGAGAAGTGAAACCTCACAGGTCAGACTTTAGTCGGAGGATTACTTGGCTTCTTCTCTTTCCCGTTGAGAAAACTCACCCAGCCCCTCTAATCCACGTCAGCTGGATGATATCAAAAGGAAGCTCGGGTTAGTCTCAGACCAGTCGGTTGTAATCAAACTGGTCTGAGAAGTTGACACAGTGGTTTTGATCCGACAGCAGCAGCAGCAGCAGCAGCGGTATCGGAGCGGAGTAACTTCCCACAATCAAACGGAGCAGACCTTTTAATCTCCACAGCAGCTTTGTGAACCCGAACCCGAACTTGTGCCAATATAATAATCAAAACAATCCGCTCAGATGTGGGATCCACATGTGACACGGCAACACAAAAAAATATGTGTAGCCTCGAAGTGTGAGTGTGTTTGAGTGTGTGTGTGTGTGCAAGGCTGTCACAGCTCTTGGGCATATTGAGTCCTGGGCCTGATGGACTTCCATAGATCAATACACTATCACTTCATCCTTACTCATCCACTGTACTGCTAGTCTGCAAACCTCCCCGTTATCTCCACACACACACACACACACTCTTAAACACACACACACACTTCTGCCCCTTTTGTCTTGGAGGAGGTATTGAAAGCCAGATAAAGTGTAATTAAGGCTGATACAGTGATAAATATGTGCCCGGCCCCTGTGATTGATTTTTCTGCCCGCTCCGGTGATGCTTGGCCCACTTCTTTGATTCACATGTCGTCTTTGCACACTCCTCTCGCTCTCTCCCTCTCTCCGTCTTTTCTCCCTGTATCAGAAAGACCTAATGAAACTAGTAAAACGGCTGAGCGGTGCTAAACATGCAGCCGGGCCTTTTTTTTTAATTGATTTGGACTTCCTGCCATGTACGCGGGCTAATAAACGAGACGTTTAAAGTTAGTAGCTGGAGGCTCCTCTCGCTCTCCTCCTAATCCCCGTCATGTCTCTTCATCCTCTCTCTCTCTCTCTGTGTCCCACTCTCGCCGTGCCTCCTACGTTTTGGCAGATTTCCGGGGGTGCGGTGATGCAATACATGTTAACACAGCAGAAAGTCTGACTTTAATACGTTACACTCTGTCCGGCATCCCTTCAGCCGTGATGTAAAGGCTGACACCTCAACCAGCTCAACTAAAACTGTCCGTTTTCTCGTCGTCTTGTCTGCACAGCATCTGTTTTTCCCCATGCCAGCAGCTGGATGCTGTGTGTTTCTGTGCCGCGCGTCCCTCTGGGATTTCACTGCGCTCGCATGTGTTTTTGTAAGAGGACGTAGGTGACAGAATGTGGCCACGGCGGTCAGGTGATGTGATGGATATCGCGAGGGTCAAGGAGCACCCGGCGAGTACACTGTAGCTGTGATCCTGCAGTGTATACACACACACACACTATTCCTCAACCGGCTGACGTGCAGCAGATGACTACAGCACGCCTCGAAAATGCACAAAAGAAACAACACACCTCATTACTCATCCGTCTGACAACAACCACACACACTCGCACACAAACACCTCATCTCTCATATGTCTGCGCGCCGCCCTGTCACTCACACGCACCTCAGACTTACAAACTCCAAACACGAAAACACGGCATTGGCGGCGTGCGACGCAATAACACGGCAGACAACCTGTTAGTCGTGCTCAGACGGAGGTTTTCTCGACAGAGCGTTTATCCCGGCACCACAAAGCCCATCACGTTCAAAACGGATTATATAAAACATCTACAAACTCCCGATTTCTGAAAAGAGACGTACACGTGCTAAAAAAAAAAAAAAAACTGCAGTTGAAACAAGAGCATTTTGAGCCGTATTCACACAGGAGTCATTGTTATCATGTCATTGTTTATGTCGAAACCAGAGTTGGGTCTCAATTCGAAGCGCCAAAATAAGTTACACCAGCAGCTAAAAGAAGAAGGCGCTGAAAGGAGCTAAAGTGCGAGTCCAAAGAGCAAGTGTTGGCGCTAAAAGAGGAGCTTAAAGTGTTAGAGGTGTTAGAAACGCTTAAAGAAGGCGGCATCAGTTCAAGTGCAAGTTCAAGACGAGGCAGTATCAGCTGATGTGTGGGCAGTAGCCACAGGACTCACATCTTCACCTCACTTTGAAAGGCTATGACCTCATTCTTTTTTCTTTTTTTTTTAAAGATAATTTTTTGGCCTTTTATGCCTTTATTGATAGTACAGCTGAAGATAGACAGGAAGCAGGGGCCAGCTGCAGCGAGGACTACAGCCTCCACACACGGGGCGGCCGCTTAACCCACTACACTACCGACTGCCCTTATGACCTCATTCTTACCACAAACAAAATACAGAAATGTGTCTAAAATCGGCAACAGTTTGATTTAAAATCGAATCAGTGAATATGACCAAGCATTAAATGTTGTAAGCTTTCTGTATCTGACAGCTTTTAATAGACAGCAGCTGCTTTGAGATGAAATAGCCGGTTCAAACGCAGGTGTTTCCAATGACTCTAATTAAGCACCGGCTCAGAGTAAGGCAGCCTTAATTAGTGTCATCAGCAGCACCTGTGTTGAACCCACTATTTCATCTCAAAGTGGCCGCAGTGAAAAAGTTCTCCTACGGAAGCTTGTCGGTAAGTACCAAACAATCGAGGTTTGAGACCGGGTGTCAGTACTTGGTTTGGTAGAAACTCATAGTTAGGGCTCGAGCATGGCATGCTGTGCGAGGCCCTATTGGATTTCAAATTTTTAAAAGTAAATTGCATTTTCGACGGCCCATATGTACTCGAAAACTCACGAAAATTTGCCTACACCCAAAGTCGGGTGTAAAATTACGTATTTCAGGGGTCTCGCACATGGACGTACAAAAATGGCTCTACAGCTCCACCTAAATGTATTGTCTTTCATCCTGTGTGTTTGAAACTTGCCATGTGTTTTCTTAAGGCCTCGAAAATGAAAACTTCTCAAGGTATTATTAAGACCAATATTATGCAAATTTCGGCTGCAAAATTGTTTAGGGGGCGGGGCAAAAGGGCTCTATAGCGCCGCCTTGGAATTTTTCTTTGGAACAGCCCCGCCACATATTTGGACACAGAGTTCTGAAACCTCAGCCGAATTGTAGAACATGGCAAGACCTACAAAAGTCTCTTTGAGTAATGGGCTACAATGAACAGGAAGCAAGATATTTAAGAATGAAAATCACATTTTTTGGTGTTTCGGGCTGGTTGAGAAGGGGTCATGTTTGAACGAACTCCTCCTAGGGATTTTATCCCATTGCCTTCAAACTTGGTAGAATTGTTCACATGGACTTCCTGAGTAAAATTTATCAAAATGATGAATTTTGAGGAAACTGTGTGGGCGTGGCGATCCATAAAAATATTCGAAGAAGAAATCGTCAGGAAGCACCTTCTCAGAGCTGTCTGAAACTTCTTGTGGTTATTAAGGCCGATGTTATGCACATGCGCGAGGGCCTGACTATCGCTGCTTGCAGCTTTAATTCTCCTTACACTTATAATTGTAACAGCAGTAGCAGTAGTAGCCATGTACGACTACATTAGCAGCACCAACAGCCATAGTATTGCTGGTGAATTGAATTGAAATATGCATCGCCCACACGCAGAACGAACATTTTGAAATGTGTTTATATGTGATAAAGATATAAATAATAATAAAAGTGTAATAAGGACAGTTATGTTTATTCACACTAAGGTTAATGTTTCATAAAGGATGACGCTTGTGTTTCTTCACTGTGTGTTCAGATAGAGCACGGAGCGAGCGGGGCGAGCTGATTGGCCGAGCACCAGCAGAGCTCCCAGAGAGCAAAGCTGCTGTTTTTTTCTTTTTAAGTCTCGATAAACAGGCAGTGCTCTCAATCAGGGATTAGATTCACACTGGGCGTTTATGGCGCGATCCCTTCGTTTCAAAGCATTAAAGAAAGGCAGGTTTGTCTGTAAGTGTGTGTGTTTGTGTTTGTTTACATCCCCACACGCCATATCTTATGTAATACATGTGCTGCACATGTAGTACACGCAGGGGTTTTTGTGTTATTGTACCACATGTGTTCATTTTCACAGTACAATCCTTGTAACATGGTACAACAGCAGCAGCAGACGTGTTCACCTGCTCCTCTGCTCCGTGTGTCAGTACTCTGTGATGAGGATGTGTGGTGCTGTGGGAGGAGAGTGTGTGTGTGTGTGTATTAGCCGATGGCGTTGCGGGAAGATGCACAGCAACAATGGAGCCTGGAGCTCGTCTTTTCTGCCCCCGCACACACATGCGCTCCATTGTGGGGTAATCTCACACTGCCCAGATAAGTGGGTCACTATTTGTACATGCAGCATATGTGTGTGTGTGTGAGTGTGTGTGTGTTTTTGTGTCTGCAGCTCCGCCGAGTCAGTATGTGTTTGTAATATTTGCAGGAAATGTATGCACGGGTGTGTGTGTGTGTGTGTGTGTGTGTGTTATAAAACATGTATTTACTCTGTGTGTGACAGAGGGTCCATCGGGGAGTTGGGTGTGGTGAGGAGGGGGGTTGCTCGGAGTGGGCTGGTGGGCGTGGAGCTTTTTAGCCATTAGTACTGGTGACACAATGAAAGTGACAGGGCAGAAGGACCTAATTGCACCCTTCTTGTCCTTAGCGATTTGGGGCTCTCTCCCACTCCTCGAACGTGTTTGAGCACCTCGCAACAGTTTGACGCCGTCGTCGTCGTCGTCCCCAGATTTCTCTCTCCCTCGTCCTTTTTATTCGTTTTTTCTTTCTCCCCTCCAACCCCGGGGGGCTGTTGTTGATTTTACCGGCTTAAAAATAGAGCCCTGCCTGACACAGGGCAGAGATGCAAGGAAGGAGTGAGGGGGGGGAAGGGGAGATGTAGACAGATAGAAATATACATAGAGTAAAGAAAGGACAGCAGCGCGTGGTAGGGAGCTCGGCGTCCGGCGGTCGCTCTCTGTTCGCTGTCTCCAAAAGGTGATTGATGGTGGCGTTAGATTGTTTTGCTAATTGGCGACGGGCCTCCTCGGACTCGCCGGCTGGCTGGCTGCTGTTTTGTTCAGCGTGTGTGTAAATGTAGACGCTTGTTAATTTGTCACCGCAGCCATTATCATCCCGTTGACTGAAAGGGTCTGTTTGTGTGTTGTTGTGTTTTTAAACAGGAAATCGACCATGTGCTGAGAGGAGCTTTGGAACGGCTGCGCACGGACGACCCCCCCGCCAAGATGGGCAAAGTGAACTTCAGGTACGAGCGTGTGTGTGTGTGTGTGTGTGTGTGCAGGTTTGTTTATGGACGTCCACACAGATCACACTGTAGCCACGGCACAGACAAGGATTAACACTCCAGTCTTTGTTTAACAGCCGGACACTGACCGGATTAAACAGCCTCCATGTGCTGGAGCAGAGATGGAGGGAAGTTCCTCCACCTCTTTCACTCCTTCGCTCCTGTTTGTTCTAATTATTGTGTCTGCCCGATGACAAGGCAACTTATTTTTCCGGCACACAGGGTTGAGAGTGCTTTACCCCGAAGGCACAGAGACTGAAACAAGAACGTAGAATACTGCCACAAGAGTCTGAAAGGGTTTCTGACAGATTAAACATTCTGACGACCATAGCGTCCATTCTGAGCGCTCATACTCGGCTGTGAAGCTGAGGCGAGGTTAAGGAGCAGTGCAGCATTAATAATGGTCAATACTGGTGAAGGTTTTGATTTGAATCAAAAACTGTCAGTCCCACTGGGACGCCGGTTGTCCGCCCACCAACTGGAGGACATCCCTGTCGATTCACATTTGGATAATTCTATTCATTGTGAGATATCGTTTGTGTGTTATCGTAGCAATGTTTCCCTTTTTGATTACTGATCATGACATTGTTGTTATTATTAGATACCCATGGTATCGACCTTTGACCCAGATGAAGTGAGAAATGTTAGTAACAACAACAAACAGTCACTTTGTTTTGTAATGACAAACCATACATTTAACAACTTGTTCATTATAACAGCATTTGTTTTTTAAGTCTTAAATGCAGCTGTTGCCATGAGTGTTTCTTCTTCATTATCAAACATGAGACTAGTATGAAACCTTTGGATTAATGGTCCGAAAAATTCATTTTAAGTCTATAAAATGTCAGGAAACAGTGCAAAACTCTACAGTATTCATTAAATAGATGCAACATTTTAAACAATCAATCAAAACTTGATTAGTTTTCTGTCTTTAATGTCTCAGTTAAACAGTTTGATCACTCGAAATAGTGATTCTATATCTACCTGTTATTTATTTGACATGTGACTTTGTGCTTCTTTGTGTACGAGCAGCATCAAATAGCAGATGCTCCAGCAGCATCAATGGCTCACCTGTTCAAGAGTGTGTGTGCATGCAGGTGAATGAAAGTACATGAGTGTGCACATCTCACTATAGCAACCTCCATTTATGTTTTTCGGCACGTGACCGCAGACCTCGGCATGATGGGAGTTTTATCTTCATTTCTCCAGGCTGTCAGTCACGCGGTAACTATGGCAACAATTAACCCCTCCATCACAACCTTCTGGCCTGTCTCGCGCGGCGAGCAAAGGGATCATTTTGCGGCGTTCCCCTGTCTGCAGCCGGGCTGATTTTTTTTTTTTTCCCCGATAAGAAAAGAGTTCTTTTGAAAATAAGTCCCGGGGAGAATGGCGGGGCGCTCAGGAAACGACTTGGCTGGAGTGACAGATGGTGATTTTTCAGCGTTTTGCAGAGCAGCGGTGTCTTGACAGCACTGTGATACAATGGAGGCGCGGCTCTCACAGATAGTTTGCCACGGTAACAGATGGTTGGCGGTTGAAGGAGCCACGGCGAGCGAGTGAGGGCACATTTTCAGCGAGTCCCGGTCCCGAGTTTGTTAGGCAATCAGCCTCTGTTGATGTAGAGGAAGTCAACCAAGAGTGGGAGCTCCATCTGTCTCACTCCTCGTTGCTCTTTTCATCCGTCCCACTGTCCCTCGCCTCTCTTTCCCCCCCGCCCTGCCAACCCCCCTGCAGGCCCCCAGTGGAATGTCTGTGTTTGTGTTTGTGTCAGTGGGATGCTAAAATGGGTGAGCGGAGCTATTCTGCATATTAACGCGCGGCACTAACAAGCTATGGCTGCCTCTGATGGGCTTGTTTGTGCCGCCGTTTGTTTTTTATATGAATGTAAATGGGCTGAAGCTGTGTGAGTGTGTGTGAAAACACATACATCATCCAGGACCAGCTTTGTACCTGTGTGCAGGAGTGTGTACGCTGCCCTGGCATGTTTGTTTACCATCACTGAAAGTAAATTTAGGAGTGCGAGTGTGTAATTCATAGGTTATGCACATGTGTAATTTAGACGTTGCTCTGTTCTCTAATGGATGTAAATTTGATGCACATGTGTATCTGTGAATTCAATTTAAAAGGAATGTGACTGATGGTGTTTGTGTGAGCACGCAATAGATGCAGCAATAAGAATGCAAATTGGCTGTGTGTGTGTGTGTGTGTGTGCGTACAGTACGTGCGTGACCCCGGCAGAGGTTAACGAGAGCGAGGTGACAGTGACAGAGGAGTGTGCTCTAATGATCCCAGCGAGTCCTTGGGCTCGTGTCGGTGTACCAAGCACATAAACCTTGAACTTTCTCCGCCTTTGTTCTCGAGAACTCGCTGCCTTTTTAGCTGGAGCTGGAAAATCTTTGCAGGGGAAACCGAAGAAAGCGATACCTTCATGTTCTCGGTTCTCCCACCTGAGATTGCTCTTTTTTGGACCGCTCCTCTCACATGCGCTTCAGAGAGGCTGGAGGAGAAAAGTGGATGATGATGCCGAGAATGTCTTGGCTGAGATCTGAAACGCCCAAGGACACGGAGGACTTTTTCTCAACTTGTCACAGGATGAATTCCCCAACGCGGAAATAGTTTTTTCGCACAATATCCCATAATTATTCATATTATATTACATATATGTTACATTTAATACACCCCCACACACACAAATGGTCTTTAGATGCAAATAGTCAAACAAATATGGAGTGAAAACACCAAGGAGTGAAAAAAAAAAAACTTTTCTGAGAGAAATCAGGTTTTGATTGCACAGCTGAAGGCAGTAGACAGACGTCTGCCTCATGCTGCCATGATAAAAAATAGTCAAACTCACTTCTACAACAGAAGTCCGTAAAAGTAAGAAGGAAGTGCCACAAATGTTCACAAAACAAAACATGCTTTAGGTACAGTATAATCAGCCAAAACTTTGTATTTCACCAAGCATAGATATCACTAATATTCAGCTATAGATAGATAAAAACCTTCATCATTTTAAACAAGACAGGAAAAATGACAGATCGTGTAGAAACATGAAAACAGAAACATGTCTCTGAACTCAAAGACTAATATAACACTGCTTCAGTGATTAGAGAGATGATCCGTGCGTGAGATTGTCGTCTCCTGTGATCTTCCTCGAACACGCCTGCATCACGCAGCTCCTTCCTCTGAGCCAATCAGCATCAAAGCCCTGTTCCTCTCCGTCTTTAGTCGTATTGTTTATCTGCCGTTAAAAGCCACAGTTCGCGGCTCCTCTGAGATTATTAGAGGAGCTCATTTCTGTTTCATCTCCGTCTGCCCCTCTCTATCTGTCTTTTGCTTTTATCTCCTGCCCTCTTCCTTTGTCCACCGGCTAGATTGGGTGTTTGAGGAGCAGGTAGATAAAGAGTGAAGTAGCCACCTGCGACACACACACACAGTCAGTTTGACGTTTGGCAGGACGGACCAGTAAGCTAATTTGTCTTCCTATCTGAGTCGCCTGAAGGAAAATGCAAATGATTTCTAAAGAGCTTGCACATAGAAAAGTGTGTGCAGCTATATTACCGTATCACTGTGTGCATGATATGACGTGCATCCTCATTTTCACTATCTTTAAAGATGTCTGTGTGTTTTGTTGGCAGCACCCTGACGAGGGCAGTGGAGTTTCCAGGCAACTGGGGGCCTCTCGGTATCCATGTGGTCCCCTACTGCTCCTCTCTCAGTGGACGGTAAGCAAACCAACACACGGATGCACACACATATACCGTACAAACACACACACACTCTCCTCCCACCGCATCCACTTGCAATCAATCTGACATTCATAAGGAAAGGCAGATGGCAATGTTGACTCAGAAATGCATAAAGGATGCAAGCGCTGGCATACACGTGTTTACTTATGTGGATTCATATTCACACTGCAACGTGTGTGTGTGTGTGTGTGTGTGTGTGTGTGTGTGTGTGTGTGTGTGTGTGTGTGTGTGTGTGTGTGTGTGTGTGTGTGTGTGTGTGTGTGTGTGTCTGTGTCTGTGTCTGTGTCTGTGTGTGTCTGTGTGTGTCTGTGTGTGTGTGTTGAAAGGACCCTGGGCCTCCACATTAAAGGCATCGAGGGAAACAGTCGGGCCAAGAAGGAAAATATCTTCCAGGAGGATGAGTGCATCGTCCAGATTAACGACACACCACTCCAGGACAAGACCTTTGCGCAGTGAGTATACTGTGTATGTGTGTGTGTGAAATTTCTGTGTGTGTACTGTGACAATTTCCACTGTGTATTTTATCTGACCCATCCACGTCAGAGGTCCCACTTCAGAACTATTAAACTGACAAGCTTAAAAACCGCAGTGCGATATGCGTGAAAGTTTACCTCCAGCGTTCTGACTCACGGCGTTAATAGGATGCAATCAGCTCGATCATTACAGCGGAGGAAAAAATCACCTTTTGAACCGCGACAGCGCACAGTCCACTTATAGACCGCAGAGTGCTGTTTGTTCCTCTAACGCGGTACAGATGAAAGCTTGCAGAGCAGCATACTAACAAGACAAAGGCTAAGTGTCATTTTGGCGTTTTCGCAGTGTTTTTCTTTAGTGGCAGTGGCTAAAAATCAGAGAGTCTGAATGTTTTGTGCATCAAGTCGGATCACTTCTTATTAAATCAATAAAGATTTGAGCTGAGCAATCTAGATATTTTGATATTTGTTTTTAGAGGTTAGAACATAGACTGTAGAAAACCTGGACACAGGTTTCTGAAGAGCTGTTGTGAAGCTCAGTGTGGTCACCATCTTGTCAGCTCCTACCTAATCGAAAAATGGTGTGATAGGTAAAGATGAATGAAGCCTGGTTACTGAGTCACACTCTGAGTTCTGCATAGCTTTAATATCATTCGAACAGGTTCTCAAGTGGACGTTTGAGGAACTGCAGTGTTAGGTACTCCTGTGTTGCTGCTTGCGTTAGAATAACGTCTGTTTTATTTATGTGTGTGCTTGCCTCCAATCAGTTTGCTTCCTTTATCAGCCAAAGACAAATCCTTCTCACTCCCAGCCTTTCCTATCTCTCCTATCTCCTCGTACAGAAGAGTCTTGTGTTGTGTGTTTCCAGTCCGCAGCACACACACACACACACACACCTCCATCCTCTTGTCCCCGTTCTTTCTTTATTTCCTCTGTCCTCTCTGCAGTGAAGCTGAATGGGTCCATTTAACTGCATCCCACTGTGGTGTCTGTCTTGTGTGAATGTTTTGCTGATAGTAGTCTATTAAAGCAGCAATAGGAGCCTGCTGTACGGCCTCTTCCATCTGATAGGGACCAGAGTGTCCCCAAACCAGCTGGAGGAGTCACACTGCACATGATCCAAATTGAAATACAGCTCCATTAAGGACGTAAAAGCCCTGTACACCCTCCTCATTCTCTGGTTTCCAGCAGTCTGTGTCGTGCCCGACTTTCTTCTGCTGTTTTGTTCCACAGAGGTCAGAGTGGTCATCTGTTTTTCTTCAGTCAAATGTTTCCCACTTTAACTTTGAATTATTTCTCAGATCACAGGAAGTGTTTCGACAGGCCATGTCCTCGCCTTCCGTGCGCCTGGAGGTCCTCCCCGTGTCCAACAAGCCGCGCTACGAGAAGAGCCTCATAGGCCAGCTCTTCTCCGGCGACGGCAAAGATTCCCCCGCCGTTGCAAAGAGTCCGTTGGTGTTACGCGCTAAAACCGACCCCCAACCAGAACCCAAACAAGATACCAAACTGAACACTAAATTAGAAGTGAGGCGACAGGACCCGCGTGCCAAGACCCCTGAGCCGGCGGCGATAAACACGCCACCACCATTGGAGCCCGGGCACAACTCCCTGGAGAGAGTCTCTCCCGCACCTCCAGCCAGGGCAGCGAGCGCCTCCCCGACACCCAGGACCCGCAGCCAGAGCCCACCTGCCAGTAGGAACCCTGTTCTGCCAGGCCTGGCCAGCCTCACCAGCAAGAAGGGAGGGAAGAAGATGAAAATCGACCTGAAGAAAGGTAAAATTATCGATTCTGTTTGAATTCTAGCAAAGAAATCGTCCTATATGAAAAGCAATTTTAGTCCGTATTGACAACCTTAGATTCCCTCTGGTTGTTTTGCTTGTAGAGTTTAACCCAGACTGAATCAGTCTGGCTCCCCCAGCAGTCTTATCTTCCATCCCTCTAAAACACATCAGTGCTGATTTGTCGATAGCACTGGAATAGGTTTGCAAGGCAGTGAATAGGCTCTGTTCTAGCAACCTGTAGTGTTATGGGGCATTGCAAAGATGGCTGTAATTGGGCTACATGCAACCGCCCCACACACACACACACACACACACACACACACACACACACACACACACACACACCACACACACACTACAGGTACCCAGATGAAAGGATAGAAGAAATTGGGCTCCACACTTTCCAGCTCCAGCTCAAAGCCCCATTCACCCCTGTTTTATTGTTAGTTTCTTTCTTTCTCCATCCCTCCCATTTTCTCCTCCTTTTTCCCTCCATCCTTCTTTTGTATGCCCCCCCCCTCCTCTTCCTGTCCCCCTCTATCCCTTTCACTTGATGCAAGATCAGAGCAGAGGATATTATGGGGTCTCGAACACCCTCTCCCTTGGCAACAGGCTCTTTCTCTCCGTGATTGACAGGCGGTGAGGTTTAGGTGCGCTAATGTAGGGCAGGCAGAGGCTTAGCTCAGAGACCAGATAGCATCGCTCACCGCCTTTAGTATGCCACGCCGGCTTTGCTCTGCCTGCACACACACACACACACACACACACACACACGTACGTGCGCGCACTCGGAGCGTGGCACATTTCACTCATGGCTTGGGGCTTGTGAGGCCGTGAAAAAGGGAGAGGGTGGAGGCTCTGGGGGTTGATGGCTCATGCATGTGTGTGTGGCCTCGGAAATACACACACACACATACACACACACACACACACACACACACACTTGTAAATGTATACACACAGATAAACGGTGGCTCACACCCACAAGGAAAATCTTTGTGTAAATCACGTTGCATCCCCAGGGAGGAAAGCTAGAGACGGGAATAATATCTCTCAGGTTCTTCTTCTTCTCTCTCTCTCTCTCTCTCTCTCTCTCTCTCTCTCTCTCTCTCTCTCTCTCTCTCTCTCTCTCTCTATCTCTCTCTCTCTCTCTCTCTCTCTCTCGTCTGCCCCCACCTTCCTTCCCATCTTCTCCCTCTGCCTCCCTCCATCAGCCACCGTTAGGCCTGCTCACACGTGAAATTAAAGGCAGAGTCTGTCTAATCCGGCTAGGAGAGAAGCCTTCTCGCGGGTGGCTCAGAAGCCGAGCCATTCAACAAACCCCCCAGAGAAAACCAGACACTTAAATAGTAGGTAATGTGGAGGAAGGTGAAAACTCAGGAGGAGAAGGAGAAAGAAAGGAGGGAAATGACAGAAAAGAGAGACGAGACGTTAGAAATGGGTGGATCGATGTACTTAACACACACCGTATTGCATGTTACCTTGTTCCTGCAGGTGCTGAGGGTCTGGGCTTCACCGTGGTAACCCGAGACTCCTCGGTCCACGGGCCTGGCCCAATCCTGGTGAAGAACATCCTGCCGCGCGGTGCAGCAGTCAAGGACGGCCGCCTGCAGCCTGGAGACCGCATCCTGGAGGTGAGGCGGACCTCAGCCTGTTGCTCTCCCACACAGTCGAAAAGCAAAGAGCCTCTGTTTGCAATCACAGCATCATTAGTAGCAGGAGATTAAGCTCCGTGGGTGAACTTACTCTTTATAATATCTACAGAGACTCAACATTTCTCAACGTGAGAAAGCAGCAAGAAAAAAAAACTGAAGAGCAGAAACAGTTAGCAGAATCGGGATCATCTGCCACATTTGGTAGTTGATAGTGATATGAAAAACCGAGGAGAAGAAGCTGAGTTAGTAACGTGGATTAATGGGATATGAATGGGTGCGGATCAAGAGAGGAGGAGAAGAAGAAGAAGAGAAGAGCTCAGTGCATCATGGGAATTCCCCTGGCAGTCTGGCTCTACAGCAGCATAACTAAGCGATGGTTCAGTACTCACCTGAGCTTTCAATGCGCAAACCCAAACCTCTGAGCTTGATATGATGGTCCTGGTGGATAATACACTTTGCTATAATCTCCTCTGGTGTGTGTGTGTGTGTTTTCTCTCTTTCCTGTGTGTGTGTGTGTGTGTGTGTGTGTGTGTGTGTGTGTGTGTGTGTGTGTGTGTGTGTAGGTGAACGGCGTGGACATGACAGGCCGGAGCCAGGAGGAGCTGGTGGCCATGCTGCGCAGCACCAAGCAGGGAGAGAGTGTATCTGTGGTGGTGGCGCGGCAGGAGGACATCTTCCTGCCTCGTGAACTGGTAAGAGAGTAAAAAAAGAAAAAACAGCATTGTCCATCATTTGTCCTCCGTGGTGGTCTTCACTCTTATTCCCCTTTTTTCTTTGACATTGTGTCACTTTTCTTCTCTCACGGGAACAAAACCTGTTTAGGCTAATGCCCCACCGCACGTGGATGCACACACGAACACACCCAGGGGCACGCTCCTGCCTTCCTGTTCCGCTCTGGTTTGTTGACCCAGCGGGGTTGCAGGAAGTCGCATGAAAAAAGCCACGGCAGCATGTCCCCCCCTACAGGAAACGTGCTAGCGTGTCCGTGCATGTTGACACGCCACGGGTGTTAAGTGACCGTTTACCTGCAGCAGCCAACGGGGTCAACAGTCAGGGCTGTGAAACTGACACCGGGCCTCACGGGGGACATTTCATCAATAAACACACATTCTTTAACATATGTACACACAGTCAGGTGGCCCCATGAAAGTCACCCGCTCTCTGTAGATGTTTTCTCTCCCCTCCGTCCTCTGCGGTTATTCTGATTATTCCCTTTCCGCTGCTTCAAAGAGCTCTCCAGAAAGACGCGCAGGGCTTTGTAGTGACTGATGCATATTCACACTTGGAGTGGCTGTGAACACACTCATGCACACACTCCTAAACACCTAGTCCTTGATAGGAACTCGAACGCCGGTGCCGTCTCGAAACACACACACGCGATCTTTAAACCAGCCAAGTTGCTGCTTCCCAAAATAGTTTGCCCTCATTAATGGCCCAGCAGTCTTGGCATAACAAGTGCACTTTGAAGAGGCTCTACAGTCTTCATCTAACACTTGGTTGTATTTGTGCATTAGAGACTTAAAGAGAGAGTGGGAGGAGGGTGGGTACTGAATAGAGAGCCTTCACTCCTGTCTGTATCGAGGCTGTTGGAGTTGTTGGTGCCCCGCGAGATCTGGCCCTTATCGCCAGCACAGCCCTCCACCTCAAAGACGGTTTGATGTCCCCAAAAGCACACACACACACACACACTTGCATATTTAAAGTCACACACACACACACACACACACACACACACACACACACACACACACACACACACACACACACACACACACACAGGCACTCCAGTGGTTCTGCGTCACTGCATTTAGATGTGTGATTACATAAACACACAGAAGCTGCCAGAGAGAGAAAGTTCATTAAAAGTAGCTAAGTGACCGCAGCGGGAAGGTTCTGGGTCCCCCCTCCCTGCGTCTGCACAGTCCAAAGACGAGATGCAAGTTAATTGGTGACTCTTCATAGGTGTGAATGTGAGCGTGAATGACGAAGCGTGTACCTGCTGCAAGGTCAGCCGGGGTTGGCTCCAGCCCCCAGCAACCCTGGTAACGAATAAATGACACACACATTAGAATATATTGTATGAGGCGACAGAAAACACGACTGCTTTCCCATCCCTGTTTCTCCAAATAATCTACACCCTGCAAAATGCAAACCAAGAAATCACCCCTCCTCTCTCTCTCCTTTTTCTCTTAGTCTCTGTCTTCCCATTTTCTCCTCCCTTGCCTCTTTTTAATTGCTCCACTCTTTCTCTCTCGCTGCTCTCAAGTAGTAAATTGTGGCGGAAATTTATGTGGAGCGCTAAAGCAAGGAGCGGCCTGCAACGATTTTGCTCACACAAAAGATGTAATAATGATGGAGACGCATTAAGTCGATGCAGCCATCTGCCCCCCCACCCACCAACCCACCCACCCCATCCTCTGTCGCATGAAAACGTTTGTGTGGAGGTGTCTGTCTGTGTGCAAGTCTGAATATTTCTTCATGTTTCATGGGCTGTAATATCTTGTAGGGACTACCTTTTATGTATTGTATTTGTAAAAATAAAACAGACAGATGCAGATGAGCAGTTAATTATCACTGTTTTACATTCAGTAGATTAACAGACTGAATTAACGGGCTGCTACAGATAATGAATTTATAATATCAGCTCCATATACGAAGGTTTGATTTGATCTTCTACAGGAATATTTTGTCCATTCTCGTGATCCATGATGATCTGATTTATTTTATATATCAGATCAGACACCTGTAAGCATCCATGACACATCTTGACGATGTGATCAGTAGTGGTTGTTTAATTGCTGGGATTCACTTCATTCCTGACTGCGCCTGCAGGTGGTGCACTAGTTAAGACCCCCTGCCACGGCTCTGCGGTTTAATCCTGAAAAAGTCTCTCCTGTGTCTCACCTGTGCGGCTTTTCTGTAACTCTGGAGTCCTTAGACCACCTTGCAAAACTATTTTATTTAACACTGTTACTGTCTGCCACCTAAAAACTGAGAAATGGTGAGGGAATTACCAGAAATCCCGTCGACACAGCTCTATTTCTGGATAAACCTAATTTCTTGGTCGTGGTTTTTTACATACATGTGGGTATTGGCATGAAAAATAACCTCAGGGAAAGCAGAAGTCACGGCAGAGAGAGATGAAAAGAAGGATCCTTACTCACACCGCCGTGTCCTTGTATCCAAAATAATTAAATCCAACACTGACTAAACCTGAAACTGACACCAAAAATAAATACGTCCAAAGGAAGCAGACTGTTTGCAGAATCCTAGACATATTTGCACTGCGAGGAGAAAACGAACGTGAAAAGTTCATCCAAATTTCATAGCACGCCGTTCAAAAACGGGTCCGGATATTTCAGTCCGCAACCAAGCGGAGGAGCGACGGAGCAGCCAACATCCCCATCCCCAGAGTTCTGCAGCTCACGTGGCTAAAAATAAGCGACGGAGGGGGAAAATCTACAAGCACACAGCAGCAGAGATACATTTCTCAGTCGATGCACAGTACTGAGGGACCCTGGGAGATGAGAGGTCAGCTCAGCTAAACAACAGCAACCTGGGAGCCAGTCGGTGATTCAGCGTTTCACTTTGAGAGCTGACACAGCAGTTTGAACCCAGGTCATCTGGTTAAAAGCCTCATTTCTGTGTCTCGCGTCATACTTTTGGCAACCGAGACGATTTATATATTCTCCACTCCCGCATGCATACAGTCATTTTTTTTTCTCCCTTGTACAAGTAAAGTCGACTTTGAGAGGAACTAGCTGAACTGCTGATTGATTGGTTTCAATAGAGAGGGTATTGATGTTTCATGAGCAGCGTGTGGTTCTGTGAAAGCACTCAGCGGCGCTGGGAGGCATACTGGTCGACTTTCATTCAGAAGAATAACAATAAAGCATCGTGAATTAGCCTCATTATTCGGGTACGTCTCCTGTTCTCTCACACGCTCACTAAGTAATTAAAAAGTGATAACTTCTAATCACAGTTTCTTTCCTGTCAGCATTTCCACGTCGTCTCCCAAACGCCCGGCGCTCTCGTTATTCCACGGGGGCCTCGTTTTGTTTCAGGGTGGAGATTAGAGAGGCGCTTTGTGATGTGGAGAGTTTTTTTTTCAGTGGGAGCATCAAACATGTTTGTGCGCGCAAAAGTAGGATCATGAGTTTGCCAAGGACAGGATGGAGGGGTCACCCTGCACATGGTTGACCCTCGGTTGCCAGCAAGCCTAGGCCAGTTCACAGGAAAAGGGGGTCGTCGGACAGAAAGCCACTTTGCTTTGTTGCGGCTTTTCCTTCCCCGTCTTCTTTTTAACCGTTGTTTATCCCTTCCTACCCCTCTACCCCTTCACTTTCTGTCAGCCCGTCTCAAAGCTAAAGCTCTTCTTTCACTCCTTTCCTTTTCATTATAGACCCCCCCCTTCCCTCCCTCCAACTCGCCAGAATTATCCCTCAATCAGTCATTTCACTTTTCCTTTCTCTGCGTCGCGAGGTAAAGGTGTAAAGCGGTGAAGATGCAGACATTAAGGCGATTAATTGGCAGCCCCGTCGTCGGCGCCGAGCGCGGCGAGATCTCATCTTAATTGAATGTCGCTCTCACCGCTAATCCCGCCGCTTTGAAACCCCCCATTTAGAAATCCTCTGCGACAAAAGGCTCTGTGTGTAATCGCTGTGTATCACCCCCCCTCCTCGCCACCCACCCCGGGGTAAGAAAAAGCTTCTTTTTGTCTCCTCATTTGGGTGTTGAAGAGGGTGGTCTCTCTCTCCTCTGGCTAAAAGCTTGTTAAAGAGCCATTGCTGAGGGCTAACAGTGGAGGGAGGAGGGGAGGGTGGCTGAGCGGAGCCAAGGGGTCTCAGCCGCCCTGGGGATGCAATCTGCCCCCAAGGGAAGGGCATTAGAGGGGATATTGAAGTGTGTGTGCCTGAGTTGGGACCACCACTGAGATTCGGTGGTTGTGTAAATAGATTCACTTTGAGTTGTAACATTTTCATAACTTTCCAGTATCTCTCAGAGCCTTCAGCGCCCGCTGTGCTGCGATATCTTTCAACCCTCACCTCGCGTGTTATTGCAGCTCGATCACAGAGGTATTTAAAAAACCTCCCAGGTTGCCATCCGAGTCGTCTCAAGTGTCTCTCGAAGCAGGAAGTAGCGGATTGGTCTTTGTAATTCCTCTGGTTTTGAGTAACCTCACTGAAACGCCTTGTTGATAAAAATAAGCCCTGACTGAAGAAGAAAACAGAACCCATGACTCCTGAAGGTTTTGCTTGTTTTCATCTCGTCATAATATCAAAGAGCCCAAGATGGGATTATAGCAGGAGAGGGAATATCAAGTTATCACAGATTTATTGCCATCATGTGTATGTATGCAAAAAGAAAGTGCAGTGCATAAATGTTGTTGGTGACCTCCACTCAAATCTGTGATTTGTTCCTGTTTGCTCTTGTGTCCAACAGTTTAACAATATTCACAGGTAGTAAGTGTCATTTAAAATGTTGAGTTTTAAACCAGGTAATTGAACTTTCAAGGTTAATATGTAGTTAAATATTTATCGGGCATTGGGAATCGAGAGCAGCTATGCAACATAACAACTTTCCATGTTTCGCCGTCGCTTGACTCGACTCCTTTTTTTGGTTCTCCGTTGTCAGAGTGGTGGAGAGGGAACCCGGATTTTCTTTTGGTCTCACCTTGGTCGAGGTTCAAAGCACGCTGAGGCAAGACTTCACGCGGCTGTCGAATCCCTTACCTACGCGACACGGAGCAGCCGCTTGTCTCCATGTCCGCGCTCTGATGTCGGATTTCCCGCTCGCAGCCTTTTCCTGAAACAAAAACAAATCTCCTCGCCGTGACATGAGACACCGCTTTGATATCCTCCGTTGTTCCTCTGTTTGGAGGACCCATGGCGTTTGTAGATATAGAAGAACACAAGTTATTTTCAGGTGATTATACACTAATAAAAATATAGTTATGCTTAATAGAGTCCTCTAAATATTACACCCTGGACCTTTTAAAGAGATCCAGCTGTCTTCCGTTTAAAATTCAAAGTGAAAGGCAGGAACTAAACAGTGTTGTATCAGTGTGCCGCAGTGATGCAGACGACCTTCCAGGTTTAGCTCCTTCACTGGGTTGCAAGCTCTGACTCACACTCGGGAGCCGAGTTCCCCTCCTGGCACCGAGGCTTTAGCAGGCTGTTGTTTTAATTAAGCACCTAAGCGAAGCAGCACCGAGCAGTGCTGACAGAGGAGGAATTTAGGGGGGCTGGAGGATCACGGCGAGGTTTGAGCGCGAGCTCCTGCGGTCATGAATTTTTACAGAATTGTAACCGGAGGACATATTTGACTCTCACACCCTTCAACACCGTGCCACGACGAGAGGGGGGATGTGAACATGTATTCTTGATGCAGTGCCTGATGTAAGGCTCGGCAATCCCCACGTTAAAGCGGTGACAGCCCGTTACGGCTGCTGTAACGTATATGAATATTCCCACAGAATTCACTTTGACGTTTTTCTTACTTTGATTCGAGACTGAGCGGCTGTTGTCGTCGTTCTCGGAGCTACTTTCAGTTCGGGGAAAAAAAAGATGTGTGAACATCACACACCCTCTTAACCTTCCATCCCTCCTCTTTAAAGAAAAATAAGACTCCAGAGGGAAGAGGTGTTGAGACGCCTCCCCTCCACAGGCCCTCTTTTCCCCGGGTGACTGATCCTGGCATTTCTATCCTCCCCCTGCTCTCTATTTTAGCATCGTCTAATGACAGACATTTCCCTTTTTCTCCCTTGTTGCCTTTTGTCTCCCTCTCTCTCTCCTCCATCTTATTTTTTGCAGCAACGCCGCCACCGCCATGGTCATTTTCTTCACATTAAATCGCAGTGGGTGAGGTGCAGTGGGCGGGTGAATGATGTAGCGAGGACCTGTAGAGAGTGGCGATGGAATACGAGTCTGGGGAGAAGAAATCGAGAAAAGGGGAAGAGATGTACAGTGAGATTGAGAGATTAGGGTGAAATGTAAAGAGTGATGAGGGAGGAGTGGGGGCCGAATGTGAACAAGAGAAGCGGGTATACCTCGGGGATGGGTTATTACTTTTAAATGCTCCTCTGAGCCTCCATCCTCTTGCCTCCCCCACCTCCTCCTCTTCTTTCCTCCCCCACTGTGCTCCAGGAGGAGGTATGAAAAGGTTATTATGTTTCCTTTAGAAATGGCTCGCTCTCCGTCTGCGCCTTTCATCTCCAAATGGAATAACCTCTCTACAGTAGCTTTCTTCTTTTTCTCACTACACCTTCATCTCTCTTTCCACTACACAACACCTGCTCCTCTCTTCCCCTTTTTCCTTTCTCTTACCGATTTTTTTTTTTTTCCTCATCCCCGCCAGCCTTCTTCTTCCATCTGACTCTTTAATCTGTTTCTCTCCTCCTCCTCCCCTCTCACTCCTTTCTTTTCTGGTTTTTGGTGTGGAGTGTAATCAGCGTGGTGTTAGGAGCATGCATTATCAGACACGGTGCTCCCACCTCAATCGTTATTATGTGAAGCAGGTATTAGGTGTGTGTATGAAGATTTTTAAAGAAATCTAAACGCAGGGTCTTCCGTCATCTCTTCATGTTTCAGAAAGGTGAAGAGGCGAGCAGCGTGGTGCTGGAGGACGGCAGGGAGCAGCTGATGTACGAGATCCCCTTGAATGAAACAGGCTCAGCCGGCCTGGGGGTCAGCCTGAAGGGCAACAAGTCCAGAGAGACCGGCGAGGACCTGGGCATCTTCATCAAGTCCATCATCCACGGAGGAGCCGCTTACAAGGTAGAGGATCTTCATGTGGGGCCTGCGCTTGGCGCCCCAGGGCAATCTCCACCTTATTTAGCACGTAGCCTGGTTTAGCATTGCACTCCTGTATCATGTAGCCTTGAGCCTTAAGCAGAGATTAGGGGCGGGCCACAAAAGGCTCCATATGTTTTTCACATACGCAGCAGTGCTCCCTAAGATCTATAAGCCAGCTTTGCTTCTCCTGTACAGCACCGTGAACACATAGTGTCAGATATTGTATTGAAAGTTAGAATGAAAAAACCATAAAGGACATAATAACACCGTGAAAATCTCCAGTCGAGCTCCAGTTGTGTAATTCATGGCAGTAAACATGCATTAAGGGAGCGTTCTGTTGTAGTTTTCCACCATCCTCCCCATCAGTAATAACACAATTGCACTCCCCGAGGTCTGGCAAGAAACAGAAGCAGTCAGATAGATGCCATACCGGCTTTAAACAATCCCCCAGGTTTGCCAAACTTATTTGGAAGAGAAAATGAAAGTGGTCCGTAAAAACCATTCCTCAAACTGTCCGCCGTAAACATCTATCACAGTTTACGGAGCAACTCCCTGGCTCGATTTTACCCGACTGTACTGAGAGCCAAAGCTACAAAACTAAGGTCCAAAGTTGTAACGGAGCGGGTTCTTCCTTTTAAATGCAGAATATTTAAACCGTTGATGGATTGTGACACCAAAAATGTAAACAAAAAAACAAAATCTGAACAGAATCTTGCAGATCGATGCTTTGAATATTTGAAAAGTGTGTGAATATTCCCGTCTTAAAGAGTCCTTGAACGCATCAAACATGACAAATCAGAAGCACAGACGATCATTTCAGATGCGTTTCTTGATACTTTATCTAATCTTTTATTTTTAATTATAGTTTGATCCGGAGCTCGACTCCAACCGGGAGCGTTCTTTTTTGATCTTTTTGTTTTTTTGTTCTTTTTTTTTTCCATCCCATCCTCTTTCCCGTCCTTTACGAGCTCTTTCTCTGTTGTTTCCACTCATGTCCTCTTCCTGTTGAGCTTTCTCGGCCCTCAGTCACATTTCCTGTCTTCGCCTTCTCTCGACCTTTGGCTCCCATTGACCCCGAGCGGCCTCGTCACATCAGCACTATGGCCGTCTTATCTATACCGCTCAGTTACTCACTTCAACTCGCGAGTGAGAAAACATCCACTTTCAGCACTTTGGAGTGGATTCCACCACTTGGCCTCTATCTGGCCGCCGTCACGTGTCGCAACCCCTCATCACTGCTCCCAGATCTGCACCGAATGACGACGAGGCACAGAGACGAGTGTGCCGTTGTAGATAAACGGCTGGTTTGGGATCAGGGTCGGCCAGACGACTGCTTCTCGAAGTGCCTTCAGAAGTAGTTTTCCGACAGCTGCCGATGCGGATAGTGCTCCGACAGAAGATCTCCGGCTGGCTGCGAAACAGGTTTCTGGGACAAGATACCACATAAGAGGAAAGAAGCGAGACGGACAGTATCGAGGGAGGGTGGGGGGAAACCCATTGAAAGAAGAGAGTGGGTGGATGAGTGAAGAAATGAGCAGTATCGAACAATAGAGAGATGGAAAGAGGCGGAATAAGGGGAGAAAAAGGAAATTGAAAAGTGGAGACACTCAGCAGGAGAACAATACATAAGAGTCTGTGTGTCTCCTCCTCAGTGTGGACGCGCGCTAATGAAAAGCAGCTAACGGGCCTGATGACACTTTGCAGAGCCGGGTCGGTACAGAGGAGGGAACCCGGGCGTCCCCAGAGTCTGACACGCACACACAAAGAATACACACAGCAGGCAGAAATAAAAAAAGGGGAGGAGACGAGGAAGAGTCATGGAGAGATCTAACCTATTTCCATTAAAGAGTTTTGGCTGCTGTCAGGGCCCGGGGCCTCAATTACATCTAAAAAAAAAAAAAAAACCTGTTCTGACTTTCTGATCCTGATCATTTCAAAGAGCATGCTAAAGAAAACAAATTGAAATGACTATTAATAGACACCTAAAAGATTTTGGCATAAACATCAATATTTGATGACACGCTTAGATGTGATGCCGACGTGTGTGTGTGTGTGTGTGTGTGTGTGTGTGTGTGTGTGTGTGTGTGTGTGTGTGTGTGTGTGTGTGTGTGTGTGTGTGTGTGTGTGTGTGTGTGTGTGTGTGTGTGTGTGTGTGTGCGCGTCTGTGTGTGAGGTCAGCCTGGGCGGTGCCTTTTTAATGAGATGGGGTCAAAGGTGAGGGCTGACCATGATGGACCAATCATCACTCCACGCACACACACAAAGGGAGACTTCAGCGTGTCTCAAAGTGTCTTCATATTTATTGTTCTTTTTTCTTTTTTTTCGTTGCCCTCTGCATTGCTTTCCTCATTTGATCCCTCTCTCCCTCTCTCTCTCCTTCCTCTCCCTCCCTCCTCTCCCTCCAGGGCACTATTCAGTGTTGCCTCTCTATGAGAGGCTGCTATTTAAAACACTTAGAAGTGATTTAGTGCCCACGGAGGCTATTCCATTAGCTGCTCTATGTATTTATCATGGCTCTCCCACTCTCAGTAGATTGCTAACTCTACAATTTTCTTGCCTTCCCCCTTCTTCCATTTTCTACTCTCTCTCTCTCTCTCTCTGTCACTCTCTCTCCCCCTCACATTTCACACCTCTCCCAATTCCTCCTCTTTTCTTTAAACTTCATTTATTCCCAGTCTCGTTGGCCTTATTTTATGAAAGATTTTCACTGGGATCTGAGTCTTTTTTCACCATAATTCTTCAGCATCGGTGACACCTGTTATCGCTGCATTTCTTGTGCCACTAGTTGAAATAAAATGAGTTTTATATTGAAAATACTCCTCAAAATTGCTGATTCATCTCATGTTTTTTTGTTAATGTCATCTTCTCCCCACAGGACGGTCGGTTGAGCGTAAACGACCAGATGATCGCGGTGAACGGTGAGTCGCTGCTCGGACGCTCCAACCACACCGCCATGGAGACACTGCGGCGCTCCATGTCGTCAGAGGGAAACTCCAGGGGCACCATCCAGCTCGTAGTGCTCCGAGCACCCAGACAGGTAGAGTTTGTCACCTGATTGTAAACGTTTCTGGAATATCGTGTTTTATATTTTGTTCCACGACTTCAACCCGGCTGGGGTTGGAAATCAAACTCGGGGAAGTGAATGACATTTTGAGGTCATGGAAGTGCTTGCGCTTTATTTTGGTGAGCCTTGGAAGAGGCAGGGGAGATTTACATCAGTGGGAAACATGGAGGCTAGATCTCCTTAGAATAAAAAGAAGTGTATTTTATTAATATCATTATTAAAACTATAAATGTTGTTCCATTTCCACGAGTGTCTTCCTTTTTATTTACTGCACTAAATTCCTTTTGGAGCTTTAGTTTAGTGGATGTGGGGCGACATGTATGAATTTAGTTTGCTCACATGAAACATTTAGTTATGCTTATGCATTATGAAATCCTCTGCTCAGCCCGATACGTTCAAAGATTATTCAAAAGTACCCCACCCAAGTTCTGACAGCAAAAATCAATGACACATCATCCAGATTAGCAACACGTCTCTCCCCTGGTACGATCGCTTGATGCTCACAGTAAAGACGCTCCACTGTACGCACTGTACGCTGCTGACCTACATGCGTGCCTGCAATATGAAATCAGGATGACACATTTTATAAACTCTTATTGGAGTGAAACTTCAGTGTCATACTGTATGATTTGTTAGGAATATAGCTTGAGAGTTGGGATTTAATTTAATAGTATGTTTAATTTATTTGACTCTTTTTTTGCTTCTAGATGAGCAGTGCAGCTACAAATGGTTCCGTCGCCAATCAACCCAACACCCAAACAGGCTCCGGCAATCAGGTACGGCCGGGTGACGCCTCCCAGCAGAAGCAGAAGCAGCAACCGCCTCCGCCTCGCCGCTCCTCCTCCCTCCTCCCCACACTGAGGAGGAGAGCGACCGAGCCGCTGCCTCACAGCCACAGGCAGCGTTACACACAGAGGCCGGGGGAGATGCACACCAGATACACTTACGGTTTTAACCAAAGGGAGAGACGTAGCGGTTACGCATTTGGCTTCACACATAAGGATGTCGAGCACAGTGATGATGATGCACATAATGACGCATACAGGCCAGATACGAGGTATGAGTTTGCCTCTCACAGCCGCGGTTTTAACACACCCATAGAGGGAAACTTGAACAGGGAAAGCTACGATTACGGGTACACACACAGACAAGCGCGTAGTCGAACACCTGCAGACATGCGTGGCCACGCTGCGCTTGATAACACACGCACAATCAGAGATGTTGAGGGAAACCCATACGGCCACAAGTCCAGGCACGCACGCAGCCGCACCCCGGACGTCTGCCAAAGTCACCGTTACACTCAGAACATCAGAGCGACGGCAGGGCAGATGTATGGAGAGCCACACACACAGAGCTGGATGCCGACGCGATCTGAACAGAACAGAAACACGCACGCACACTCACACAACTACGCACACAACAACAGGGCTCTCAACAGACACCACCACCTCCGACTATCGGGTGGACTCTGACGCTGTGTGTGTGTGTGTGTGTGTGTGTGTGTGTGTGTGTGTGTGTGTGTGTGTGTGTGTGTGTGTGTGTGTGTGTGTGTGTGTGTGTGTGTGTGTGTGTGTGTGTGTGTGTGTGTGTGTGTGTGTGAGCTGCATCGCAAAAGAGGTGCGAGTGACATTTTGGCTGCAAATGACGAACACAGTTGAGCTGGTGTTCAGAGAGCATGTTCGTAATCATCAGAGAGTGGAGACTCAAAGACCTGCACTAAAATCAGTACAGAGTCATTCCTGCACTTAAACAGTTCAAATCTCTGTAAAATCACGACCGGTTCCTCTGATGATTAGAAAATGTCACTTGCACTTCTTTTGCACCAAATCCTTAACGTGTACCAAAAGATTTCAGCGATCGACGGTGTGGAAGCGTATTAATCACGCTGAAAGCTTTCCCCCTTTGCCAATGCCACTAACTGTCACAGCGTCAACTTTTAGCTCTCTTTTTTTAAAATATTACCCATAAACCCCAGCACCATACTAAACGGTACCCTGTGCACGCCTCCTTTCTGTCACATGGTTTTAACTCCTCCTGCAACTCTGATTGTTTTTTTGTTTTCGTAGTTTCTCTTCAGACCGCTCTGTTGTCTCGACTGTATCGGCTTAATCTGCTCTTTCCTGTTTTGTCTCTTTGTATAAAGTTTTATATCAACTTTCCCTTTTTTCACTTCCAGTTATTTTGAACAGCTTGTACTTTTTTCTGTCTCACCTGCCTGTTTCTCCTCTGTTAAAGAATAAAGCTCACGTGAAGCCTCCTGCATGCCTGTCTGTCTGTTTCTCTGTTGGGTTTTCAGCGGCTGCCCTCCCCCTTTGCTTCCCCTCCTGCTTATTAAATAATATTCAGGTCCCTGTTCCCTCTGTTCTGCCTCTGTCCTTTTATTAATTGTTACTCACTCCAAGCAGAAACTAAAACATGATACATGAAATGAATCTCACACCAAGATGCATCACACGACTCATGTTTTTGTACCTAAACATACCGGAATTGTCACATGTGAATTATGAACATATTTCAGACAAAGCAGCAGAGTCGGTATTCACGAATGCTCCATGTAGCTGTGAACACACTCCCTTGAATCAGATGTGATAAATGTGTTAAAAAATCAGCCTGCTCAGAACGTGTTAACCTTTGCTTATTTTTACCTCGTTCTCTTTACTCTGTTGAAGTGCTGTTAAAACGAGAAAAAAAAAATAGTTGGCATCAACTTCTCAAAAAAAAAAAAAATTCTTCACTTTGCAGTGTCACCTTTTTTAATTCCCTGGTGGTAAACGCGCGAGCAACATTAAAATCAATCAGACAAGAAGTTGTTCAACGCAAACGAACGCTTTAAAAAGCAGCAGATCCCTGGATGGACGCACTGATGAAGATATCAGGCGTGACAGACGGTGAAAAATATCTGCTTCAGTCCATTCAGCTCCATTTTCAACCGTGACTTATTATGTCCAAAGCTTCTAAAGATGCTTCACAGCAGTTAAAACAGATGCTTAGTGATAATGCGCGTGCAAGAGAGGGAGTAACAACGGGACGGTTTGTGGGTTGACTCTCGATGACCTGGCCCCATTGTGGCATTTACGTCTGTGTCACACTCCCATCAGTGCAGCGCGTGTGTGTTTTCCAGCCTGTAGATAAATGCTATCAAACCCGGTTCAAAGTGCAGTATACATCTGCATAGTCCTCCTCCTGTCATCACTAAGCAGCCAGTCTGGTGATGCCATGAAGCAGCGAGATAAAACAAGCGCTCCCTAAAGAAAAAAAGCCCCTCAGCACCCCTCCTTTCTCTCACTGTCTGTCTACAGCTTTACCCTAAATCTTAATCACAGTGAAGTTAGCACATTTACCTTAATAAATGTAATGAGGGGCGGTCGGTAGCGTAGTGGGTTAAGCGGCCGCCCCGTGTGTAGAGGGTGTAGTCCTCGCTGCAGCTGGACAAAGATGTTTTTGGTTGTTGTAGCTATTCTCAGTGTAACTACACGAGATTCTGACAGTACGTTGAAGGTGATGGTATGTGTAAATTCAGGTTGGTAAATGATCCATAATGTCAGTGATTTTCCCTTCAAGCGCTTTTATTTATTTTCTTAGATATGTTGGATTCGTAAGTCTTTCCATCTGTCCCCTGCTTTGGTCCAGATTGAAATCTCTCAGATAGATTGCCGTTAAATCTGGTGCAAATTCCTGCAGGATGAAACGGAATAATAAAAAAAAAAATTCTAGCAACGTCATCAAGTTAAAATCTTTATTAATCCATTACTTTGGGTTCTTTAGGACATTGTCTTGACTGTGTAAATAAAGATGGATGATGCATCTCCACTTCCTTCCACTGTACAACAATCGAGTCCTGGACTTGATCTGCAGTCTGCTCGGTAATGTTTAGGATTGGTGCCGTGGTTTCGAAGTCCACCCAGCTGTCAAACATGACCATCAAAAAACAAAACCTTATCAGGAGAACGAACATTTGAGCATGATTGAGATTGAGATGTTTTGACTTCGCTTTTACACGGCTGTCACGTCGTCCATCTTCATGCACAGTCATGTACACCAGCATGGCTGTGGACTCTTCATTGTGTCTGAGTATATTGATGTTTTTCTGCTCCCATGCGTGCTATGCTGCATGATTTAGTTGTTGGTGGATTTGAATCTTGCTTTTGTATTTGTTCTGGAAGAGAACTTAACATCTGGCCTTCGTTAACTAACGCTAAAGATGATGAAGAGTTCGCCTCCCATCAGCCAGTTCTTGAAAGAATCATTCCTCCTTTTCACAAGACAACGAGCCTTTTTATCTCGCTCCCACTCGTGTGATGGAAAGTCACATTTTATTTTTGGCAAACATTTAAAACATTTCTACACGTTGCTGGAGAATTGAACGCTGACAGCATGTCTTTTTTTCTTCTTTTTTTTGGTGTATTTTTTCTCCCTCCTGTTCTCACTCTTGGTCATGCTGGAAGATTTTTGACACCTACAACAACATCCCGAACAAACCATAATTGTAGCTCTTAACTCATCACTCTATCAGTCACGTAACCATGGCAGCGCCGTCCATTCAGCTTAGTGCAGTTTGAAGTGCCTAAGAGATGGTGTAAAGATGAACAGTCGAACAATGGGGAAGAAAAAATATAAATACAAAGAGAAGAAAAACACAGTTTTCTTTGTTCTCTTTCTTCAGCTGTGCTCTCCATCCCAAGCCGGGTGAGATGTGGGTGACAGAGTAGGGTGAGGCAAGGCTAAGCCTCTCTCTCTTCCAGAAGCCTATTGTATGCAGCTGTAGGTTAGATTGATAGACCCCCCTCTCGCGTTTGCTTATTGTTGTGGGATTAAGATGTCTGCCTGTCTGCTTCAAACGCCTCAGGCGAGTCGTCGGTTTGCAGAGGCGGCTGGACGGACGGACAGATGGAGGATGTGATGTATATACATCATTGACACATGCAGAAGAGCTGTCAGGACTTTGTGCAAAAATGCATATGACACATTTATAGCTCAAAGTGATTGACAGCTATGATGTATTGACATATTAACATGTATGGTACATACTAATGATGCCCCAGGGACTCCACACCTTTCATTATTATGCCTAAGGATTATTTTTTGTCCACGCTTAAATAAGTGCATAGTGTGTGTTCGTGTGTGTGTGTGAGACAGCTGTACCTCCCATCTCTTTGACCAGAAAAGGCGTCTTTCATCCTCCACCACCAGCACCAGCACTCCCATTCCCTATCTCCATCTGTGAGGTGGGGGTGCTTTTGTAGTGCTGGATGGCTGTTCGATAACACGCCTGTCAGTGCTTTCAGGATTATCTTAATTACTGTGTTTCCAGTCGAAGAGAATCACATTATTTTTTTCAGGTAAAACCGCATTTAAACCAGTTTTCAAAAGCACTGTCAAAGGTTTATCGATATATATATTTATTTTTTTCTTTTCTGGTAATTATTTTTATTTTTGTAATCCTTGTTCCATAATGAGATATTTTCCACCTCTCTCTCTCAATGAAAGATTAAATATCATATCTTAGAATTCATGTAAAATGTGCATAGTGCAAAATAATATTTAGGTGCAGTGCAGTATGAACCTTGTTACTATAAGAGCCTTCTAATCCTAAATGTCTGAGAACTTTTATTGTCTGAAATGATGTCACATGTCTTTCCCAGTTCGGATCAACTTGACTATTTATTTTAATCACCACTGGGGTTATATATCCTCAGAGCGTCGTTCTAAATCTATTCCCATCTCACCAGGTGATTTAAAATGTGACTACACTGCTACAAATTTAATGTAAAAGCCTTTTTGGACTAAACTGCAGTCGCTCAATCCGCAAAGACTTTCTTTTTGGGAGTTATTCATTTGTAATATTAATGCTGAATAGATTCAGGGAAGAGGATGAAAATCTCTGATAGTGGTTGGAACAGAACTGAAGATTAGACTGTATGATTTCATTCGTACTGAGATGTGTTGTGGTAGCAGCAGTTGTACGGAAAGATTTCGGCACAAGAAGCCCAGTTTCTACTTGTGTGACGTCCAGTTGCAGCCTCGTCTGTTAATGCTCATAATAATTCTTTGTGACGCCAGTGAAGATAAATAATCAAATGACAGGCAGCGAAGTGCAGCGTGACTCCCGGTCGATCCAGCTCTTGGTTTGTTTGTTAGAAGTGTGAGTCTTTATGTCACCAGAAATGGAAAATCTTATATTTGATAGTGGGATTTGATTGAAATCCTGTGCTAGTCTGCCAAAAACATTATTTATTCTGAATGTACCAGCAGTGACTGATATGATACACAAAAGAAATAAAAGACATTAGTCGAACCCTTCTGGGTAATAAAGAACTGACTTTAGTCCTCTGATGTATGAAGCAACATCAATATTTCATGAATGACAACTTTGGCTTGGATCTGGCACATATTTTTCCCCTAATAACCATTTCCATCATCTCTGTGTTTGTTGACAGGAGCCTTGGGGCCACAATGCATACCAGGGACCCTCAGGACCCTCGAGACCCCCAGAGCCCACCATGAACGACGGCGGTCACACTCCAGCGGCGGCCAACAACTACGCGTATGGCAACTCTGCAAGCGGTGAGCACGCACTCGACTAATCGCACCGCGCACACAATGTTTGTCCATTCGAAGCGTCAGATAGTCAACACGAGGCTTGGAGTGTTTGTGCACTTGCGTTATCTGCAGCTGAGTGTGTACACACTGTGTTTGTCAGCCGATGTGTGTGTGTGTGTGTGTGTGTGTGTGTTTACCATCACTGCACAGCATGACACCTAGCCAAGGCTCCTGACATTGTTGTGGGTTTGTGTAGCGCTGCATCACGGACCCGTCCAAGCTCCGTCTTCATATCTCCTTTCACTCACTCACGCCTCCTGCATATTTATAGCGGCAGAAAGGGAAGTCATTAACTATGTTTTTTTTTTTTTCCGAACACGACCCCTGCGTTTCATGTGCGATAGATCTGACCTTGGAATCATTACACTGATGAAACGGCGTCTAAGTGGGCCAGATTTGCATACAGGGTATTGTGCGGCGTGTGTGCCGGCATGTTTAAAAGAAAGAAAAAAAAAAAGACTAACAAACTGTTTTAAATTCATTCTTTATCTCCATCACTCGTCTCCCCCCACCCCTCCCTCCGCCCTCACCCCCTGGGAGGCAGCGCTCAGGATGCTTTTTCTCTCTGAGACTCTGTCAGCTCTCCGTCAGACTGGAGCGGCGCTACAGTTACAGTGATTTTGTACACTGGAGGAGCAGGAGGAGGGGGTTCAACACAAAGACTTTACAGTGAGGGAATGATTCGCTCACGGGTTTTACGGTTTATGGAAATGTTGTGGAAGAGTTACAAGAAAGTAACAATGAGGCTTTTGTATGGAAATGATTATTCTGTGTGTGTTTGAGTGTGCATTGTGTACAGGTTGTTTTTTTGTCATTTTAAGTGTATGCTTTCTAAATATTCTTACTAAGCTCTTCCTCTCTATGGAGAGTCGATCCTCGGATGAAGGACACAATGGTTGATAACGGACAATATTTAGAAATATTAAACATAAAAAGGTTGGATGTCTTAGTTCATGCTTTATTTGGTGTTTATTGAGTGAATTCAGGCTGCTTTACTTTTGATATTGCAGCCAATAAAATGTAGTGAACTGTAGTGATCTGTTTGGTGTCTCTCCTCAGATCCCTATCCCGCTGCGACAGCCAACGAAAGCTACGGTCACTACGGCAACGGCGATGAGGACCACGACTTCCCTGCGCCGCCCTCCCCCGGCACTATGGAGGAAATAAATAGAGACTTACCACTGAGTATCCCACACCACAGGTACCCTCATAACACACACACACACATAATGTATAGCACACCATCAGCACTCTATTAAACTACACATTGGGCCAGAGTTATTATATTCTAATGACTCATAATATGGAGCCGCTGTGTTATGAGATAAAGAAGAGCCATTACACTAAATAGTACAACCCACATATGCATTATTTAGACTATATGGTCTAATTGCAATAACCTATTTGCATTATGCATAGGTAATTATAGTGATAGAATAATGGAGTGAACTCTGTAGGAGTTTGAAGGCTCAGAAAGAGCGATGATACCTCTGTTAGCATCCTGCCGTACAGCCTGCTGCCACGCTGATAACAGCAGCACTCTTTACACAGCAGACAGCGCGTATGAAAGATGAATTATTATGAGTTTCCGTGGGAACGTGCGTTAAGTAAAAGTGGAGACTGTGATCAGACACGGCAAACTTTGCTATAGTTAACGGATTAAAGCACGGGCCACATTGGCGGTGTGGTCGACTGGTAGCTGGAGAGGTGCCAGTTCATCGCCTGGGCACTGCCATGGTGCCCGTGCTCCATCGTCATGGTTACCATTAGCTTTCTGGCTGCCATGAGCCACTTGGCAGTGGTAGTAAGCTTGATCAATATTGAATTATCGTCGTCCTTTTTCAGACAGACCGGTTTCAGAGAGTTACAGGAGTGGTCAGACACAGCCGAGGTAATTCGACAGAAAGGTGTGGGGAAGAGCTGTTTGACAAGCGGTTCTGATGCAGTTCTGATGGAGTGTCCTGGACCCTGTAACGTGGGAACTACTCATCCTCAGTGTTACAGCCCCAAGTCGAGTGCTAGAAATCAGCATAACTTAGGGCAACTGAATAAGCAGCTCAGAAGAGCATAAAAGTCTGGGCGTGTTCCTCTTCTTCTGAATGAGCGTGTTTAGAAATGTGCAGTGTGGGTGCATGTGTTTGTGCGTACAGTGTCTCATGCGGTCAGAGTCAGAGTCTGGCATGGATACACTTGTTTCTCTGTAGGTTTAATGGAGACAGTACATGCTGTTGTTTAACTGAATCAAGCCATCTGGAGTAGAGGAAACTGAATGATCTGTTGTCTGTGCGCGAATTTAATTTACTCTCACTTGTTTGGGTGATGTAACCAACAAGTTGTTGAAAGACTCAAGAGTAAACAAAGTAAATACGGTATTGATCAGTCGATTGATTGACGCTAAGTACTCCTGACTGTTGTTTTGCAGCGAGTTTCAGAGGACGGCCCACATGGCTGCAGCTACCCACGCAGACCTCCATCTGGCTGACGAGGACAACGCACCTCGCAACAGAGCGTCCAAGAGCATGGACCTGGGTGAGTGCACACACGTCTTTATCAATGAAAGAAAAGGTGAAAACCAAAGACTGTATAAAACTTGGATGCAGTCTCCATGACGTCACCCACAGAGCTGTTGTGAAGCAGTCCTGCCTCTGTCGGCTCCAGGCTAATCCAAAAATAGGCAAAGAGTTGGAGAGGACCGAATGATGCCTGGTTACTGAAACCAGACACCTGTGATGGCACCCAACTGTCAATCAAAGCAACCACGCTGTTAATTCTGCATAACTGTAAGCCTTAATATAATCTGAACAGGTGAGTTGTATAAAAATTCACCCTCAGTACAGGTGTCATGAACGGGGAACTTAGCTATAGAGACCAAAACTGATTTTTGTACCAGGCTGTAAACATGTTTATTTCTGCTTTAACATGGGGACTTATGGATGCTCATTTCTGGAGCCGGCCTCATGTGGACATTCGAGGAACTGCAGATTTCTGGCACTTCTTTGTTGGCGTCCCTTCACAGCCACAGAGTTTGCGGCTTGGCAAAAACACACAAACCACATTGTTGTCTCAGCCATCACACCCCAGCCAAACATACGAGACTAATCACGGACCCAGACTACACACGCGATCACATGTTCTTATCAGTACATTTCTTTGTTGTGATACATCGCCCCTCTCCCATTATCCCCGGCCTGAGGGGATTTGACCCGCTGAACTCAGAAACCTCAGGGGCTTTCCGAGTGACTGTGTGTGCGCACACGTCCATGTGTGTGTCCTTTTCTATTTGTGTGTGAATGAAAGGCGTGAGGTTTCCAATCTCATGGCTTACTGTGTGTGTATGTACGGCGGCTTATTTCCTCGTATTAACCTGAGCTGACCCTTCCTCTCTTCCTCTCCTCTACTTCTCCTGTCCATCTCTCCAGCCTTCTCATCTTTCTTCATCTCTCACTTTTTCCTCATGTCTATTGGGACACGGTCACTTTTTCTCCCTCCATCTTTGTTTATCTCTATTTTTTCATTTCAGCACTTTTCTTTCTCAAACCCAAAAGCCGATGAGTTCATTGCTCTTGCTCTCCTTTATCTGTCTCTCTTTCTTTTCTCTGCCTCCCTCTCTCTGATTTCCAATCGCGGTTCATTAGGTTCAGTGGATTGGCTTTCTTCCTGCAGCACACGCCTCTGCCACCCAAGCTGATTGGCTTTCATTATGGACAAGGGTGGTCTGCACACACGAGCACACACACACACTCTCTGTGCTCTATCCCACTGAGGACCCACTCCAATACCCACCGCTATCTGGCTTCTATCTCCATCTCTGGCCAACCTCCATTTCAATCTGTTTTTTTTCCCTCCTCCTCTTTTTTTTGTGTTATTGCTCTGTTCCTATTCATCCCTTCCCTCTCCAAAGTGCTCAGGGCTGCAACAAGGTAGTTAGCAGAGCTCTGTGTACATGTGTAACACCGACAGGACCCTGTCTACACATATGTAAAGAACTAAATGCCTTTTTTTTTTCACCCCCGCTGCAGAGATTTCCACATGTGGGTCTTTACGTTCACATGTGTCTGAGCTTTAGCCGTTAGCTTTTATTAAACCCCACTTGACAGAAAGAGGTGAGCTTCTATTATTGGCCCTGGATGCCTTAGCAAATAATCTGTTGACTCAGAGCTTCCACTCACACACAGAAATCCTGCTGCCGGCCTTGCAGAGAGTAGTCGAGTCACTGACGCTAAAGCTGAACTGAATTTTCCTCCCAAAGCGATGTGGGTTTAAACCGGAGGTTTCTAAAATGATGATCTACTTTTTTTTTTCCTCTCTAATGTCCCACAAGCTTGAAGTGCCTGCAAGCAGCAAAAAAAAAGAGAGTTTCTACTCTCGTTTATATTCTCTTACAAAAATGACTATGACGAAGGTAAAAACCAAAAAAATAAAATAGATCCAGAGAAGTCTGACACTAAGTCGATTTTTTTCAAAGAATGAGCAATGATGGAAACTGATGCATTTATCAGTCTAAAACGCTGCTTTGGAAAATGTTTTGTATGGATTGGCTTTAAGATGCTCAGAGTGCATTGAAACATCAGACCTTTCAGGAGACGTGAAGCCCGTGCACTACACTTTGCAGTCAAAGTTATTTGGAGTACAATGACTCAGACAGAATTCGATTTTAAAGGTCCAGTGTGTCGGATTCAGGCTTTGTTTACAGAACACAGCAAAAGTGGGATTTAATAATCGCAATGATGTTTTCAGTTGTGTATAATCACCTGAAAATACCAAACATTTTGTCTTTGTTACCTTAGAATGAGACATTTATACCTAGAGACACCGTGGGTCTTTCCCCTGCACTCCTGTGCCACATTTTAGTTTTTATACACCTCAAAGAAGTCTTTGTATTCTCACACTCACAACCGCACCTGATACCTTCTGCATGTACACTGGGACTGGAAAAGTGTCACGATTTTAATTATTCTCTGGATTATGCTTGTTTGTCTCTATGTGCCCTGCGATAAGCTGGCGACTTGTCCAGGGCGTACCCCGCCTCTCCCCCAAAGTCATGATGAGGATAGGCGGTTACAGATAATATATGGATTATTTTCCCACATTTAACAAAGTCTGGACCTTCAAGGAAAATATTAATTGATAAATTGATAGATATTTATATACAAAATATGTATGTGTGTGTGAAGAATCCAGAAGCGAGTCAGTCTCCATAAGTCCTCATGTTAAAAGCTTCACAGCAGAAATAAACATGTTTATTACAAAAAACAGTTTGGCTGCAGAGTCGCCGCTTTGATTGACAAGTTGGTGCAGTTACAGGTGTCTGCTTTCTTAGCTCCACCCACCCTCCACCTTTCTGCCTATTGGATTAGCTGGTGGAGACAGGACTGCCAAGATGGAGACACCACACTGAGCTTCACAATGATATGTGGGTGACATCACCGAGACCGTGTCCATATTTAATCCAGTCTGTACCTCGGAAACAGATCCAACAGCTCCACCTCACATAGCGCCTGACCGACTCTCTGTCTGTCACTACGTCTCTTCATCTATCGCTCCTTTTTCCTCACCCTGCATCTTTTCCAGTTCTGTCTGTCCGCTGCCCTCCCTCTTTCTGAATCCTGTTTCAGTCTTTGATGCTCCTCGTCTTTCTGTCTCTCACTGTCACTGCCCCACTTTCTCTCTATCAGCTTTCTCTCTCTGTCATTCTTTTTTTTTAACACTGTCTCGCTCTATCCTGCCCTACCTCACGTTCAAACACATGATATGCCATGCTGCTGCAGGTTTGTCTCCACGCGTTTACATTGTGTAGTTATATTATCCAGTAATAGAGGACACATCAGACTATGAGATAGCTGGCCGGAGGTTAAAAGAGGTTTTTTTTTTACATTTTTAGCCGTCCACTGTGGCACGAGGAGACAAATTTGGCTGCTGGCCATACAGACTTTTATCTTCCCTCCACAGAAAAGGAAGCTTTTCATTATCTGGCAGGGTCACATCGCCTGCACAAGTTTTTTTTTTTTTCACAAACTTTAAAAGAATTTTTATTTCATCTTGCACGTGCACAAGAAAGGTATTTTTATTTCTTTGTCTCGGTCGCTACAGATGTTTCTTTGCTGGGTTTTATGAAGTCGTCTCTTTTGATTTCAGGGTTGTGTTTCATTTTTTCCCCTGACATCGTCACCCTGCATCTGTCACGTCATAAACCTCGCCGTTGTTTATCACTTTTTCGGTCTACTCTCTGTGCCCTCAATATTCTCACTCCCTCTCATCCCACCGCCTCGCTCGCACCCATCTGTCCGCGGGGAAAATCGACCTCATAAAATATGAAAAGGATTATTTAAGAGAAATAGCAGCATAATGAAAACCCATTATTGTATCCCATGGTGCACCGCCTGTGGCGGCCGCTGCTGGCCGGCCACAATCCTGGTTAGTTAGATTAGGTGTTTGTGGGGGTGGTGCTGCTGGTGGGGGTGTTTTCTTTCTCCTCCTTTTATTATTTCTCTCATTGTCTCTGTTGTCATTTTCTCCCACAATCACAATATCCCTCTTTCTTCTGCCGTCTTATATTTCTGCTTCTTTTTTCATTTCCTCTTTCTGTCCGTCTCATTTTGCCCCTCGCTCTGTCGGAGTCATTTGCAGCCTGTGCCAGCAGCAGTATATGCCGCGTGATTGAGTTTTTCTTTTTCTTTGTGTTCTAGTGGCTGATGAGAGCAACATGGGATCACTGGCCGGCCAGAGGAATGGTGAGTGTTTTGAATAAACACACATGAATAGTCTCAGAGTAAAAAGCTCTCCTTTGTTTGCCTCATTGTCCACACAGAAATATAAATGAACCTGTATGTTCTTATCTATTCCCAAACATTTCCTTACTCCTCGTTCCCTTCTTCGCCCCCTCCCTCGCTCCGCTCGCTCTGGCTGACAAAGTTGAGTTGTGAAGCACTTAGTGTCTGAGCTCTCGCTGGTTTATAGCCGTCCAGGTCAGCAGGCCCACAGTGCTCAATCCTCGCCCAGCTGACAGCAGCCGCATTGCATTCTAATGGCTCTTCTCCCGCCTCGCTTATTTCACTCAGTTTATTTGAGGAAAGTCTGCTTAGAGATGAAATATAAAGTCGGCTTTACTGTTTCTCATCTAGTTCACTCTCAAGAGTTGAAGCACTTTACATTTTCAGCTGCAGGAACAACTGTTCCTGAGCCTCGGTACACGGATCCAATGGCAGTTGAACATGTCGGCCTCGTGTCCCGAGTCACTTTTACATAAAAACAAGACTGATTGAGAACATCTCGGTAAAACTTCTAACACGGCACAAGTCTGTAGACTGTCAGCCTAATAAAGATCACTGTAATAAAGTTATCCCTGCTTTATCATCAAAGAAAAGAGTTTAATACAACCACAAAACACAGTGAAAGAGCTCATTTAAATGATTCATAATAAGACCAACATATTTTCATTCATACCAGCTCGGGCTGTCACGATTTCACTACGACTACAGCGGCCAAAAGAATTCACGACAACAACTTTATCACAATATTAATAGAACGTTTGAAAAAACAAAATCCTCGTCTCTTTTTTGAAAAATGAATTTCACTCCAGATACGATTGTTGGGAGGTGCAGAGAATCTGTAACCACAGAGTGGGAACCACACATATAGAAGAGACGCTGGATTATTAACACGACCCTAGCATATCAAAGTTACACGACTATCATCAATACCACGATATTGCAACACCGCATGGAGAAAATGAGTCTTATCACCCCGTGCTTGTCAGACATATTAAAAAGGCTCTCTATCTAACATCTAATAACATAACATGATGAAATTGATGAGAGGATTTTTAGGGGATTCACTTTGAGGAGGAAGTTGGCATCCCTCACACACGCCCCCCCCCTCTACTGCACCAGCAACGAATATCACACAAAGATCTGTGTGAGAGTCATGTCTTCAAGAAAAGAGAGAAATCCACAAAAGGTGGCACAGATAGATGAACCCAGAAATGTTCTGTATTCCACGTCTGTGCAGAGACGCTACAACAAAGAAAGCTTAGCATAAAATGAGGTGAGGAAATCTCACAGCTAAAAAGCTGTTTGCCTCTTTTATCATGTGCGACCTGATCCAAAGGGAATGTGTTTTTTTTTTCTTTTTTAGTGTATTATAAAATTTTAAGATATAATGCATTATAGGCAAAGCCTGCAGAGAGAAGGTTTGACATTGAGGAAATACACAAAACTGTCACAGCCGACAACGCTGAAGATAAAGCCCAGAAAAAACACGGTATTGGCTCCAGCCTCTGACTGCCGAGCGTAAGGACAGTTTGTGTTGCGATGGGAGGCAGATAGGGCAGCGGTGAGTTTCCACTGAGTCAGATATAGCTGCTCCGTCATTGGCTGGAATAGTGCATGTGGTCGTTCAGCATTGAATATAAATCAGAGGGTTGCTGACAGAGAGCGTGCACGCTCAGTTGACCACCTCTGGTTTTTAATTGTGGAGTTCAGCGGTGCAGATGCACTGCGGCTCATTCAGAACACCCACTGTGTTTTAATATGGCATGTGTGAGGACTAGCATTTTAGTTCTGATGTCAGGAGACGGGCCCGGCTTCCTCTCTACCTCTCTCTCTCTCTCACACACACACACACACACACACACACACACACACACACACACACACACACACACACACACACACACACACACACACACCGATCTCTTAAATCCACCTGCAACAGCCAAGTCAGCCTGTTGCCAGTGGAATACAAATGTCCCGAGCACCGTTGCTGACCTCAAATCCCCTGCACTCAGCAGCATTCCCACAAGTGGCTTTCGCCTCCGCCCTCCTCCTCCTCTGTTCCTGATGCCTCCACACCTCCATCCCTCCCCTCTCTCTCTCTCTCTTCCCCCTCTCTCCCGCTATGATTTTCCTGGAATTTCTGATCAGCGGCCATAACCCTGATAAATAAAACCATCCATTTCTCCCGCTGCAGCATTCCTTTCCTTGCCGTCTTTTTTTTTTCATCTTCTCTCTCCCCGTTTGACGTCTTAGCTAATGCGTATTGACAAGGCTATCGCGTGTTTTTCATTTTTGCTGAGGCGGTGTATTTGCCCAGCTTCCTCTGCTCGCACGCCTCCGCCTCCGCCTCCACCCTCCCTCCTAAATGGCCTCAGTGTTTCTTTATGGGCTTTGACATATTTCATTAGGCGGATGGTCTTAAGAGGCCTGCCTGGCTTCTTTAATCTGGCTAAAACCCTTTTTCTCTGGCTGGAGCTGCTGCAAGGAGCGCTTCACTCCTCTCACTCTCTCGTTCCTCTCGCTCCATCTTTCTCTCTGTCACTTACTCTCCCTCTCCCTCTCTCTCTCTCTTCCCTCTTGATTCTCCAGGCTTAGGAGTCTCCATCTTCAATAAAGCTTTTAGTTTTTTTCTCCCTCTTTTTTTTTCCAGCTTTCATCTTTGCTACCACTCTCGTTCTTTCTCTCCTGATTATTTCTCCGTCTCCTGCTCTTTGTCGCCAGGCTCATCCCCATTTTTAGCATCCTCTCAATCCCAAACCTTCATCTCCCTTTCTTCTTTCCTCTCTCCCACATCCATGTTCTCTCTTTATTTTCGTTTTCTCACCAGGCTGATCCTTTTTTTATCCACTCTCTCTCTTCTCTCTCTCTCTTTCTTCCTTTCTTCCTCTCTCTATCCTCTCCAGCTGTATCTGTTCCAGCCTTATGTGATTACGGTGGACAAGCTGCAGTCTCAGAGCTTCCTCTACCGAGTCAGACCCGGCCCAGCATGTGTGCGTGTGTGTGTGTGTGTGTGTGTGTGTGTGTGTGTGTGTGTGTGTGTGTGTGTGTGTGTGTGTGTGTGTGTGTGTGTGTGTGTGTGTGTGTGTGTGTGTGTGTGTGTGTGTGTGTGTGTGTGTGTGTGTGTGTGTGTGTGTGTGTGTGTGTGTAACACCCCGCAGACAGGCAGAGTAATGGACAGATATCCCTTCATTCATCCCTCCATTTCTCTCTCTTAGAGTCTAACATCTTTCTTGGCAGCGGGCTGCCCTCTTACAACACACCTGGGAGCTCATCCAGCACACACACACACTATAAACACACACACACACAAGCACTGGGTCTGTGTTGAGCAGTTCTACTTGTTTGTGTTGTTGTGCAGTTTCTATGTGTTTTCAGTCGCGTGTGTTTCTCTGCACTCGATCATCTTGAGTAGATCTGAGCTCTCCTCCGTTGTTGTCCGCGGGTGCTTAGTGCCACAGAGCTCGCAGCTAACCCCGCGGCACAGCCAGCGGAGCCGTGGTTCTGCGAGGCCATTAGTCCCCGTCGTTTCTTCTCTGCACAATAAGACTTTAAATCCAGCCCGCACCGAAGCCTCTGCTTTGTTTTCACACTCTTTGTTTGAATGCTGCGTAACTCTGCGACTCTGCTGTCATCCCCTCCCTCCCTCTCTTCTCTCTCTCTTCACTCTTTGCATCCAGCACGTCATTGTTGATTTAAGTTGAAAGTCACCATGTAGCACTGATTTAAGTGGATCAATCATCTGCTTCAGTGGATAAAGAGATGAATGAAATCTCTTTATTTTATTTATGCGATCATGTTAGATCAGATAGCTGCGAGCATACAATTATATTCAGTAATTGTGGGGTAACTGGGTCACGGTGCATTGTCAGTGGTCTCTGGTCTGTGTCAGTACATGTAATACTCGTGTGGATCCAGCTCTGATCATTTTTTCACTATATTTTTCGAGGATTTATTCTATAGCTGCTGGTGGAAAAGCACTCAGTGATTACACGGTCAACATCTCATACCTCGAGGCGACCAGGTGTGGTGTTTGTTTTTGTTCGGGTCAGCTGCATTTTGGATTCGCTCTGATTATCCTTGGATCTATTAAACTGGGTCTGATTTTTCTTAAATCCTCCAAACAAAATCAAAATTTTCTACCCATAAAAAATGTCATTTAAGATGCCTTACGGTAAAACTTACTACGTGCCCTCATGCAGCTGGAAGCTGCGATTAATCAGCGTTCCACCTGTAGACTGGCATGTCTCTCAGCTCTTAGCTCAGGACCGCCGTGACCATCTATCTTCACATAAATGTTCTGATTCCCGCAATACAGTTAGGAGGATGACGCATGCAGATCTTCATCCTCCTATGTGAGCGTGCACTCGGCAGTCCTCCCTCCGCGCACAGGCACTTTTATCCACCACGTGTTCACGAATGGCGTTTGTCCCACTCCGCACAGTTCGCTTCCAAACCCTCATCCGTACTCTGCCAACCCCCCGCGCTGCTGTAATCCAGTAGAGGTAAGCAGTAATTATGAAATGGCCTTTTAAGTCCCCTCCAGTTATTAAAGCAATTCATCTAGTTGGAGGCTGAATACATACGGCCCATATGTCCCCATTCTCTCATACATCTAAACAGCTAAACCCAATTACTGCCTGAGGATAGCGCCTCCGTCCAGCTCCATCCTCCGCCTCTGATATAGCTGAGTGCATTCAGATAGTGACGGAGCGATGCTTGATGGCTGGACGGGTCTTTAATTGGAGTGGAGATTTGATTGGCCTTAACATGAATTGAATTTGCCTTCACTGGCTCCGCCGTCGTCTGAAGCGATTCGGTTTGAAGTCGGCTTTGTCACATGGCAGGAAAATAGTTAGAATATGAAGATGGAGTATGAACGGCGTTCTGTTCCTCCGCTGCTGCCCGGAACATCACTCAGTTTTTAAAAAGATGAGACTGGCAATGGTCCATAATTTTTCTTTCTGTCAACAGATCCCATGAAATGTGCAAAGCCTGATATATTTCATCCCTCTGTGCGACAGAGAGCCATTGTTGTTCAGAAGGTGTTAAAAACACATGAGAGAGCCACACTGCGACACCGTTCCTTCATCAGCATGAACGTGGGCATTGTAGTTTATTTTCAGTCAGTCCCACACGCACCATCCTGCTGCTGTAATACTCACCGGTGCAGTCAAACGTATATTAATTCACCAGTTAGAATGGTTTTTAATAAATGCACTGAATAATGTTTGATAAGAACTACAGCCCCTGCTGTTTTAGACGAATTAAATTATAAATCTGTGACCCATTCCTAAAGATTTACATCTTCACTCGAAGCCAATAGGGCCACAGGGAGTAGATATTTGTCAACAAGAGAAATCTAGATTAACGGCTAGACATATGCCACTCATGTATTTTCTTTATTAGACGTGCCTCACATGTCATCATAGGACCTGCTCCAATAAAGCATTAAAAGCCTGCGTTGAGTACATTTAATCTAAGGTGAGGCAATGAACATTAGCAGGACGAGAGACCTTTGTGTGTTCTGTCCATTTCTTTGTTTAATTTAAAGAACTTCAGCCCATTCATAAACATTTAATGAGACGAGATGTCTATTGTAATTCTTTTAGGGCTTCTATTGAATTAGATATCTTTTATTGAACAGGAGCCTTTCTGTCCGTTGTAATGGCGTCTTTAATGCTTCTGTTGGATTAAATTCAATAACCTTTATTGAGACGGCTGCTCTGAGAGCGGGCTTTTTTTTTTTTACAGGTGTGCGGTGCATATGTGTCATGTGGTTTTATAGAGGAGTGCGGGTCAGGGTCTGTTTTACTGGTCTCGAGGAAAAAACACGGCTCCTGGCGGGTTTATTGGCTGGTCTTGGGATTGAATATGAGATGGAGAAGTGATTCTGATGTTTGTGTGTGGTCACGTATGTGTGTGTATGGGCTAAAGTGTCTCCCTGGCAACTCACTGCCACCCGTCTGTCTCACACTCACACACACACACACACACACTTCTCTGTACCACCATCGCCGCCGCCGCCACCCCCAGCGGTTTTGATGGTGGGGGCACTTTCTTGTAACCGTGGCAACCTTTCAACCAGTCTGCTGCAGAGCTTGCTGGCTGTGGAGCACATTGTAGTCCACTTGATAGGTAAGTGTTAAGACCCTGCTGAGGCGCGGTGGGAGGGTTGTGCAGTGTGCCAGGGTTTGTGTTGGCTTGTGTGAAAGTGTTTGTGTGTTGTGACTGCAACAACAATGTCAAATGAAATAGAAATGAGACACTATCCTGTTTTATAGTTTGGTGTTGATTGGACGGTGTAATTGCTAGGCAGTGTGTGTTTGTGTGCTATTAAACTTGTACTGTACACAGAGTTTGTGTGGCGACGCCTATAATTTAGACGTTTCGTAGTTCATTTATTCCTGTGTTCACTGGGTGAAATAATTAGAGAGTCGTGCACAGACAATTTTAATTCAGAGCTGATAGTTTGTGGCAGCTGTGGGAAAGCACACGGATACCTTAGAGGTAGAGTACAGTTATTATGTTTTCTATTAGTCACTCAAAATCTGATTATTAATAATGTTTTGTAACTTATGAAGTTGCCAGACTTTCAAGATAATGAAATTATGTGGGAGTCCATCTCGTCTGCTGCCTCCAGGATTTATCATGAAAACTGTATTACGAAACCAGATACCGGTCGACCGAAGATTGCACCTCTTCTGTCCAATGAGAACTGTTCGCCTGATCCATATGCCAAAAAGGTCTTCAAGCTTCCAGGTTTATTCCTGATTATTAAAGTAGTGTCGGCACAAAAGACTGTACATTGTGATTTTTAAATATTTTTTATCAGCTCGAGCAAAGTTACAAATATGAAACCTGCACGGATCAAAAATTCAAACTAGAAAGGACAATCGGTTGAAATAATTGCCATTCTTTGCAGTTCAAGGTGTCCTGTCAGCAGTTTCACAGACATGTCTTTTATTTATTTCCTTTTTTATTTAACCTCTGGCAAGTGCTAGAAGACACTTAGGAGGTAGGTAGGAAAAGAGGGTAGTTGGGTGAGACGAGCATGATGTAAAACAAAAAAAAAGTTAAGAGTTAAAAGTAGCGATTAGCAGAGCGGACTGGAACAACAGCAGACCAAAGGATGCGTTGGATTTAGGGTCTTTTACTCTGATGTGAGAAGAAACCTGCTCATTATACTTGGCCACAATATGGGCTGCAATAACTGACTCTAATAGGGGGTGAGTGGATTGGAGGGAAGGCTGAATGGTGACTCTTATATACTCTTAGTCTTATTATACATCCGCAGTCCAAACCACAGTGCTTTGGACCAGTCAGCATCTTACTGGCTGCTACGACATGAAACATAGTTGCTGTGGTTTAACGCCAGGTTAAACAACAACAATTCCCATGATGGAAAAGTTGTTTTTGTTCATCCACGACTGACTTCAGAAACAGTTTGTCTGATTAGCTCAGCCTTACAGTAACAGACAGCCATAGATTTATGACGATTCCAGAGATTTCTGGCGCAGGTAGGTTAAATGTTTTGACACAGAACTAGAGAATGAGTTGCATAAGTGTGCCTCAGTCACACGTTTCAGGCTTTTAAAGGAGGTGACACTTGTTAGGTTCAAAGCAGCATAACGGAGCGATGTTCGTCGTTGCAGGGACTGTCAGTGCAGCAGGACCCCAAGGCTACGTTCCAGGCAAAGACACCACTCTCTGCTCAGTACAGACACCCCAGCAGTCGAGATGTGTGTGCATGTGGATATGTTATCATATGCACTTTGTTGTGTATCTGCAGTACATGGAAGTGATTTTAAAGTGATAATTAGCACGTCTTTTCTATTTCAGTAACATATTTTGTCCCCAGAAGACACTTGTCTATCAAAAGTTATTAACATTATTGTCTTAATCGTCTGTTTTCCTGCTGTATATTAGTTTCCCTTTGACAATATCCTCAGTGTTCTGCAACAGCGGACTCTCATGGATAATCAAATGAGTCTCATGGATAATCAAACGTAATTTGTTTATGTTATGGTCATCGGTTTTAATTACGTCAACTTTGTGTGTGTGAGAAGTCGTATTGTTTCAACATCCTAAACCATGCCATTTGTCAGAATTTGAACCCCCCAAAAAACATGATTGTTTCTTCTCCATCAACTACATAAAAATATAAAAAATTAAATGTATGGAAAAGATGATTGTCGATGTCAACAACTTCCCAAATCTCTACAACATAACTCAAACAAGCTACAGAGACTTGGATGAGAAAAATGATGTATGGAAACACATTGCTAGGGGAAGGGACTACTTTGTCATGTGCCTGCCTGCGTAGTGGCAACAGGAGAAAATAACTGCAGAGCCGAGTATGCAGATGAGGGGGAGGCAAATTATGAGGCATCAGCTGCGTGGATGAGGAGCTGGTCAGAGGAAATTTCGAACGCTTTATTGCTGCAATTTGGAACAAGCAGCTGAATACATCAAATATTCATCCATAATCCAGAAGTGAGCTGGTTTATGATGCTGAATTGCATTTACTGCTCCTACAAAGAGTCAACAGACCTTCACAACCAATCATTTGATCTTTGGAAAAGTTAAGTCAGACTACTTAACTTTTCTCCTGAAGTTTAGATGAACTTTTTTTTAAATCCTTGATAAGTCAACTGGCATTTTTATGTCCATTCGAGCTTTTAAAGTGCTCCAGCTGCCACCGTTTAACGTTATTTTTGCCGAAAATGTCACTTCTGAAACCCCTGCACCCGTGACAGCTCCAACTTCGCTTACACACCAACAGAGCGAGGCAAAAAAGTAGCACAACACAAAGTGAAGACGTGACAGCGTTGCTTCATCTTGGATGTGGGGAGCGTTACAGCTGTGAAGGGCATTTGCCATCGTCCTGGCCCTGTACGGCTGTTAGGCTGTTTGTCAAATATGTGCACCAGCTTGAATCGGCGGCAATCAGGCAGACACGATGCGAACGGATCCGCGAGAGCATCTGCTGGCACAGCGGGCAGCGATATGTGATAAACGCTGATTTCACCCTCCATTGGATCGAGCTGGCGATGATGGCCACCTCTCCCCCGCTCATCCATCCTATTAAACCCTCATTATTCATTTACCTCCAGCCTCAACCGCCTGACATGCATGGAATGAGTGCACTCAAAGCCCCGCACACACACACACACACAAACACACACATGTACACTTGAGCAAAAGTGAATCGTGCTCATATTTCTTCTCCTGTTTCATCTAAGGCGGTCAAGGACACACGCCGCTATCGCATGCAGGCAGTATCATGACTTTAAATGTTTTTTTTTTTATTCCTTGGACCCAAATTTAAAAATGTTGCAGGATATACACACTCTAAGACACACACACACTTTCACTGTGTATAGTACAGCAGTGTGCTGGCAAGGAGCTTAATTCTATCAGGCTGCGAGCTGGACAGCCGTAATTACATTTGTGACACAAATCCTGCCTCTCAAATTGAGCGTTTTATTCCTGAGCGCTCCCCCCCTCTCTATTTATAACCCCTTATTCCCCATAAATCCCACTTCCTCACAGAAAGTCAATTTAGGACTTAAAAGGCAGCGACGCTCAGCTTACCCCCCCCCCCTCCATCCTTTGACTCTACCGCCTCTTCAGTTTCACTCTTCCTCTTCGTCCCCCCATCCCCCTTTGAAAAAAAAGAGTGCCATGATGCGAGAAAGTCATCCCTACAGGAAAGTTTCAGGAGGGAAGAAACGCTGCTTTGCCAACCCGTCTGTAACTTCTTTGAAAAGTCACGGGTTTCACCTGAGGTGGGTCGGCTTGTCGACGAGTTGCCGAAAAGGTTTTTCTTTCACTACTCCCGACCGCTTGTCCTTCAATTTCTCACAGTGGTGTAGGTCGTCTTTTCTCCCAGTTGCCTCATTTTTTCCCATTATTCTTACAGCTCAGCTTTTCCTCCGATCTTTCCCTTTTCCCAGCGCCTCCTCCCCTGCTGAATCAGCTGTGGCCTCCATCGCCTCTCCTGCCCCCTCTCCGTCTCCCCTCTCTCTCGAGTTGGAGGCCATACCTGAGAACAGTATGATGGCACTTCATTTATTCCTCCTCTCTCTTGCTTATGCATGAGCCTGTCAGTTCCCGTGGTGCTGTTCCCTCACCTGTCCCCTGTACTACGCCACCTCATTCATCGATTCGTTTCCCCTCCTTTATGTCGCTCCTATAGGACTCTGACATTTTTTCCGTTTCTGTCAAGCGGAGCTTCTCTCTCTCTCTCACTCTTCATAGCTTTATATATTTTGGATTTTTTTTTAGCTTCATTCCAGAAAGTCATAACCATTAGGGCGAAAGCTCGGGTTAAAATCAGATGATCTTTTACTGTGTTTAAGTTTAAAGGACTTAATCTACGTCTAATTCTTCTAAAAATGTCAATCTCTTCATTATTTTCTTAATGAATACAGACTAATATATAACATAATTATTAATATGTATTATTGTATTCCAAGTAAGTGTTTAATCTTTAGTCGTGCTTTATCAAACATAGTTTTCCTCATGCCAGTTTTTTGCTTATCATTGATTTTAAGGCATCAAAAACCGTAAAAGTAATAATTGGGTAATGTAATGAGTAATAAATAAGGATACCTATGCAAAAACATGTATCACATATCTGGAAAAACTAACTTCATGTACTTCTGTAAAGAGCTCATCTCCTTCATATCTTTCATATGTAAATGACCAAATAAAACATCATCCGGTTTCAGCATTCAAACAGAATCGTGGAAAATATTATTTGCTCGTGAGCCAGCGAGAGGTGTACGGGAGATTTTTATTTAATTACAATCAAGTGCCGAGCAGTCAAGGTCAGAAAAAAGCAGGTAACATCTAATAATTACAGAGTAGCACATTGTGTCGGAGAAGTGGAGAGCGTTTGGCTCGATCCGAGTCTCGTAAATATTTAAAGTGTGTTTTTAAAATATCTTTCCAATAGTTTTCAAGAGATGGATGAAAGAGAGATTACTCAAGTCGAGTCAAGTTTATTTATGTAGCCCGATATCACAAATGTGCCTCTATCCTCCATGTTTGGGTCCAGTAACCACGTGTTACACTGGATATGGTGTAATCTGGCACAAACGGATGAAATATCCATACTGCTACTCATAACTCATGTTAATTTTCTTGCCCCAGCTCCTCCTCCTCCTCCATCATCCATTCTTTTACAACCTCTGTTAAAACTCAGGGAGCATTAAGACTTTAAAGTTTAATGCAGAAGCCCTTTAAATAAGGAAATATGACTGCAGGAGACGAGAACGGGTTTAATGTTTTGTAAGCAGCAGCGGGGTAAATTTTGCTAAAAGCTTATGCTCTCAATACTCTGAGTCACTTTAACACTTAAAATCATTCTGTCTGGTTTCATCAGCGGCATCATGTCTCATTTGGGAGCGAAATTTCTCTCCTCCTCCGTCAACCAGGCTTCTTCATTTCCCCCTGCCCTCCCTCTCATGCTCCGTTTAACATCCGTCCACCTCGTCGCTCACAGGCCCTCCCGCCCACTCTCTCTCTTGTCTTTTGTCTCTCAGAGCCTTCAGCCGGTGGAGCGCTGGGCCCGACCCTGGGCCTCTGGAAGTCCAGCTCCCTCGAGAGCCTCCAGACGGCCGTGTCAGAGGCCAAGCAGAGTCGCATCCAAGCCGAGGTGCCGTTTCACCGCCCTCGGCCGCACATGGTCCGCGGGCGGGGATGCAACCAGAGTTTCCGCATCGCCATCGACAAGTCTTATGAGGGACCTTCTGAAGACGGTAAGACCGGATTTAACAACAGAAATGCTGAGTTCAGAACCGTGGACTGCCAAAATAAGACGCAACAAAACTGTCCACTTTAAAGAATGTTCTTTTTTTTAATGTACGACTGTCACTGTTGCCATAATATAGGATTCTTTTCTAGACATTCTCCGCATTTTAAATTAGACTCTCCACTGCCAATGCTCATCCCTTTAGGCTTTATAACACACTGGCACTCAAGAAGAGCCAGAGGCCTGCCAAGGGACAGCGCTTAGCCTAAGTACCTTAATGAAATGCTACATGATTTTATCCACTCAGCAATTTATGAAGAGCAACTTTATATCTTACAGCAGCATATTTTTAATGCTCTACCTTGTGAACCTACAGACATGTTGGATGTCGAGTGCGTGTGAGGAAATGATCCTCCATGTTTGCTCTGACCTTGAGCTCTAAACGATGTTTAGAGGAATCCAGAGTGTGTAAAAATGACCCATCTATGCTTTAAGCTGATGGAGAAGTCAGACTCTGACAGGATGACGATTAAATTAAATCTGATAGGTAGGTAGGGTCTTGAGCAGCTCACCCAAATTTGTGTCCTGAAACTTGAAATCAAATATGAAACCAAAAAAAATGAAAATGCAACACAGTCGAGTGGATATGGCTGAGCAGTAGAAGTCATCCAGGTGGAGAGACTTGCCTGTGGCCACCCCCCCTGAACTGGGAGAAGACTAACGAGCTCACTGAGCAGATATCTCATCAGAACAGTGGGACGTTCATGCATACAGAATGAAATCATGAATGCGGCACTCAAAGTTGCAATCATAAGTGTGTCACACCGCCGTGTCTAACCGTGTGAACCGTTTTCATCCCCCCTCCAGACGACGACCTGTCGGAGCCCAGCTCCGGTCACGAGACGCCCGTCAGCAGCTCATCTCGCCAGGGCCTGGACACGGAGGATGGGAAGAAGAAGAAGAAGAAGAAAACCAAAGCGAAGAAGAAAGAGAAGAAGATCAAAGGGAAGAAGAAAACCGATGACGCTATGGAGGATCTAGAGAAGAAGACCAAAAAGAAAGGATTTGGCCCTCTTAAGGTAGGAGACCTGAATCCTTTAATACTTGAAAGTCTCTTTGTGGGTTTTCTTTACTTTAAAATTTCAAGCTTCAAGGTGACTCTGTGATTGGTTAGTCAATAATAAATTAGGCTAAGCAGCTCCAGAGACTGTCACGCCAGGACCTTGATTGTCTAAATTGAAAAGGTCACCTGCTTAACAGGAAAAATGTGAATAAAAGCAGAGCAGGTAATGAGGCTTGTGCTTCACCAACACTCCAAAATCCCCAAGGATCTTTCTGGAGCATCAACAAAACTGTGATTATTTGTGTTTTTGTGTTCAGACTGGACTGATTTCCAGAGGACAATCGGTTGACATTTCTCTATTTCTGAGGTTTAGATTAGGGTCAACTGGTTTTGGATCACACTTATAAAACCGCAGACGCATTTTTACAGCAGTGAATGAAACAAAATATGCGATGCATCCTTCCTGTAAACAATAGAAATCAGGTTTTATGTAGAAATCGATGGGAAAGCAGCAGCACCCTGCCCTACTTTCCCCTGGTTATGTTTGAACAAATCACCCAGTGAGCACAGCAGGATTATGGAATATAGGATTATTGGATATGAACGCAACCTTCTCAGTAATGGAGGGTATCCATTATCTCGCAATCCAAGTCCCACCGACATAGTACCAACCCAAACTGCTCGTCACCCCTTTATCAACGTGTCCCCATCGTGATTGTGGTGTTCCAATCCTCCAACAGCAATCCTTATCTATTGGCAGTGACACAGTGTGGTCAGTGTATCACTGCACTTCCAACACTTGAGATTCAATTAGGCTGTGGCGAGAGATAGCGCAGGCAGAGCGTTGGCCTACAGATGGTAGATAAGAATCCAATCGGCCGCAGTGTCAAGGGCAGTAATGGAAGGGATGTTCACATGGTCAGGCCGGCTATGGAGAGTAGGGCCGGAGCAAGAAGGGCGAGATGAAGGACACGCACCGAACCAGAGGTACATACAGGAACAAGTGTGTCAGAAAGGTGGGAGCTGAGTGTGAACCTTAAAATCCCAGTGCTTCATTTTGTCCAATAACATGTTTTGTGACGTCTTAAGTAAGTCGAGCTTCAGCAGAAACAGGCGAATATGTAGAAGCTGACACTGCTAGCTGCGTTACAGATTGTGTTTATATGTTAGAAGCAGATGTCTGCATCTGTACTACAGTTTCTATGTTGGATCTTTACTTCTCTCCTCCTTCTATACATGCTAGGGGTTGCACAACTTCATATATTTTTAATTCGACACTAATATGATGAAAGTCGAGTCAACGTCGACTAGTTGCCGGACTGGGACAAAAAATCTGCCCTGGCATTTTGGACCAGAGCAGTGCTTGTCGCTGGGACAGCCAGGTAACGTTTGCCTAAGGGCTGCAGTACTGGGATCAGCTGTTCCACCAGCTCCGGTGGCAGCTGGCACCGGAAATGCCACTACTAGCTACTAATTGAGCCAGCCCTCTCTCGTTTAGCGACTGGTCGACGCCAAGCTCTAAACGTCATTGTGGCGTAGTAAAGTCGACTAGTCTGTACAACCCCTAATACATGCACTCTTTCAAATCTCCTCCTCCTATTGTAGTTATTTGTACCACGATCAGAGTAACTTAACCCAACAGGCTTGAAGCTCTAAAGATCGATGAGTCGGTCAAAGACCTCCCATTTTGAACCTCATGTTGTCAGTCAGAGTTTGTTTTATTGCTGAGTCATTGTACACATAGCGCAGCAAAGTGGCTACGATGTTTTAAAAACATGATTTTGTCTGAGAATGATCTCGCTGTAAACTGTGATGAGAATAGAGAAAGCGGCCCACACAGGAGAGATCGGGATGTAAACTTCTTATTTCTTCGACTGTCTTGAGTTGTCACGTCACAGCTTAGAGAAGCCACTGTTATGAGCATGACTTGGCCGGTTGGCTGTGGGTTGTATGTGGGCTTTAACCCCCCGGTAAGCATCAGTGGTTAGCTCCCTCGGAGCAGTGGTCAGCCCGGTCGGCGTCAGTAGACCATTCTTGTTCAAGCTTATTGTCATCGATGGTTGGTCCAAAATGAAACAAAGCTGGAACTTATCAGAGCTAAAAGTGTCTGTGGCGTTTCTCACTCTCACAGTAGTTAAGCGCCAAAATCTCTCATGGGCGCTGCCACCCAGAGGCCTCAACACACCTGGGCCACTTAATTAATAAGCCCCGTCAACTCAATCAACCAAAAAGAGAGAAATATCGACTAATGGGCTTTTCAGATGGGGACCAACACAGATATTTCATGCTTGATTCTGTGCAATCTTTGTCATATGAATGCTGGGACATCTATGCCTGTATTTACCTATACACACACACACACACACACACACACACACAGAATCAGCAACAATAGTCAGAAACACTCTAAACCAGCCTTTTCTAACCCAACAATAGAAGTGAGCCTCGTAGAAAAAGCTTCCAGTTTGTTGCACCACACACTCGCCTTTCTCTCTCTGGCCTTTATCTGGCCGACTTGATCGTTATTGAACTTGAAATATGACTTAATTAGCTGGAGTATTGCACGGCTCAATCTAATTGCAGCTCTCAAATGTTATTTTACTCCAATGGCAGCATTAGGAAAAGGGCAAATTATAAACATATGACCTCAATTTACCTCTGCAGTGAAAGTGTGCGCAACAGCAGCTAGCACAACAAATGTTGGAAGTGGGCCTTGTCCTTTCGGCAGCCATAAATATTTAGTTTAGCTTCGCCAGTATTTGAGGATCGAGTTGTTTTTGGCGGCGGTACGTTGCAAACAGCTGCGTATAAGGTGACCTCTGGAGATCACATATTTATTGTGGGAACATTTGTTTTTTGTTAAATCCATCGGCGATCCCCTTTCATATGAAGTGTATCATTTCATCACTCTGCATTCAGCACGGCCCGGCCTCATTTCGAAGCGATGAAGACGCCGGCATAATGAAAGTGCTTCAATTAAAGGTCAGACATTAGAAAGGGATGATGTAGGATGGATTATGTATGTATATAAAAGGTCAAATGTCCCGACACACTTGACTGATATCAAACTCGCCTCCCTTATCCAGCTGTCATTACAAATCACTCTAATGAGCTTCATTAATTTCTGTCAAAAGTTCAACATTGTATAGATTTTCACTTGAATTGTACAATGATGATACGATCATATTATGTTCTGCATTTACATTATTAGGTAATGATCCAAAGCTAAGTGGTAAAATAATTCATTTTGTTGAAAATAAATAGAAAATAAGCCGGATCATTTCACATGTGATTTGTTTGTGACAAATCATTAAACAATACATCTGTTGCTATTGGTATACTTGTTGCACTTTTTTGCACTATCTGTACATAACAGCACTGTATATACTGTAAAAATTCATACATCACATATATATACATTAATACTCTGCATATACTCACTTCATATTCTACTGCTTGTTTGCACTTCTGGTTAGACTGCATTTCGTTACCCTGTACTTGTACGTGTGTAATGACAATAAAGTTGAATCTAATCTAATCTAATAGTGCTCAGAGAGCAGAAGGAAACATGGAAATTTGCATACATGCAGCTGAAAGTTGACAATTACTATGTGCGATGAAGATCATGTGACGTGATTGAAAGCTCCAGAGGTGCTGTCAGTTAGCAAACAGTGACAGTGTTGACGCCTCTGATGTGCACAGGTGTAAATGCACTTGACATCCGATCATTCAGAGGTGATTTAGGCATGTACAGTATAAGAATGTGTCCCGGGCCACACTGTTGTCTTCTGTATGTACTCATTCACACACCAAAAGCAAAATGGATTCTCATGGGGTGCACACAGAATTGGGCCGAGGAGTCGGTACAACAGAAAGTGGATGATTCAAATCACGACCGGAATCCAGAAATGATGCACGTCTTATTTCCACACAGAGCAGGGAAGTGAGATCTGACTGAAGCGGTCACTCGAGACACCTTTGGAGATGCTTGTTAATAGCCGGTGTTGCTTATGGCTGAAGAGGTTTGACATGCGAATTTCAAAAAGCATCGTGAATTATTAAAGATGTAACTACTTTCTGAGCATCAATATTTTAGCTGTCGGCAAAGGGAACAATGTAAGAGTTGTTGGTGCACGATGTTTAATTTAGGAACGATGAGTCAAGTGTTGCTTTCATGGTTTGGCCGTGCTGCTCTCTCACCCGTAGCTCAGATGTGGCTTCTCTTCTTTTTCCATCAGCCGTCTTCACACTCGTCCACCTGATTTACAAAATAAGCCGAGACAAATGGCAGCGCCCTTCAGAACCTTTCCTCAGTCGAGGTTGTCTGCCTGTCTTGTCTGCATTCAGCAGACAGCAGTGAAACCTTTGCCTGGAACGTAGCCTCGGGGGCCGCGCCACTCACAGACCGCAGAAAGACTAACACCGGAGCTCTGCTGTTTTCTCTCAGTACTGCTGCCACATCCGCATACTCCTGTGGAACAAAGAGGATAACCTGGTCAGGGGTTTCAGATGTCTTTATCAAACACGGATATTTACACTACACTTTGTGATTTTCATAAAACCTTTGCCAACAATATTATTTTATCCAGAAAGTCAAGCCCTCGTGCTCTATACCTCAAAGTTATATTTTTCCAAGTTTCTCGTCCTTGGGAAGTTGATGTTGGCATTAATTCTAGCGTGTACAGCTTATACTTGTTTTTCTGTGGGGATTAGGCATGTTATGGTTTGATCCAACATGACTTAATCTGGAGGTCAGGGTTTGAAGGATATAGCTTGTGACTAACATCCTCTTGATTGTGTCATCCAGCAAGTGTCGCTCCCAGGTGACATGTCGCCGGTGTATTTTTACGCCGTTTATTCCTCAGTTGCACACAGCTCGATCTGCAAAACATTTCTCAAGTGCCCCACCAGCCCTGCTGGGCACTGACACATGCCGTCTGTCCCCGTGTCCCGTCACTCACTCACTCAGTCATTCAGGATCAATGTTCAGCCGCTGCTATCAGCACGCATCCTCCTGCCGACACCCCTCCACCAGTTTAAAGGACATGAAAGCCAGCGGGTTTGATCCGCTGTTTACAAATCCACATACAACGTGATGCATCCTCTCCCCCACTTCTCCGAAGAAATCCGACAGGGAAGCAAGCCAATTAGCGCCGTCCGTTCCACTCTCATCCTATCGCGGCGCGGCAGGATGCGCAGAGTTGAAGAGTAGTCGCTGGTGGTCTGTACTCTACAAAACCAAAGCCTTGTTGTCAAACTGGAGGGGCCCCACTGCAAGATGATTTCTGATGGATTACTGCTGTTATTGTGCACTCCGCCTCCTCATTCCCTCGTTTCCCCTCTCCTCAAGCTGTCCTGAAACATCTCTATTTCCTTTCTTCATGACCTCGATGCTGCCTTGCTCTTTCCGTTCTCTCCACCAACTCCTCCACACTTGTCTTTCTCCCCCAATTCATCTCTCTGTTTCCTTGAATGAACTATTGATTTAACCAGACAAAATGTGCCTCCCAAGTCCCGCTTGAATTCACACAAGTTCACAATTTTCCGCAATTAAGTGTGTTAATATGAGCCCAGTGAGGTCCCAGGGACCTCCTGCTAATTAAACAAGCACACGCGTATTTTTGTCTTTGTGGAGTTTCTGTCGTCGGTGCTCTTTTCTTTCTCAGTCAAGCTGTGTGATACACTAACTATCATCTCCTGTGCGTCAGAGAATACTCCCGACCTGGTAATGGGTGTTTATGAGAGCAAATGTAAAAAGCTTTAGCCGCCTTTAGCACTAATCACCTTTTTGTTGGGCGGCATGGGGTCCAACAGTGACAGATTGTGACTTTAAACACAGAAGATGAGAAAGAACAGCTATTTGTCAAAACTCTCGGTTGTCGAAAGTCTTGGTAGGCGTCCCAAAATCCCTCTGACATGTTTGTGTGGGTGTCTTTGCGCTGACTCTAAGCTGTGACAGGTAAACGGGAGGTGCATCACCAAATCCCACCGTCGCTTAATGCGCCGCAGGTGGATTTCTTTGATCCACCATCTCAGCTGGCATTTAAGGGCTATTAGCTGCACCGGTACGGAGCCGAGTCTCCGAGAGAGTATTTAACAACGTTAGTGTTCTCTTCTGTAAATTATGCATAAGGTCATACATTTTGCACACAGGACAAACCGATCTCTTGTGGATAGGCATTATCGCTCCCTCTCACTTCATCGCTATTCATCTCTTTATCTTCCCATAAATAATATATGCGCAATCCACAAATCACTTTTCTTTGCAACACTTGACATGTGGGGAACACGCAGCCGCGGCTTACTAATCAGGCCCGCCTTAAATACGGGGAATGTATAGCCTCGCATGCTGTTTTCATCCACTGCCGTGCTTTGAGTCTGTTGTTCTCGTCGGGCAGAGGTGGGAATGATTGAAGTGGAGACGGCAATCATGCAAATCCCGCCGAGGGTTAACGTCAACTCTCTGCTGCTGTTGGTTTTAAGAGGAACCCAGACTGATTTGTGTACGAAGATATACATTAAACACACATTGTGAATCAGTGTCTGCCTGTGATTTTTGCGATTTGTGCATTTTTTTGAAGCCATTAATGCTTTCGAGATTATCTGCCATTACAATTCCTAATGCAGTTTCCCTCCCCAAACTCTTCAACCCCCCTAAAATGTACCGTAACATTAAAATGTTAACAGCGAATCACCCTTCACAGACAAAAGTCGTCCTAAACTGACAGCCGTTTCCTTTTTCTTTTCATAATACCGACTTGTGCGACAGCTTGCTCCCCGCATGACTCCCGCCACCCTAAATATTAAAAGCTGCCAAGTATTTTTTTCCAGTCATTGAAAATTAGCTTTCGCTTCCTGTACCCGCTATCGAGGCGCAATTCTGATTTGCAACTCTGCCATGGAGGCAAACAGACAACACGGGCGCTATCACCGTCGGCAGCCACCGGGAAAAACAAATTAACTTTTTCTCCTGCATTTCTGCTCTCCATCCAGCGCGATGGGCAGCTTTCCTGAAACGACGTGCGGGTTTATTGGTGTTGATGTGAGCTGTCAGTCAAATATCAGAGGGACGGGGAATTGACAGTGGAGATGATGAGGAAATCCATGCATATATATCAGCTGATAGAGGGGCAGTCACACCAGGCCTCTGCCTCCCTCTCTCTCTCTCTCTTCCCCTTCTGTCGCTCTCGCTCTCCACCCGCTCATGCCATCCCCTTGAAATTCCCTTTCTCCTCTCACACGAAAGGCTTTTATGTTCCCCGTCTTTCATGCCCTGACTACACCTGCCTCGCTACCTTCTTCAACCACACCGCTTGGCTCAGTCAGAGCTCTCTCTTATTTACAGCTCTGGTGTTCGGCAGGGAAGGGGGGAGGGCCGAAGACGCAATGCCGACTCACTCCTCTGCATTTTGACCGTGAAGTAGCTGCACCCAGAGCAGTTGGAGAATTAATTGCTTTGTTCAGAGGCGTCTAAACGACTTATTTACTTCCCCCTTCCAGAGTTTCCCAGGAAGTTTTAAGGTCTACACTTTTAAATTATAGGCTCACTTCTTTAGTCAGCCAAATGACCGGTTATATATCATTTAGGTTAATGTTCAGAGAGGCGATATTGCACGAGAGGGTGTGCGTTACCGTAATTATTGGCACGATAATAATGTGGTGAGGTCCGTAAGCATCATTATTTATTATCTTTGCTCATGTTATGTCCATTTCTACTGAGAAACATGGGATCTGACTCATAACTGGAACAGTCAACTGACGTTAAACCTTTCTAGAGATCGTGGAGTTTCCCACTGATTTACATCCTCTACTATTTGAAGAGCAATCTTCAGAAAGTTAATCGCTCGATAATAACCAGCGATGATTTAACCAGAGCAGCTGTCACATTTTTCAAATGACACAGATTTCATTTAGGAATGAAACCCGTCATTTTTATTTCTACCGGTAACGTCTGTGACTCATCCAACCGAGGAAGACGATACCCACATTTGTACAGTGACTTATTGCCCCATCAGGTAATTATCAAATGAGGCCGTGAGCTGAGACTTCCATTTGTGTTGATCAGTTTCGCGATCCATCACTTCCGATCGAGTTATGACATTTGAATTGACCCCGAGGGACGGACGCTTTGAAGTGCAGACACATTCGTATCGTCCAGACAGCTCAGCGGCATTTCAGGCAGCCGACTGGCCATCACTCACGGGCCAATTAAAGGTATTTATGTGGCCACAGGAAACAGTCACGACCAATTAGCATTCGAACATACGTACTTGCGCACACACATCCACTCAAAGCACCGGGCGCCAGGAAGCGATTACACCTCCAATGGAGGTTATGTCCTATCCAGTCATCTTCATGCCATGAGTGATGGATGGACTTCCTCTGTCATTTAAGGTCCGCTAATGTCGTGCACATGCAAGAACACACACACACACATACGCTCATTCCCTTGCCTATGTCTTTCCTAACCACCTCACGCACCCCGTACTTAAACACACACGGAGCGCGACCTCTGCTATCCAGACGGAGAAGGTTAAGTGTTTCTTGTCTGAGGATATGTGGAGGGCCGGAGGAGCCAAGAGTCTAACCTTTCCCAGTCTGCCAATGGCTCTCATCTGGAGCCGCGGTGACCCGGCCTTTTCCCCAAGCCCTCCAGCTGGGAAAATGTTAAGAATGTTAAAAAAAAAAAAACATCGCAGAGTTCACGGATAGTTTTCAGCTGTAAAGATTTTGCGGTTCAGGGTATCAAAACCTTTTTTTTCCCCACTCATATTCGAGTCTCACAGGATCCAAGCGTGAATTAAAATGTATGTATGCACATTAATTCTTCACGCATTAATATGCAGAGTGTTAAAGGGAAAAAGATGCTAATTAAACATAAATTTCACCACTGCATGTATGTTTGTTTGTTTTTTAGATATCTGCCTCCGACATTTCTGCTTCTGAGATTTTGTTTGTCGTGCTCAAACCAAAATCACATTTAAAGATGTCAACGTGAATTTAACGATGGAACTACTTTGTGTAATTTTAAGGGCAGAAGACGATCCACAGTTGTGTTTTGCAACACTGACACCGTCCCACAAAGTCTGCATGAAGTCAAATTAATGTTTAAATCGTTGATTTTCAGGTATTTCATTTTCTTCATGATAGTTTAGAGTTTGTCAACGATAAAAAGTTGATTGCTCATCCTGCCTTCGGGGGCGTATACTGATTTTACATCCAATTAAACATTTTCTCCCTCATGACGCCACCGAAGCATGATTCTTGATTTTTATATCTTAATTAAGTGATTTTGGTGAACTGGATCAGATTTTATACAGAATATATTTGCTGGTTTTCCCTAACTGACTAAAAAAACTATGATAAACAGCACTCTGTTTTTCTTTCATGGGGACTTTAAACATTTTAAATGTACAGTACTTACATACAGTACAGTCACTTACACACAGTTACTCATTTGTATTTTTTGGTTTTTATACACACACTCTTACACAAAGACAACATGCAAACAACCTTCCACAATGGCAGGGTGTGAGTACGAGGCGTGTAGCCCCGTGCTCTCGTTTTTAATATTAATGGCCTCCCTGACAATGGTAGGAAGGGAAGAGAAGAGACGAGACAAATTGCTGGGAGGGGGGAGTGGGAGGGTGGGGCGGATTTTGTGTGGAATAAAAAAAAAAGAAGCCACATATCAGAGTGCAAACAATTAAAGGGAAGTCCATATTTCACCAGGCGGCCCCCGGACGACGCAGCACTCCTCTCCCTCCCCGTTCATCCTTTACCCCCCCCTTCCTTTGCTTGTCTCACAGCTTCACTTCCATCTCTCTTGTGTTTTTTCTTACTATATGCTGCTGCTTCTTCTCCTTTCTCTTTCTTTTTATGTCACTTATTGCTTCCATCCCTTGATCTCAGTCGCCCTCCCTTCTTCTCCTCCTCCTCCTTCCCTTTCCCCATCTTTAACTTTCCTGTTACAATATCCTCTTTCTTCCTCTTCTCTCTTTCTTGTATCTCTCCCTCCTCCCTCCCAGTCTTCACCCCTCCCTTTCCCTTTGTCTCATCTTCTTATTCCTTCATTTCCCTGTGTCCTTTCCTATCTCCCCACCACCCACCTCTTTTCCTCTCATCCCTCCATCGCTCTCTCCTTTGTCTGACTGAAGCATCGCTCCTCGGGGGACTGGCCAGGCGTTGATTAAGAAAAGCTCCCTGTTCCCCTGAGTACAACCTGCTGTGCATTCATACCTGTCTGTCTGCCTCCATCTCGCCTGCTCCAGGTGTTAGATTAGAGTCATTTATAAAGGGAATTAAAATGATTTGTCCCGGTTTGACCGCATTATATTTGCAGTAAGGTTGTTTACTAAACAGACAACAAGGTGTTGCAGATTTTCTTGGATCTAGTCTGCAAATACTGACGTTTTTTCTGACTGCACCTCCTCTCGCTGTGAAATCCAGTTAATGTAGTCATAAGAATTAGATATCAAAATATGAGCTAACAGACGAATCCTCCACTCGCGTCCTCCTCCCTGCATTATTAATACATTCTAAGTGAAGCTGTTTTAACTCCGATTAGCATCGGGTGGATCTTTCTCAGCTGCATTTTTATCTCTACTTCTTTTTGCTGTATCACAACTAATATCGGCCATTAACGGGAACTGATTTGGGCCAAATTGCTGGTATGCGGCGCGGGGGCATATGGAGAGGAAATCCGATAAATAGATTTAATTATGCCCGGTGGGGAAAACTCAGGACCTGCTGGCTGTTTTCATTATCGAACAGAGGCGGGTGCTTTCTGCAGAGAGGCGCCGTCTCTCTCACCGAAGGGGTTTCAGTGGCCTGGCGTGACCTTGTTTGTTGGGCGACGGTCTACTTGTAGCCTGATCCTCGGTTCCATCAGGAAAAACCACACCAATTTTAAAGAGAGCGCTTGTTGTCTATTTTCTGCCGCGAATGTTATTCTGTCTATTTCGAGCCTGGAATATTTTCCGACTCGTCTTACCGTGAAGCAGCGCCGCTGTGCCAGAACAGGAGAAGGAGGCGCCGCGTTACATCACAACTCTCTATAGTGTTAATCTCTCCTTCTCCCTGCGTGTCTCCCGTTTCTCTCTCGGTTTGTTTCTCTTTCACCCCACCCCCTCCCTCCTCCTCCTTTTCTGTCTCCCTCTTTTCTCCCTTTACTGCAAACTCCACCGGGACGTGTGCACTCCTCTCCAAATACATACAGAGCAATCTAATTACTGCGATAACATTTCTGCTTGGCTGATTAACTGTTCTCCCCGTGCCTCTCAATGCAGCAGCATTGCTTCTATATATTCCTAAGCTCCTTATGCCTCCCCAGCCGAGCTTTGGCTCACCCCTCTACCTCTCTCACTTTTCTCTCTTTCTTCTCCGGATGTTTCTTACTCTCACTGTCTCCCGTTTATTCTCCAAGGCAGATTTAGCCAGCTCTCACTGTTTCTGGCTTGCTCATTTATTTCCTTTTCTTTCTTTCTGTCTTTCTCTTGCTTTCTTCTCTCTTTCACCTCCTCTGCTTCTTTCTAACCTCTCTCTCTCTCCCTCTCATTCATCCTCCAAGGCAAACATGACATTTGGACAGCTTTTCTCACTTGCTCTGAGCTATTTGCCTCCTACTTCTTCCACATCAAGAAAAATCTCTGCCTTCTGTAGTAATTTGAGTTTTGAGCATCACACTACGAGACTTGTCAAGTCGTGTTTTTAACACCATGGAAATGTTTGAACAATTCGATCCATTTCACGTCTGAGAGACACAGAGACTCGATTGTTGCAGCAGCCGTGTTCATTTGCTTTAACCAAAAATCTATTGGCTGACTACAGACTGTAAGAAAACTATCGGACTTCTCATTTTCCTGTGCAAAACTTTGTGCTATTGTTGTTGTCGAGTCTGCTACCGACTTTGCCGTACCTGCTGCGTCTCGCGGACAGGTAGCATTCATTTTCCGAGGGCGCGCACAGCCGATGCTCCCAAAGGAGGGCAGGACACATGGGGTAGTCGAAAGGCTCCCAGTCCCAGTGGGATTCAGGATTGATTTAAAGATCTTACTGATTGCTTTTACGCCTCCTTGAGTCTTTGCTGTCAAGGCAATGATCTTCTCAAGGATGTAAAGCTGCCTAGATTGATTTTTAGTTTTGGTATTTCACTACTTTGTTTCGTTTCTTTCACCCACTTTTCTGTTTTTCCTTTCTTCTCCACTTCTTTAGTTTGCTCTATTTCTCCTTTCCTCTCTTTTCAAGGTAGACGGGATGCTAAACCTAAGATGAGCCCTTCATGCTGTGCTGTGCCGTTGTGCGTCTTCCAGTTTGTTTCCAGTCCTGTGTGTGTGTGTGTGTTCGTGCCTCACCTGAAACACTCCGAGGCGAGGTGTTCGCGAGTTTCATCAAGTCTGCGAGCGTGTGAGCTCAAACACATAACGCACACGTACACGCACACGTCAATTAAATCCTCGTCCTCGTCCGGAAAACACGGCTACGCACACATTCATGGCGCCAGACAGCGTTCTCACATCCCTCGTTATGCCTGGCGATAACCAACCGCCCACTGACTCCCTGCTGCACCAGATAGGAAAGGCTTATTAAGACTACATTCAACTCAACTCCCACCGCACACCATCAGAGTTGTTGTCACAATTGCAAGAAAACAAAGCAGCAACAAACGCAAAGAACAGAACCGTGGAGAGGATTTGTGGCTGCAGAAATCTGCTGCGGTTTGTTAAGAAAGCGGCGTGTAACCGTGAAGTTTGTCTCTTGCTCTTTGGCGCTCTCCATCCGTCTCCCGAGGGCTAATTGCACAGGTCAGGTTGGTGACATCACCACACCGGCTAGCTGTGATCTCCGTGTTCCATATAGAGCCTCATTAGAGCACGGCTCGCCGAGGCGCATGCACGCCGTCTCCCTCCCCTGCAGTAATGAGAATGACAGTAACTGCAGTAATTACAGTCAGTCCAGTTTCTTAGCAGCCGCAGTGAGTTTCCGAAGCGACTTGCCTGGCTGGCTGCGTTCATCCAAATCAGGGTGTTGATTTTGCAAAGTGCAGTAGTTATCATCTATGATGGCTGAGAAGAGGATGGAGAAGAGTTTCAAAACTTTCCTTTTTTAGCATTTAGAATGAATATTAACAATTAAAACAGGCTGTAAACATACTACACCAACACTCCTCATGAATAAATATACTCGCAGGAACTCCTTTTCCCGGAGTTCAATGCAAACCGAGCAATCCACCGCCGTGTCCTCTCTGGATCCCGGGCCCGCAAAGGTGACGCCAGGGCGACGGCGGGAGCGTCGGGCTAATGATGACAGCGACACACTAATAATGGTTCCCACTAGCTCCTGTGACAGTGGGGAGTGTGTTAAATGGGACACCAGAGCAGCCTGACACACCCGGACCCCCTACCTCCCCCTAATGAGAGTTTGATGGAGTGGTTGTGTAGGTAGATAATGCTAAGTTAATGAGATGTCCTATTCCATGAGACTGTTTGCGGTTCCCTACAGAGTTACGGTGTGTGTGTGTCGTCCGTGTTGATGTATATTGCTGTCTACTTGAGTGTGTGTGGCTTGAGCAATTGTTTTCTCACTGTGTTTTTCCGAGTGTGTTCATGACTGTTTTTGTGCATTTGCTTACCTCCGTTTGCGCAGTACAGTAAAGCCCCGACGCTTTATTTTCTTCATCCGGCGGCACTCGACAGGAAATTAACTGTCACAGATTTGTGAACGGGTGACAGAGCAGAAGCTGTCCAAAGAAGAGACGTGAATTAATAAACGAAACAAAAGAACAAAAAAAAAAAAGTAGGCCCAGACAGAGAGAAAAGGGGAAGCAGCAATGAGACGTCGTTAACAGCTGGCTCACCGCGATGGGGAAAGATGGGACTTTTGCCGGCGAGGAAGGGATAAGATAATGGCAGAGAGGGGATAACCACCTCCCTCATGGCAGGTACATGTCTCTAATTGGGATTCCCACTCCCGTTCGGCGTCTGCCCCCCCCCTCCTTTCTCTTTTCTTCCATCTCTCCTCAGACAATGCAGTGAGAAAAAGAGACTTCCCTAATTAATGCAGATATAATGATGGGTCCAACTGTGGACCTCTGCCCTCTCAGAATGTTGATTAAGCCGCTCTGTGTGCGAGTGTGTGTGTGAAGGTGGGACTTCTCTAGCAGGCAGCTCAGCCAGCAGATAAACCTGGGATTTTGGATGATCATATATTTATGTGTAATATAATTATATGTCTGTTGATGCAAACGAAGATTAATAGTGCTGATATACCTTTCATACAATACTGAATTTTTATATGGTTATCACCGAGGTAATTGGCAGTCTGCTTTTAGCTGCAGCATAATGTGGGAGTACTTAAGAAAATAGTTCTAAGAAGAAAAAAGACGCTCCTGCAGCCTCCTACACTGTTTCTGAGGCATGTGATCTTAAGGAAGCGAGGTGAAGAGACATCACAGCGAGAAAACAAAAGGGGTTTAGCACCAGTGACATCACCCGAAGGAAAAATGAAGATAAAACCAGAATGTTGCAAATGACAGATTTTAAAAAAAAATGGCTCAAAGATTCCACGCTCGCCTAAAGGGACGCTCTGATTCCACACGTCAGGATCAGCTCACCGGTAATGGTGAGCACTGCTCCGCCTGCGATCATGTCTTCTGTGGCGTAGAGGGAGCTCCATCAGACCAAACGTGAAGTGAATCCTGTTTGTATGTTTGCACAAATTTGCATCTTTTCACGTCCCTGCGTTGATTTTTCGTGGACAGTGACGTCATCAGGATCATTTCACATCCGACAATGCTTCTGCCTCAGGTTGAAGTTATGTGAGGTCACCTCCTTAAGAATAATAAAGGTGTGACAAGAAATACAAATGACCCATGCAAGAACATTAATGAATTCATTAATAGGTGTTATCGTTGAGGTTGAAAAGAGAGAGAAAGACAGAAAAACGATCCTCCATCTTAGGAACTATGGAGATTAAAGTGTGAACATTTGTGAAATGTGCTGGGAAGAATATACAGTGACTATTTGGGGCTTTTATTTTGAAAGATGTAGGACCGGAGGCTGTCATTGACATTAGATAGCCTTCAAATACGCCCACCACAGTCAGCTTCGTCCTGTAGCCTCTGTGACGTTACCCAAAGTTTTCCAAAGAGCCATTGTGAAGCTGAATTTGGTCGTCTCCATCCAGCATGCGGGGGGCTGAGTCTACATATAATTTTTGTAGATGAAGTTAAAAAGTGAACACACACACAGGGTGAAGTGAAGTGAAGTGGTTAGATGAGCTAAAAAAACAACACTAATTGCTTCAGCAGGATGGTGCCAGGCCACCGTGGCATCCCTGTCCAGCTTCCACCGTGACTCCAACACCGCTTGCAGCTCTCTTGGCCAGGCCAGCAGGTTCACCATTCAGGCCACGTATCTGCCTGTAGCAGTAATGAGAAGTGCCTCGGCGTTAATGAGATAAACACAGACATTAGATTGGCTCAGCAGGAGCTCGGAAGAAAAGGAGAGAGGGCGAGAGGAAAAAGAGAAGTAGGTTGGCGGGTGAGATAAAGGAGGCGAGAGAGAAAGAGATGAGAAAGGGTGAGAAAGATGATGTGAGGAAGAATCTGGAGAATATGAAATATTTACGGGAAAAAGACTCGAGTTAATTCATTCAAGTTAATTTCTTGAAAGTGTGAAGTGGAGCTTCATTATAACTCGAGCAGAGGTGACAAGTATATTTTGTAAATTGAGAGAATAAGCGGCTCCAGAATGATAACGATGATGATGATGATGGTCGTAATGGCAAAGTTGATAAGAAAAACACAACACGCTGTGGAGTAACAGCTATTTTATTGGACAAAATGTTGAAATATTCATGCTCCATATGCTTTGTGACAACTGTAGCCCCTTTTTGCATGTGCACACAGTTCTCACACCGTGGATTACCAGCGCCTGCTGTGACATTATAACCATATCTATCATTAAGCAAAGCCTCTAATGAACACACAGGGTAAGAATGAGTTTGTGTAGCAGTAGGGCTCAACACTTGGATATGTGATGCAAAGTGCAGCGTGTGTGTTTGTGCGAGCTCCTTTCATCAACTCGTGCGAGCTCTGTTGCCTGACTAAAGTTTATTGTTTCATCATAAAAATCTCAAAATGATTCCATTAACGCGCATAAAGCTCACCTCTAAAATAAAAGTGCATTTGTCAGCATGCGGTATTATCTAACTGAGGTTTTTAGATGACCACTAAGTTGCAGCGGTAAGAATCCCTCAGGTCCTAACTCGTGCTGTTGCATCCGTGTCTCGTTGTACAGGTTCGGTAAGAAGAAAGACGACAAGAAAGATGCTACCAAAGCCTCCAAGAGCAAACTGGAGGCCCTGAGTGAAGAGGAGCTGGACAGGATCCCTGACAACAGAGACGGGTATGAATCAGACGTGGTCTCTGTTGGTTCTTTCGCAGTTTAGAGTGTCAGGAGAGATTTACAACACAGTCATAGAAGTGTAGTAAAGAGCTTTGACTGACAGTTTGTGAATCACTGAATGTGTGCCACCAGACTCCTACTGTAGATTCAAGACTAAAGAGAGATGCTGCAGTGAATATTTGTCTTGCCTCCTCCCCGTCTCGCAGCTACGATCCACGCTATGCCGAGGTCCACTCCGGTCACGTCACCCCGGATCCGTCCTCCCTTCCCGACGTGGAAGATGACGACAGCGACCCCAACTACGCACGCATCAGCAACTTCCGCCAGCCGCCCTCACCTCAGACTTTTATCAGTCGCACCCCCTCCCCGGGGCCCATTCAGCGTCACGCCTCCGCCGAGGAGCTGGACGGGCTCTACGCCAAGGTCAACAAGTCCAGGCCGCCCGCTGCACTCCAGAACCAGCACCAACCGCAGGCAGACAGGTGAGAGAGGGAGAGGGAGAGGGAGAGGGAGGGCCTTCATTATTATACAACTTCTGCTGGCTCTTCTGACCTCGCAACTATTGTCATGCAATATGTGTTTGTTTTTTATAAAATGCGTGCGCAGCATTTGCATCTGCAGCTCTGCGCGGATACACACACACACAGCGGTGTGTGTAGGTGTGTACACACAAGGTCACGCTCCTGTGGCTTGACCAGCATGAGTGAGGGAGTATTTGCACATATCTACATTCACGGTCTGCTAAGCCAGAAAATGCATAAAACATGAGTGCACGCTTACACTGTAGTTAGACACACACACACACATAGACACACACACACTTGTACAGTAGTGCTATGAATGATTTATGGAGCTCTGTTGTGTTTGCGATCACTTTGACCTTTGTAAATCTTTAAAAACTCTGAAAAAACATGACGATCGTCTCTATTTGATAATTACATTTTTCATAATATTCATAGAACTTTGTAGCCAAAAGTTTGTTTAAGGTCAGATTTGCTGCCAAACATACAGAAATATTCATGTTTTGCACGTTTTATTTATTTATTTTTTGCTGGGCTCAGTTGGGAGTCCTCATTCCAACTATAGGATGTACTATTTGCAGGACCCCACACTCTACAAATAGTACATCCTCCGCTCCCCCTACTGATATGCACACATACATATACATGGTCCAGGTGCAGCACAAGCACAAGGTTGCCTCCACTCAGCCCTCTCACGCTTCTCAGGCCACCAGCTGTATCCTTGTCTGTTCACACTTGGCACTCTAATGTGTTCCGGGCAGATGCGCTCACCGGCAGCACAGCTCCCGATACAGATACGAACGCGGAATGGATACGACCGGAATTAATCGCCGCTATCTCAGGTGTCCGCGGATGCCGTAGTGATGAATAATATATATGTAAGGGAGAGTACGAGGGTGGGAAGTGCTAACTCTAAGCGTTTTAGGATCCACAGATCAAAGAGTAAAGCCCTTTTTCAGACACAGGAGACAAAAAGCTGAATAATAAATGTGAATAAATCCATCGTTTGTAATAGTCAGTGCTGTTAATAACCATCTGAAGTCCACTCTGCTCTGTCAGGCCTGTATGGCCACACAGAGGTCAGCTGACTCTCTCAGCCAGTTAAACAAGTTCGGCCACGAAAGCATCCTCTGTACCTGTATGTATGATACGCTGATACGCTGCTGATTTCCACACATGCCTTTGAGAGCGTTGAGGTCAAACTGATGCTGAGCATAACGTAAACATCATTTTTCATGTTCATGTATACACCTACAGCTATGTGCGAAAAATGATTTGTGCAGCAATCTAAGGTAATACGACAAAATGTCCTTGAACGTGATAAGTACTTATTATTTAGTATCGATGTCAGAGAAGGGTTAATGTATGTTGAAGTGCTTCCATATTATATTATTATATCACTACAGAAGTTTTTTTAGTTAAACTCGCAGCCAGTTTTGTATGTCAGAGGGAAAAAAAGGAGAAAATCTCCAGAGGATTCTAATGCAAATTTATCATTTCCCGTATGAAATAACACAGGCCACATTAAAACTTCCCTCAACTTAAACTGTCTGACAGAAATTACTATTGACTTGCAAATCCAAAAACTAAGCCCCAGACGCCCAATCTCATCCAGAAAAAAGAGGATACGGAGGGAGAGAGGGGTTTGGACATGGAAAGGAGACAGATGGGAGTGGAAAAGAAGTGACAGACGGAGGGACAGAGAGAAGAGAAAGCAGGAAAGAGTGTAGAGAACGAGGGAAGAAAGATGGAGCCAAAATAGAGAGAGAGAGAGAGAGAGAGAGAGAGAGAAAAAAAGTGTTAGATAGGCAGAGTAAATTCAAGAGGGAAGAAGTGACAGAGGAGAGGATGCAGACAAAAGAGGAGGAGGGATAATTAGCCACAGTCTAGCAGCCTGACAGATCTGTTAGACCACTTTAGCTCTCATCCACTAGTGGTGGGTACTTCATTACCAGCCTGTTTTCTCTCTCGTCTCCCTTTCTCCCTCGGTTTCTCTCTCCCACACTCTTAACTTGTCACTCGTCCCTTCTCCTTCCCCTGTTTTGCTCGTAATGTACATTAGATGGTCTTAAGCTTTCGCATGATGGATGAGAAGCCTTCTTTGGCTTGTTAGCTCTGCATGTGACGGAGTCTCCAGAGACAAAGAATGACAGAAATAAATGTCTAATAATGTCGTCGGGGGGCGGCGGCCATACTGCACATGTCGGTTTTTAGAAACTCAAATAATTAAACTAAATCACGGTTATTTCTGTTGTTAACTTTTGTATAGCGTGTTTGCAGTGAGTAATTTTAAAGGATAAAGCTTTGCAGCCAAAGCCTGAGCTGGTTTATTCTTCCCAACTCCATTGTTTTCCTTCACTCAGACAGATAGTGACAGGAAATAAGGACCGACTATGCATAACAAAGGCCCCATGACTGGATTTGAACTGAGGAGGCTGCAGTTGCAGGCGCGCCTCATTGATTTAGGTGACCCGAGCGAGATCTTATTTTTTTACATCGCTGTGGTCATCTCTGTCTTCTTGCACTAGTAACTGGAATCAAAACATAACTATTGATCCAAAAGTTTTAAGCGAGCAAAAGAAGTTCAGACTTGACTTGCAGAGGGACACGCCGAGCATCAGCTCGCTGCCATCCTTAAATATTTTAAAGACGTCGGATCATAAGAACAAGCCGCAGACTGACAGAGTGCAGAAACAACTCTCCACTGACCTGGATGACCGCCAGCTCATTCCAGAGTCAGGGTTACTTGCACCTAAACTCTTTCAAAGTTTAAAACATTAGTATTGTGCTGTTGATGAAAAATGAATATGAACTTGTTTTCTTTGCATTGTTTGACATATGCATCGCTTTACAAAGTAGTTTATGGAATGAAACCTTTCCCCATTCACTCCTGTTTGGTAAAACCTTCTGAGCCGTTCCGTTAAAGGTGAAACTCTGTATTAAAACATTTGCTTTAGCTTCAGTTCACGAGGATTCGTATCTTATTTTGAAAGATCTTGCCCTTTCTATCGTTTATGGTAACACCGTGCTCGTTAACTGCTGAGATCAGGTGGTCTATAACGTTATTTGGAAGATAAAATGAAGGTGAAACTCAAATTATTGCCCAAACCGTCTGTTGTAAACGTCCATCGCTGTTTATAGACCGACTTCTTGTCATAACTTTGACCTTCCGTGCTCGCTGTTGTGCTGGCACAATAAAGGATTATTATCGGCCTTCCAGCTGCACTCACTTTCAGTCTGACTCCTCAGCTCAGCAGCCGGCTTGTTTTTCATCATCTGATGTATTGCAGTGATGTCACTGTCCTCACAGACCTCGGTAATTACTGTGATTAGTACAATAAGTAATTCAAATGAAGGCTACAACCACAAAAATGAGATCCAAGTTGTAATAAAACCACCGAGTCTGCCTTTAAATTCCGTAGGTGGCCAGCTCGGATGATCTCAGACGCATTTCGTGGTCACACCCATTCGCTTCATGCTCCCTCATTGATGGCTATTTCCATTCACATCGCACCACCTGGACCAGGGCGCTCATTCATAAAGTCGGTACATCTGTTAAAACACACGCAGCTCGCCGTGAGGTCTAAAAACCAGCGTGCCTTTTCATTCACACAGACACACACACGCAGATGTACACACATGGTCCGAAATAGGCTCACACACACGCACACACACACACACACACACAGAGTCACCCACGTATGATATTACTGTGAGCAAGCCCAGTGTAACCTAGCAACAATGCTGTGTGTGTGGTCCGGGGAGTTTTATACCACTGCACAAAAATCATAGGTGTAAGCTTACTGTGTGCGTGCGTGCGTGCGTGCGTGCGTGCGTGTGTGTGTGTGTGTACTTTTCACTTCTCCAATTTTTCCAAGTACCTTATGCTCCCAAAAAGCAGTCCTTCATCTTGCGGCATGCAAATTTTTTTATTGTTTCCAAGGGAACGACATATCTGTTTGTTTCATCTTTTACATTACGCCGTTTTAATGATGCCGAGGAAGAAATGTGCTCATTATACACGTGGAATATGGTGTGTGGATGCTAATTTAGCTTTATCCAAATGTCTTGACACCTCTGCGTCCACGCACGGCCGGCGTGCGTTTGCTCCGTCAAGGCCCTCAGCACTGGACTCCCAGCAGCAGCACTGTCTCCCTAATTTACTGTCGGACATTTTCATTACGCCCTCAATGGCAGGTGTGTGCCGTGATGGGCGTCACATTTGATTAGAGCTATGCTAGAGGCTGACCTGTGGAGAAAAAAAGGTTAGCTATGCTTGTCAAATTTTATTAGCCAGAAGGCAGTCTTTGTAGCCGGAGCAAGAAACGGGGGAGATGAGATGAAAGAAGAGCGAGAAAAAAGAGAGGGGGCCAGAGCGGAGAGATGTAAAGGTGTGTTGTAAAATGCACCACTGTGCTAAGAAAAGGAAGATGAAGGTGAGCGCGTGAGCTGAGACAAGTAAATGACACATCAGTGAGCATGCTCCCGCATTCCTACCACAGCGGCACGTGGAACACATGGCTCCAAGTTTGCCAGACAATGCGACAAAGTCCAATTCTCAAATCACTTCAGACAGGCTTAAGAAGAAGCTACAGGGTCTCTTGGATGTAGATTTGTTGGGTCTCTGTACAAGCCCTAAATAAAGCCCTGCTCGTCTTCCCCGACATTTCGGTGTGTCACCGAAGACGCCGTTTTTATTCCCCCTATAGACCGAGAAGGCGAGAAGCAAACAGCTGTGAAAGAAGTGCAAATCTGACATTATATAAGGAGACTTCCCATTAAGGCAGATGCAGGAATCCACGTCTTCCTGTGTCGTGTACGCAAACAGAAAACGCATCCTCTTGTTGTGTGGATTTAGTTGTCAGGCGGCACCTGCCTGAGGAAGAGCTCAAGGAGAAAGAAAAGCGGCACATCATTAGTGCAGACTGCATATTAAGTCATTTTCGTCTTCTATGCCTTTAAAGCGTCTCTATATTTTTATTTATTTTGGCGCTCTGAGCAATTAAAATGTTTCCTCTTGCATTCAGACAGCTTCCAGTTTTTCTCATTTTTTGTCCGTGGTCAGTTACACAGAGAAAACGGACTGCTACTAGAAGTTAGTGTTGGATTGTGAGGTAATCGAGTTCGAGTAGCTTTTATGCTTGTGCAACAGAAAACAGATACGTGTGTTTGTTACACTAGATGATGGAGTGTGTGCTATATTCAGTGAGGCAAAAATTCCCAACCCTTTCAGCCTGTTACCATCTGAAATGGTAGATAGATAGAAGAAGATCAAATGTTGTTCAGACATTTTTAAAAAATAAGGAACATTTTGTATTTGTAGCTTCTATGTGACAAACTTTTTCATTACCTGACATCTCGGCCAGTAATTGGGACTAATTACTGCACAGTCACCATTTAAGTTAAAGGGGCCTCTGGCTGTGTTGCTTTGTGGGAAATGTAGTGCTTGACTGCAAGTCAGGGGATCTCGGCATCTGCTGATCTGATTTTAAGCATTTTTTAACCCACCTTCGACCTAGATGTTTGAAAAAGGAAACTCCAAGACCAGTTCTGATTGGGTCAAGCTCAAGTGTGCCACAGTAGCTCATCCCAGAGTTATAGCTGCTCGACTTCGACGAGTATAAAAAGGTACATTTCCTAATGCTTTTGAGGTTTTTCTGTCGCTTCCAGTTCGTACTTTCTGTCCAACTCTATTCCCAATATGATACCAGGAAGCCCAACAATGACCGTGCACTTTGATGCGTGCTTACCTCCAGCGTGCGTACAGCAAAGAAAAAAAAACACCTGCCCGAGCTTTTCCCACCCCGGTGTGTTGTGTTTAAATCAGCTGGCCACAGAAAGAAGAAGTCGCCAAACCAACCGGCGGCGGCGGCCCACGCTTCCTAATTAGCCTGCCCCCACACTGGCTGACACCACGGGATAGTTGCCTCTCTCACACTCTCTCTCTCTCTCTCCCGCTCGCTTTCATACAGCAGACGGTTTTGTTCTCACTCCAGTTCCTTCTTTCCCTCCTCACTAAGTTCCCGTCTCCATCTCAGTGTCCCTGTTTGGTTTTTGCTCTCATTCTGTCTTCCGACGCGTCTTTCATTTCCCGCGTCTCATCTCCTCTCCCTTTCTTCCCTCAGCCTCTCTCCATCCTCCAGCTTTTCCTTCCCTCCCTTCCTCCCTCCCTCGGCGCGCTCTCAGATCAACCTGCATAGTCAGATACTCTGAAATATGGATACTTAAAACACGTCTGACTTAAGTGGTATCACCGTCTGTGGTCTGGCTAATACGGCAAAATAAGAGTTTATTGATGTATTGATTAGTCGTAGCCTATTTACTGAACATGTCAGACACTCAGGCTGATACGCAGATGAACTTAAAGACCTCCATGCATCACACAGGAACATTTGTCTATAGGGAATCAATACATATGTGACTGCTGAATGCTGAAAGTGGGCGAGGATTTCAGATTTTCTTCACAATCGCATGAGGAATGATGAGCCAAACTAGAGTTCAAAGTCCAGCTGAATGTCCCCTGTCCTCATGTTCATTAAAAAACGACTTAAAGTGAGTGTTGAGGTTATTTTTCCAGGACATAACATATAATCAGAGTTTCGGGAACACGTCCTCCTCACATTAGCACACTGGACATGTGTTTAAACTACATCACTCACCCTAAACGCATTAACCACGTGTTGTTTTATAAGATTGATTCTTTCATTTATCGCTGCTCTGTTGCTTATTATTATTATTAGTTTCTCCATGTCACTGCCTTTCATCGCACCGCCCGACTGAGAAAACCGTACGTCACCGAGGCTTAGATCTGTCATGTTTATACAACTGGCCTCGGGCCTGCAGACAGCCAATCAGCAGCAGCAGTTATTAGCTGCTGATGACAAGCGAGGAGCCTACCTGTCTCCCTCTGAACACACACACACACACACATGTAGGACAGAACACGCATGCACGCGTGTATTTATACAGACATATACACACACTCCCTCCTCTGTCGTTGTTTGGAAAGCAGCCTGCTGATTTTTCAACCCATCATACTGCTACTCAACAACCGCCACCGCAGTGTTTTATCCAGAATCAGCCTCAGTCCTCAGCCAATAATATGATAATATTTGGCGTTGTCAGTGATGGAGGCCGCGGCATAACGAGATAATTACAGTGTTGTTTCATTTGGAGAGCGACACGCTACGCTCAATCAAAATGGCAGCCCTAATTACGGGCCCAGGGATTGGCTAATGGCTTCGGTAGAAAAGAGGTGGTGTGAATTAAAAATAAAAAAATAAAAAAAAATAGTTGCATTTGTTCTCTGAGGGTCTGTTTGTTTGTTTGTGTGTGGAGTGGGAGCGGTGGGCAGCAAAATGGTAAGTAAGAGTAATAAATAAATAAATAAATAAATAATACAGGAGATTAAGTGTGAATATCTTAACAGCGAGTTTGCACTTGAGGGTAGGCGGGTGCGGGCAGATTAGTATTGATCAGCTGTGTGTTGCAACCGACCAATAAAGCAACAATTAGCAACATATCCATCTTTATGAAACGTCTCTGCTGGCGTCGCATAGCAGAACAGAAACTTTCGGAAAGTTTCTTCCTCATGGCAACAGGTCAGGATAGACTTAAACACACACGTTTGTTCTGAATGATAGAAACATTTTCCATAATAGTGCAGAATGACTCAGCGTTCTGTCCCCACTGGGTTGGATAAAATTCGTACGTATATACACGGGCGCTGTGACAGTGTGTCCCACATAGCAAATTACAAGGATTAACTACACACACAGTAATACACACTTACCTCCTCGCACACAAACACACACTCAAGAGCCTGAGCCAGATTTTCTAATTAATGGCAGGGTCGCAGGAGAGTTAAACATGTAAGCCATGTACTCCACTAATGAACCTCTCTATCTGCTCTCTGTCTCTCGGCCGCTCTCTCTCTCCTTCGCTCTGGTTTTCGGTCAATATCTGCCTGGAGGTCAGAGCATTTGGATGTACGGCACGGCGGCTGTTTGGTGAAGACTGTGTACACGTCGGACAAAAGCAGGAGGCATTCGAGTTTTACTGAAAGGAATGAAAAAGTTTCTCCCTAATTACTTTTTCTCCCTGTTTGAATATTGTTTTTATGCGGCGTGTATCTCCCGAAGACGAAATAGCAAACGAACAGTGACAACATTAGATCCCCGTTTCCAATGCAGCCGGTAAACACAGATAAACGACAGCACAGTGTCGTACTTTGGTAGCACATCCTGGAGGATTATGCTCACTCAGACGCACCGTTTTTTGCCTTTTTGTGCGAGTGTGTGTGTGTGTGTGTCTGACTCTCAGGTGTGTGTAGCTTATCTAGCATTAAGGTCCAGTGAGCATGATGATGTTTCTCTTTAAGTTTTGTCCCCATTCTGTCCCGAGTTCTTATCTCTTCACCGGCAGTCTCCAGCACTTTCATTTTTGTTGCTGAGGTTTTCTTCTTCTTTTTTTTCTTCTCCACCTTCTGGTCACTTTCTGCAAAGGTCGAGTTCAGCAGGATCATTTGGAGGTTGACTTGTCAATGCATCCGTCTGTAGTTTGTTGAGGAGGGCCGCTGCATTGCTCTATGTGACTTTTAAGAGAAAAGGCACATCCATCAAATGTTTTTTTTGTTCCCACCTTGGTTTTCTCTGTCAGCTGTAGAGAGTTGGGTTCAGGCACTGATGTCTTCTCAGAGGCAGCACTTTGTGTGGGTATTATCTGTCTGCCTGTCAGTCTCCCTGCCCTGTCAAGGGTTGTTACAGTGAAGCGAAAGAATACCAAAGAATGAAGCTCAATGCACTGTATCTCTCCCGGCATTTCTCTTCGATTTTTAATTCCCAGGCTGTGCTAAAAATGAGTTTATCCCTTAAAATGAACAAAGATCTTCAGATCGTAGGAATTAGCTTTGGAAAATTATGGAATCAAAAGTGTTATTCACATCTCCGTCTGTGTCTCTCTGCAGTGATCAGCGTCTCCAGGGGTTGCGCCGCGAGCACCAGCAGCCCAGAGCCGCTCCGGGCTACGAGGAGCTCGACACCGCTCGACGCAGAGTCCTGGAGCACGACCCGAACCGGGTGAGTGCAAATGGCCCAGAAAGTTTTTTTTTTGGTACAAGGAAATAAGTTTCAAGCGGAGAGCTTGTTTGTTTCTTGCCCTAAGCATCCAGACAAAAGCTACGCAATGACAGCAAGACACACTGGACACATTGTTAAATGAAAGAAATGTGTGTGTGTACGTGTCTCCAGAGCGCTGCAGTGTTCCTGTGAGCTCAGCCTGTTTTCCCCGGTGCCTTTCTCAGGCTATTTTCAGCTCTCTTGTTAACATTTTGAGGTGCTGTGTGCCACCAAGGCGGCGCCCGCTGTCCTCCTCATTTAGTTTATGGAGAGATCTATTAGACCGGTGGCATTTCCATCCACCCTTTCCTTTTAGCTCTATGCCACAACCTTCTCCTTTTCTTTCTCCTGTATACTATTGCTTTTCTCTGATATTGTCGTCCCCGCCCCTCTGCCTCGTTCTTTCTCTTTCTTATTTCGGCAAGAACAACAATGGCCTGAAATCGCTCACTGTAGTTGCCTCTCCTAACCAAGCGGTGCCGTTAAATGTCCCTGAACCCCGTATTGATCCAGCCTGAGGAATCATTTCATTTACCTCCGTACACTCCCGGAGTCAGCATACTCGCCATGGAAATCGATAGCCGTTTATCAGCCATTTTAAAATGGGATTTTTTTAATAGCGGACCTAAGGATGCAGAAAATCACACTTTGATCCGTATCAGAAGAATCTGTGAATCCGCGGAGGCATTTCCTCCCAGCCAGATTTATTTTTCATTAAATGACACAACTGAGCAGAGAGAGGAGCAGAGGCATCTGGGAAATATGGCATGGATTTAGTGACAGCATTGCCGATACCCAATCACCTGACACAGGCCACCTCCTGCTGGGCTCTCTTCCTCATTTATTGTCGCCTCTGTTTATTGAGCAATGAAGCCCTGCAAACCCGTCTTCATTAGGCGCTCTCAGACACACACACCACAGACGGCTTCTTTGAGGCCTGAAGGGCTTCGTCACTCATTACACATCCCAGTGCGGCACGCGTCCACCTCGGCTCGCTGTGACTCAGCCTGGTACCAGAACTCTGGTGCAATTAAAGCGCAGCAAGCATGAGGCGCAACCTCTGATCCGATTGTTGTTTTTCACCCCCAAATGACAGTAGCGTCCACGGCGGAAAAAAAACAGCGGTGGGTTCCTCCCCCGAGGAGACCGATAATGAAACACCCCACTCACAATCTCACGCTGAAACACATACACGGCGAGAATAGAAACAGTAAATCAGCTGAACATCCAGGAAGTAATATTTGGTACAGAAATAGAGAGGATGTATGATTGAAACCCAACAGGAAAAAAATATCAAAACATTTCTTGCTCTTGAGTCATTTTGGACAAAAACATCTGACAGAGGAACGAAACTGAATGTGCACATTTGTCGGTTGGGTTGCAGGAGTAGAGAAGATGAACCAACAGTCAATCCAGTGGCAGAAACACACTTATTTCTGAGCACATCTCTGGAGAATGTTGCTCACTGTTGCTCAGAATTTGCAAAATGAACATAATTTGAAAACAAGATGTAGCTCGTTCAGTCTCCCAGACACTTTTTGTAGTGTTTGCGGATGCCATGTCATCCTCCGAGGCTGAGGTCAGGGATGGTTTCTGCTGTCAGTCGCCTGCTCCTCACCTGTTCTGCCCCAGTCTAGGGGCCTAGAGCATAACAAGAAATTGGCGTCTCCATCTGCCCCGAGTCCCAAGTAGCCACTTACACAGGTTTTATGTACAAACGGAAAAAAAAAATGTTATTTACAAAAGTCAAAATCTCAAACAACTATAACTAAGGTATCAGCTTCAGGGTGGACCCAGGCCAAAACAACAACCAAAACAAACTATCTTGAAAATAAATCACTCCCCTCAGAAAATCAAAATCACAATAACTTACCTCCCTAAACTAATAAAAACAGAAGAAAACAGTATCAAACAAAATGGCAGTCCACCCCTACTCTTCAAACAAAAAGCTACTTCCAAGATCATACAGCCAGTTTTACAAAAGTGGCGATATTTGGGAGAGGAGGAGCATAAGGAAATGGTGTCCACCTGGGGCTTTCAGGTACAGCCAATCACAAGCCAGGAACGGAAAATTACTCCACCAATCACCTCCTGGGGATGGCACATCCTATTTGCATACGAAATAGACAGCACAAGCACAGGGCACACAAAGAAACACACACAGACTACAAACAAATATGACCACAGTCATAACACCCCCACACCCAAGAATTAAACACATCACACACCAACTGATAGGATATCACACTCTCCACCTGATGTGGCTGCCGTATTAATACTTCACCATGTTTCTTTGGACATGAGTTGTGTCTGCAGTCTGCACAGAGACGACCACCAAAGAATAAGCACAGACATGAACAGATTTTCTTCCCACAGTCTGAGCTTTGGTCCACGTTTTTTTTTATGTTGGTGAGTTCTACTGTATTCTCTGCCAGACTGGCCACCGCTGCTTCTAGAGAACGTGTTTGGGCCTGAGCTCGGCCATGTCCGCTTGCTATTGGCTTTTATAAATGATAATCAATATGCGCAACAGGTGTGAAAATGAGGAAGTAGGTGTTTTTAGGTTGGGTGATCCAGCACAGGACTAAAATAAGATGTTGATGATCGCTCTCCGTCAGTGTTCCCCAGCTCGACTCCACGCGCGTCCTGTTTTCTCTCTTGGCATAAAAGCGTAAATTCAGTCCACTCGAGAACAGCACTCGTTCGCTTTGGCCTTGTGCGATCAGCCTTTTAGCCGCCGCCACCATCACCGCGCCACGATGCTCTTTTATTCGCAGCTGTTTCTGCAGCCATGAATGGTTAGAAAGGTTTTTTTTTCTTTTTCCCGAGCTCTCCACACAAGGCCGTCCTCGCTCTCTGAGTGGTTTGTGTGTGATTTAAAGAGAAGATGAACGTGTGTGTGTGTGTGCTAGAGGATTCTGGGTAACACACTAACCTGAGCTGACATAAACAAAAGCAGGGATAAAAGACTGGTTACAATATCTATTCATGTCTGTGTTTATTCTTTCAGCGGCCGTCTATCTACGTGATCTAAAGGTGGAGCTGTCTGAGTGTGTGTCACTGCTTTAAGTGTGTGTTTCAGTGTGTGTGTAGCCTTTAAAAAAGGACATGTCCCTAACCCGTCTTCCTCTGTGTCTCTGTCCATCTATCTGTCTCTAATTTGACCCTTCCCCCATGTTCCCTGTCTGTGGATAGGTCACACTTGTAATTATGACAATCACACTGTCCCCTCCTCTCTCTCGTCTATTTTCTCCATATGCTAATGATAGGCTCTCTGTAACGTCTTGATGGCCAATTAAGCCGCAAAAGTGCACCAGCCGTTTCTTTTTATAGACTCTGTTCTATACGACGACTTTTTTACATGAGACACCACATTGTTGTTATAGAGACCGAAGTTAATGCCGCATTTAACTCGGGAGGAACTTTGAAAGGCACACTTGCTTCCATAATAGGTATCTCCTGTCTCTTTGTAGTGAGTTAAATTTAAGAAAAGCGGCAGAGGCAGATATATTCTGCCTTTTAGTCCTTTTAGTATTGGCGATCCTGCATTTCCCATAATGCATCTTTCCTGTCTGGTAAACACCCATCGCTTTTTAACTCGACACATACAGAATAAATGTATCTCCATGGGTTATTTTTGTCAGAGGTCCACTCTGAACCGGAGTCCAAACTTCGTTCTTCATCGTGGTCGGGTAGGGTTCTTTTTGGGTCGTTATGTGTTGAGTGGATTCAGCATCAGCTCTGATCATGTGGTGTGAAAGTGACAGGCCTCACCTCTCTCCTCCTGACAGCGGCTGCTCATTAATCGGTGGCATCAACCTGCCTCCAGTGTTCTCCCACACTTTGGTTCTGATCCAGTGGACTGCACTCGGGATCATGTCTCATTATCTTTGGGTGTGTTTGGACTGGGTTTGACAGACGCGTGGCTCCTGTTTGACTGGGTTTCTTTTTTTGGGTTCAAAAGACTTCTACATTTGTTATTTTCTCAGTCTTGATGAAATTTCTTCATAGCGACAGAAGCCATTATACAACTGATTTCACAGGCTCCTCTTCTTAATGTGTGACGCTGGTAAAACATTATCGGATGACACTGATTACTTTTTCAAGCTTGGAATATTTAAACACTCATTTTATTTGAAGGAAACTATTTAATTGATAAATAATCCCACTTATATATTTATTCTTTCAGCCGTTGTTGGCCCCCTAGTGGTTATTGCTGAACGTCCGATAATCACCTCTAGGGATGTAACGATACACTCAACTCACCACTTGATACGAGTCACGATTTTCTTGTTCACGATACGATTTTTTTAAATCAAAAATGAGCTACAGACAAATAAATTAACAGAATTTCCACTAGCCACATTTTTTTCCCGTGCAAAAAAAGACAGAGAGCAACTGAATTAATTTGATCATTTTATTAACTTAAGCTTTAAATTATACTAACAATCAAGTTGGGAAATTATCCCAACATTTTATTACTCATTAACCCTTACATACTATTCATGGTCTAATATGACCCATTTTATTGTACATAACAATAAAATAAAAGCATTAAAACTTGCAAGCAGCACGCGTCAATTTCCACAGAGCACTAGCCAGACACACGGTGGATTTTCAAAATAAAATACCCTGTGCGAACTGCCGGTCGTAAAAACAGACAAACTGACTAACTACATAACATATTTACACATGTAGAAGCATGTTTAGAAGGGGAAACACCAGGAAAATGTCCAAATCTGAGCAAGTAAACAAAGTCTGGTGGGCTAAATGCTTGCTCCTGAAACACTCCTGGTGGGGTGTGAAGTCGCGTGCAGGACGGACCAAATACGCCACGCTCACGCAACGCTGATGCGAGTCGTCACGCATTTGTACCGATTTTTAATCGTGTCACGATGCATCGTTACATCCCTAATCACATCAGATCTCCGACATCCAGAGGTGTCCGATCAGAGAGAAGTTTCATGTCAAACACACTGCGTGTCTTTGTTTACCCCAGTCCTGAATGCATCTCTCAGACATGTTTATTATAATGCAAATGTGCTTTATGTGCATTCCAGCTGACCACGCATAACATGGTCAGCATGAATGAGCGATGCCCGAGCGAGCCGGAGTCTTGTTTACCCACTGCAGCGCACAGTATAAGGGAAACACACACACACATCTACAGTATGAACTCATGCATCTTATCTTCAACTCATTACCCTGTGAGTCGTAAACAACAGTGGCAGCACATGTGACACTTTAATGAACACAGAAGTCGCCGCGCGCGCGACTACACACTCGGAGTCATTATGAAACACACACAGGGAGACGCTCGCACACCGTCCAGATACGACTTGTCATCCGTTACACAGCTGTTTTTTTGTACTTCTCTCTAATGTTGCGCGTGCGGACATCCATCACCTTGATGATATTTTAATGTCACATCCTCGGGCTGTCTCAATCTCTCCCCCTCGCCTCACTTTTTTCCTCTCCCTCCCACCCACACGTCGGCCATCACTTCATAAATAAACCCCCACATCATTAAGTAAACACGCACCAGCCTGTCACGGTGATAGATGGCCTACACACACTCTTACACACACACACACACACACGCACACACTGGTGATCTGTGCGGGGTGCTTCGTGCCCACGGGCAAAAGTCCCCAATGGTTTTTTGCGCCCACAGTCCTAATGAACGTGCACATATTCATCTCTAAACTCACTTTTTAGGAGAGCTCGGCGTTCGAAGTGAAGTCAGGAAGTTATTATCAGCAGCAGATCTGCCTGCAGGCCCTTTGTGGTTAGATATTGATATTTACTTTTGTTTACTGGTGAGATTCATTGGCTCCCACTGTGCCCCAGTGACTGGCCATCACTGTGTTCACCTGACAAGTGCCTCCTCTTACCACACACCTTCTGCTGTGAACAATGCAGGCTCACACACACAGGGTGTATAAGCGCAGGTGTAATGGATGTGCTGGCAGGCTAGTCCCGCTGTGCGCCTACTGTCGGGGATGCTGCCACAAAAATGGTGTAGCCCAGCAGAAAGCTGCTTCTAAAGAAAAGAGGGGGGACCCAAGGGAGAAAAACGGGAGAGAGGAACGAGGGAGAGGAACGCGAGGGGAATGGGAAACAGAGGAGGGGAGCGTTGGCGAGGCAGCCAGTCGCAAAGAACAGAGACAACATATGTGTTTATGTGAAAGGAGGGAAAAAGTAGAGAAAAGTAACCGAGCAGACTTAAAGAAAGAGGCGCCTGAGGGGGAAGATGGGTGGGATGAGAAATGGCACATCTAACAGGGGGAGCGGGTTGGCAAGAGGAGGAGACAGATGGGACGGAGGGAAGTGACGGACACATGGAGGCGATGACATAAACAACTGAAGGAATGGAGAGGGGGAGGATGAGGAGGGACGTGATGGCTTCAGGTGGTGTCAGCGGTTAGAGAGACTGAAGGAAGCATCCCTGCTGGGATGTCCTTGATCATGACATTACATCTCTTCCTAAGGGGGGTATGGGGATTATAAAATAAAGGTAGGGATCGGGCTTTTTTTGCTACCGATTGCAGATCATCTGTGAGTCATATCTGCCGATGCACAGCTAATAGCGATTGTTTTTGTTTTGTTATAGCAGCTGGTGTGAAATTCAGGCGGAAAAGCATCACATTGTCTTGGCAAAAGTTTTGTTTATCAAATCATAATTAAGTTGTTCAGAATCAAAATCACTCCGTCTCTTTTCTTTTTGCCTTGATGAGCCACTTACTGAAAAATGAACATGCCAGGAACGTTCTGCTCGCTGACAAATACCTCTCACGCCATCGCCAACTCAAAAACATCAATCCTTTTTTAAATGAATGTTGACCAATTGATGGCCTGTAGATCCGGGCATCCCTACTCAACGTGCTTCAGCTCAAGTCTTTGTTTTGTAAATGAGGCCCCACTTTCACGGTCTGTATTCATTCTGAAGATCAAGATCGAGCGAGCTTTTGCCCTTCTGCCCTACAGGAGAGAGTCATAAATAAGTTGGCGAGGGAAGTCGTCCTTTCTCAGCAGCAGAGTTATGCAACACATGAGGCGGTTGGATTGATTCCTTTTTTGTGAAGCTTTGTTTCAATTAATTAGAAACTTTTGCAAATAATCTGTTTGTTTTTTTTAAATGTGGATTTATAAATGATGATGAATCGAAGGGAAGAGAGAGCGTGGGCGGCTGAGATGCTCGTTTGTGCATATGGAAGAAGGAGAGAGAGCAAGCAGCTGGTCCGGGGGTGTTTCTCCGAAGGAGGCTGCACCGATGTTAGTCTAATGTTAGTGTTAATCAGGTTAGCATATGCCCTGTGTGTGTGTGTGCGTGTGTGTGTGTGCGTGTGTGTGTGTGCGTGTGTGTGCGTGTGTGTGTGTGGATGTAAGAGTGCGTTGATTTGAGGTTTTACAGAAACACCTTCACCATTTTAATGAAGAACGAGAGAACACTGTCACTAAACATCTCTGTCTTTCTCTACGTCTCACTTTCTTCCTCTCTCTCACACACACACACACACACACACACACACACACACACACACACACACACACACACACACACACACCGCCACACACATTTGAAGCACTTGATCACCAAGTAAGTTGGATCAAATCCTGTTTTCTATTTTTCACAAACGTGTTCAGAAGTTTAAAAGTGTACTCTGGACTGACTTACCACACACACATACATGTGCAATCACAAAATGTGCGCACACACACACACACACACTGTGCATGGCCACGGACACCAGCTACACACTAACTGATGTACACGTGTATAAACAGAAGCTTGCACATTTTATAACAGACTTTTAAGAGGTAACACACCACAGACACATAAAAAAACACACAATCCACCATAGAAAGGCAACATGTACACAAATGCACACACACACTCACCATCAAAGAGCTGCAAACCTCAGCTTTAGCCAAACTGGGGCTCTGTTCAGAGTTCATTTCTCTGTAGGAGGCTGCAGCTGGCTCAGAGCTGGCAGCTCAGACACACACACACGAAAACTTTTTCGAGGAAAATCCCATAATTCAGTAATTACAAGAAACGCAGTCTCCTGATCCTGGTTTCCGCGTGACCCTCTCTGAGATCACCGTCGCTCGATTCCTAAAACCCAAAACACACAACCCGAGACTTTCTGTCACACACACACTGCTTTGCCCACCTCGCCTCATGCAGCAGCTGAGGCTTGTACTGATTAAAGGCTGCCCATCGGTCCCGACTCTCTGGACCGGGCTCGGTGCTATTCTGGCTCGTGTAATTACACGTGCCCCGCCACAAGTTAGTGTTTGGATCATACACCCCAGAATTACTCTAAACAAGCTACTGTGACGAGCTACTGGAAAAGCGGCCGAACAGGAGGAAAATGACAGAGGAGGAATAAAGCCAGGGGGTAGAGTCCTCTGTTAATGTCAGGGTGGAAGTGATGATTTTAAAATGAAAGTTAAGAATGTCCCTTTTACAAGACATGTAGCCCAATATTCAGCCTTACAAGATTATTTTAAGAGAGGTGTGATAATTCCATGTTATGCAAATTCATTTCAAAACATTTCAGAATAAAGGCATAATATCTTGAATATTACCAAAACAAAATTATTTGCTTTTGCTCAAGTGCCAGTGTTGTTTGTATACTGATTATTTGCACGTCAAAACTTTTATTCCCGTCCACTATGCACTAGAAATAATTCAGCATCGGGACACAAGTGTGGACTAAAGGTGCTTGTTTAGTGGAGTTTCCTGTCTGACAGAGAAAGCAGCTTTTGTCAGCTGTCAGAGGAAAGTATCACCATGTTCCCGAGCTAATGTATTGCTTTAAACTACTACTTGGAAGAATTTCTAGTGCTTGGAGCTCTGTCAGTGGGATTAACTGAGGCGTGAATTATGAGTTGAGGGTGCATTGAGAAGTTTCTGTGGACAATTTAGGTGAAAACGGGTGACCAACAGAATTCATTGTGTTTGGCCAAACAGCCCCTAAACACCTAGATCTCTTGTCAGGGTCCATCGCTGCTATGGTTCAGTTAATTTAGGCAACAAAAAGGACTTGATAAATATTTAGGGATGATCACAAATTCATGATTAAGGTGAGGTTGCTTTCGTGTAACCTAGGTTACCCTCACAACTGCAAGAAGTTGTTGCCAGGAGACAAAGTTTGCGTTGCTCTTTTAAACTGTTTGTTGGACACGATTTTCCGTCGAGGGCCGTCTTCTATTGACTTGATCTGATCTCCATCAATGTCAATGAGGAAGCTGCAAACCTTTCACCTCTGCATGGGTCGAGTGTCAAACATGGATTATGAGATGTAAAAACATGGACGTAGTCTCCGTGACGTCACCCACAGGTTTCCAAAGAAGCTCAGTGTGGCGGCAAATTCATTCTTTCTTTGGTCTTGATATTTTGCATTCAGCACGCTTTCCCATCTGTCTGATAAATCAAATTCCAACTTTGATACCGTACTACCAAAGAGCGTAGAGACCGTGATTCCTACACAGTTTCATACCTCCTGACCACCTGTATTGTTTAACATCTGGTCTTTGCAGTCAGCCGTCACATCGTTGTTTGATCGGTGCACAGAGCAGGGTTTTTTTTTCCTTTGGCTGTCTCTGGCTGAACTCTTGCTCACACTCTTGAGACACAGACAGGAGTGAACGTCTCACTCATGAGATGCGTTATGCTTCCACCCGCCGCCGTCAAGAGTTTCCACGTACACGTATCGCGCCTTTTCTCTTTCGCAAAGTCACAATGAGCGATTCCATCCACGGATGCCTCCTCTCTGTCCTTGCCTCATCCCTCAGGCTCAACACACTTCTCTCCCTCTTCCCTCTTCTTCCTTTGTTTTAAGTGACTTCATTTCGATGCTGCACGGCAGCCGGGTAAGGATTTTTATTTTTTATTTTTTTGCTTCCTTACCTCTCCCTCCTCCCCATCTGGGCCAACAAAGGCCTACAGGGACCTATGTGGTGTCTCTTTATCCCCGCAGGTTGTCTCTGGCCTACGGGCAAACTGCAGAGTGTGATCTGTCTGCGAGTTGATAGAAATCACCCATTCTCCTCCTTACTTGCTCCTGCCCTCTTCAAAGCTCCGTCGCCGCTCTGTGTTTGGATTTGAGAAAGGGAGGTTCACTCGGGTCGTCTGCGAGTATCTCTTTGGTGAGCTACCGCGTCAAGAGGAGTCTGGAACGTTTTCAACACAGATCCAGGGGCGTCCGTTTGCACAAAAAGAGCACAAACAGAGATATTCTGCACCCTGTGTGAGACAAATCTGGCTACTTCAGTTTGGGTGAACACTCGGAGGCTCTGGAGTTGGCAGTAGTTGCATCAAAGCATCTGAAGGTCAAACGCTTCAGCCTCACGACATTTGCAGCAGGCCGTTGGAGGCCATGAGGAGCTGGATTTGCTCATCAAAGCCTCCGTCACCGGTGGTGGTGTCAACCCCCACATCCTCAAATCTGTGACTGTTAGGAGGGGGCAACAGAAGACTGTTTAACCTGTGATGTGGGGCTCAGGGCTTGACAGAACCGGACGTGTTGGTGGTGTCGAATCAGTTTGGTAAAATGAAAACAGACTCTCTCTGTGACATACCTTTCACCGTGCACGCGCTCGCTCACAGGGGTATTTGGATGTTATTTCAGTGAACGCTGGGGAGGCCAACAAACCCACACGGGGAGGAGGAACAGGGACACGGCCCCTGTAAATAAACAACACCCCATGGCCACTGCCATGGCCACACACACACACACACTGACACATGGAACAGGTTTAAGATGCATGTTGATTACAGCCTCACGTGGTAACAATGCACACATGTGCAGGTTCTCTGTGCTAACGTTAAAAGCAATTTGCTGAGAGTTTGAGAAGTGACTGATTTGGTTTGGCGGGTCTTTGATCAGCAGTTTAATTAACATGAGAACGGAGAATGAATAGAAGGTCTTTACGTGACCGCGTCAGATCAGATTGACCGGCCCGTTCTGCTTTTTGTGTTTTATGTTACGAAATGTTTGTGACTAACACAAATCAAATACTCTGTTGGGTTGCAAAACATATTTTCTCTGTGTGTTTGTCCACCGTGACATCAGTCCATTTCCCCGGAGAGTGTAAAACGTCCGTCTGAATGTGCGATGGTGCTGATGCATGTAAACACGTTTCATTTATTTAGACTTTGTGTAAACGGTTTGAAAGTGTAAACCAGAGCAAATTTATTCAGACAGATAGAGCCGTCTGCACGGAGCCGCGCTTCATCCAGTGAACTCTTCTATATCTAACGCCGCTAATGAGCCGACATCTTGTCACCGTACCTGTTACCTCACACAGGAAGATTAAACTTGAAACGAGCACACACACACACGGAGTCATATCTGAACCCGACTGTATGTAAATGTAAAAAAGCCGCTCTGAGGTCAAGAGTTGAGGCCTAAACAAACACTAACAATGAAGACAATTACCAGCAGATTGGCCTATTACCAAAATAGACCGCATTCCAGTCTGAGTGTGTGTAACCTTTGGTCCCTGTGTGTGTGTGTGTGTGTGTGTTTGTGTGTGTGTGTTTGTGTGTGTGTGTGTACCATCTGCTGCTAACGAGCTCAGAGTGAACAGGGTCCAGGTGTGGGAGTGTTTAGTGTACAATGGGGGGCAAGTGGAGCCTCCTGTTTAAGATGCACAGAGAGAGAATACGGCATGATCGCGTGCCAACAGGCGAGATTTGAGTTGAGTTTTGGTTTATCAACTCATTCAGAATGTAACAAGAACTCCAGGTCCCTCAGATCCTCTGCAGCCGGGCTCCTAGCTCCACATAGAACCTCAACTAAAACACGTGGGGGATCCGCCTTCAGCCGCTGTGGTCCTCTGTGGTCTGGGTCTGGATCTGAAGGTCTCCACCTCTGTAGATATTTTTAAAAAACCTTAACACAGAACTTTTATTTAAGGAGCCTCATCATTTCCTGCCGAGCTTTTAAGCAACGTCTATTTTATTTATCCCACTGGAAGAAATAAAGTTTGAGTCTAACTATGACAACCAACCATTTCACGAGAACAATGCAAATGTAAAATGTTGTTAAGCAGCTTTCTGTTGCAGTCGGGCTGTCTAACAAACACAAGAGAATAAAGAAAGAAAGAAAAAACAGCAAAGGCAGAGAGAGAGTTTTTGAGCTATTTATTAAAAGGAAATTTCTTTTGCTGCTTTCCGACTAAAATCCAGTTAGATCAGAAAGTGCTGTTCAAGTGTGATAACAGTGTCCTAACTTTTCAGGCTGTTTTTTTTCCATCCACATGGAAACACCTGAATCAGAAGACAGCTTCATTGCTTATTCTTCTTCGCCCTTCTTTGGGCAGCAACCCAAAAAAAAAACTGTTTTAATTCACCCAAACTAACAACGTAGTCGTCCTTTCTACATATTTCTGCGGTCAGAAGACTGACCGAGCAGAAAAAGTTGATTTGATTGCAGCTCTCCCTTTTTGACCACTATTTAAATCACTATTTAAGATTGTTAATGAGTCCTTTTCAAAAAGCGTGGCTTAGTGTGAGAGCATTTAGCCAGCTTAGTGTTGATGCAGTCTAAATAACTTTACGTTTTTCCACTAAACTCCTGCATGCTGTTGGAAGTGCTGCAGTGTTGCAGCAACATCTGTTTTCCATCATGGCAGGAACTCCACATCGTCTATGTGCAGCATATATATTCTGTCTGTACCCTCCAAACAAACCGGGTGAATAAAGCGCCTCCAGCAGAGATCCAGTAACTCCGGAGGTGTTTTTACATCATGTTGCGTTACATAAACATGCAGGATCGTATGTGAGTCTCTGCGTTTATATAGGTGTGATTTTTTTTTTTTCCAGTTCATACTCTGTCAACAGCTAGTGGCAGCGGTAGTTCGACTCTGTTTTGTTTTGCGTCCCCCCACCTCCGCACTCATCTTTAACAACTCCTCTGTCAGTTTTCCCTCCTGTGCCAGCTCACTTCTCCCCCTCCTTCCCTCTCCATCTTATCTGTACCCTCTCCTCCCACGGGGGAGTCAGCAGAATCTCATCACAGTGAATTTAAGGGAGGGGGAGGGTGATGGATATCGGGTGCGTTCTGCGTAAATAGTGCCAGTCGGAGGCAGGGCGTATAGGGGCGAGGCTGCCAACAGGAGGCGGGCACGGGGTGCCAGGCAGAGGCTCCGCACTGAGACACGTGCTTAATTAGCATCCAAGATGGATGGAGGGAGGAAGAAAGGGATGGATGGATGGAATGGATGGCAATACAGGAGGCTAATTATGCCGTTTGAAAGGAGATGGTGGAGGAAAGCGGTTTAGAAAAAGGCAAATCTGAGCATCTCAGTCACGGGATAAAAGCGCCGCTCGGGCGTCGTGTCAAAGCACTTGGACTCTCATTTGAGGCTTATTGTATATACGAGCATCACAAATTTACTGCAAAGCCAAAAGTGCTCCAAGAAATTCATTTCCTGAGCCCCGGCAATACTTTTCTGATGAATGCGACAGCTGTGCTGCTGGAGTTGATTGGTGTGTGTGTGTGTGTGTGTGTGTTCCAATGCGTATCATCTGGCACTGTCAAGGCATGGCTTTCTAATTTGGAAAAATGGAAAAGTGACTTTCCGCTCATTCACAGTCACACACACACGCCAAGCTTTCTGTCAGAGGGTTTGTCAGCTGCTGCTGAGTCGCGGCGGCAGTGGCGGGCGCAATGACTCGACACAATTATGCACTTTATCTGAAAGATTGTTCTGATACGTTTAAGCTCATTTGCCTTTCTCCCCCCTTCCCGCGATGGGGAAGTATTAAAAGCAGTGTGAATTGCAAGGTTTGGGTTTAGATGCATGCACACACACACACGCACGACTGCAGTGAACTCCAGGATTAACGAAGCCTTTCAGATTTACAACTTTCCCACATGACCCCTCATGAAAAATAGGAAATTCCCTATCATGTGTGAGTGTTGTGGTCTGGCACACAGAGAAATCTGGCTTTCCGTCAGCTACCGTCTGCCTAAGACATTAACTTTTCCACTGATAACCACTTAGACACAGCACACACACACACATGCATGCATGCGCAAGCTCATACATGATGTCACCAGGTTCAGGGTGAGGACGTGAACGTGGCGTGGCGTGCGAGGAATAACAACCCTCCAAAGGCCGGACGAAGACGAGGCTCTTCACTCGCTGACCGTCTGCATTTTAACTCCAGATTTCATATTGCTGTTTTACCAGTTGCCATGGTGAGAGTGAGACTTGTTTTGTGTGTTTGTTTACTTGTGTGTGTGTCACGGCAGTATTTCAAGGCACATCATCTGGCACTGAAGCAGGCTGTCTAATTTGGGGAAATGGGCTTCCACATGAATAGCATCCATATGACAGACATCCATAATGTGTGTGTGTGTGTGTGTGTGTGTGTGTGTGTGTGTGTGTGTGTGTGTGTGTGGTAGTTAATAAAAGAATCTTCCAGACCTACGGCTGCAGGCTATTATGTTAATATAATCAATGGACAAAGAATTTCACTAATTTTATCTAAACTCGCATTTCCTCCTCTTCCGTTTTCTTCCTCTCTGTTTTTTTGCTCCCCCCTCGCTTCATACTCAGAAGATGTATGATGCCCTATTCAACACACACACACACACGCAGAAGGTCTTCCACCTGAGTCCCGGCTTCTCGCTGAGACTAATGCCCCCTTTACCTCACATTATGCACCTCTTTGCATAATGGCCCCTACCTAACACACACACACACACACACACACACGTGCGTGTACTAGAGCTGCCATTCAAAGATGGAGCGTTCACTTCCCGACATCATATTAAACCTGCACACAAAGACACACAAGCCTCCCCCCCTGACTACCACAATATTAACATACACGCACGCACACAAAGGCACTTCAGTGCTTTCCCTTCCTGGATCCCATTCAGAGACATTAGAGCTTCCCGCATTAGAGCCATGCTAATGATATCTGCAGCATTGACATGCAGAATGAGTTTGAACTCGTATGCAAAACGCAGCAATAGACTCGTCCTGCGTGGAGTCATCGAGGCTCTTCATGGTGTTTGTGAAACTGAATCCCGTGTGAAGGGTTTCCGTCGCTTTGATAGCCGCGATCAAACGCATCTCTGTTTAGATTTCCACGTGTGCGTCTGCCAAACCTGTGATTGCTTGTTTATGCGGACATGCGTGTGTCAGTTATTGTATGTTCGGCTCCTTTTGTGTGTTCGAGCTGCGGGTCGGTGTGTACATGTTACTCTGCATATGGTGTGTTTGACCGATGAAATGTCCATTGAATAAACAGCCTGTGTTTGCATGTGAGAACTCGGAGCCCAGAACGTAGATTACAGATAATTGAAGCTGCATGCTCCTCTCCGTCGACCCTCCGCCTTCAGGGACGGCTTGTTTAAACCGCCTCTTATCGTCGTGAACTTACATCTCTTTCACATGTGTGTCGATCCAAGCTGAGCTTTTCACACCAAGAAAAAGCAGCGAGAGCGTTTCAGGAGACATATTTGGAGAGTAAATGGCCGGGTAAGCGCCAGCCTTCCATAAACACATCCTCCTCATTTGGTGTTTTGATGATGGTGGCGGAGAGCGCTAACACATCACTCTAAAATCCCCCACAGGTGTTCAGATTCACATTGTTTTTACACTCATCAAACCATCCAGTAAGCCCTCACGCCCCGCGTGGAAACATCTGCCTTCGTTATGCCTCTACACTCATTTATCCGGATTTTTCCTTTAACTTGTCACCCGTCTGTAAGTAATCATACAGAGCAGGAGGAGACAGAATAAAGGTTTATCCTGCTGAGATCAAGCCGGGTAAAATGTCCTCCTCTTCTACCGCATGATGCCTTTAAGCCAAAGAGAGCCAAGAAGAGATTTAGCTGCTTTTAAACCACCTCGGCGTTCTCGTGTGGCTGGAAAATGTCCCGAAAATGCTTTTGTGTGCCAAAGCGGTTTCCAAACACAAACATTGTTTCCAGATTCGTCCGCCCGAGCGTGGACGTGGCTTTAATCAATCATTTCCTGCTGTGAGCGTGAACAACCTCCCGCCCGAAGCTTTACTCTAAATGTAATTTTTTTTTTCTTCATGTGATTGGCGTGTTTGCATGAACCGTACACACACATGTTGATCCGGGGGGAGCCCGGCGCTTTACATGTGGTTCTGCGTGTTTATGAGCCCACATGTGGGGCATTCCATGATCTCTCCCTTTCTTGTTTTTGGGGTTTCCGACGAAACCACAAGGCTGCACACGAACACATACATGCCTTAAATACTTCTCATACATCCACTGTTTGCTCTTGACTCGAACCCGAGCATCTGCAGATTAATTCCATACCCGATATTTTATGATCCGCTAAAGCTGGACATGATCTGAAATGAATATCCCCCATATTCTTTAGCTTTACCACCACTGGAAGGGGGTCTGCTGTAAGTCGCCGCTCGGCGTCTGCACGGTCGCCATATAAGAGAGGTCAAGATCTGCCAGTAAACCACAAGACTTCACTCAAACACATACTTGCTTTTGTTGGATTTCTATACAGTAGGACTGAAATATTACGGAGGTTAAACAGCCACATGTGTGGTTTAGCTTCTTGAATACGCCTAAGTTCTGCAAACTGCTTCCTTAACGCTTGTTACTTTCATCAGAGTGACTTCAGGTGTGACTGCCATGCCTTGCTCAAGGGTTTTCTGGCTGTTGAGTGACTGAAACTTGGACTTTTCTTTATCATACGTCCTGTGTGTCTTCACAGATGGCACCCAGAGAATCCCGACCTGTGCACCGCTACGAAGAGGACCGACAGTACCATACACACCCCAGGTGAGACCACTCTCACTCTATGTGTGTGTGTGTGTGTGTGTGTGCACGCATGTGTTTTAGTCCTCAAAGCAGGAAGTGAAAGGATAACTTTCTGCCCCTCCCTCTCTTTGTGTCACACACACACACACACACACACACACACACACACACACACACACGCCGCAGACTAATCCTCTTTGGAGCTTATAATTAAATCTGGAGTGTTTGCCTTGGGAGTGTCTACTCATCCCAGGAATAGGAGTGTTCAGCTCTCCAGAGAGCAGGAGGCGCAGGCAGGAGGATCACACACACACATGATGGTTTGCTCTTATGAAGGAGGTGTGTGTGTGCGCGCGTGCATGTTCTGTTTGCTCAAACATTCTCTTGTCAAATTAGACACATCCGTGCACACACACCATGTATAAGTGTTTCTCAGCACATATACATCAGTCAGGGTTCCCACGGGTGCTTGAATTCCTTGAAAATGCTTGAATTTCAATTCAGTGTTTTCAAGGTTGTGAAATTGCTTGAATTTTTTGTGAAGTGCTTGAAAATGCTTGAAACTGTGTGATGTCTATCTCAATAAACCAACCATATTATTATGCCATACAGTGGCACCGCTGCGCTTCCCATGACCATCATGGCAAACACAACTAGTAGGCTACCTATTTAAAGGTGCTGGAAAAATGGAAAAACTGGTGCTTGAAGGTGCTTGAAAAGTGCTTGAATTTGTTCATGAAAAAGGTGTGGGAACCCTGATCAGTCCAACGGCAAATGTGTGTGTGTGTGTGTATGTGCACATGCCCTTTTTTGTGACGCTCGTGGCCCAACGGCTAAGTGGAGCGTGGAGTGTCGCTGTGCGAGGAAAGTGAGAGGAGGAGGAGAACGAGGAAACAGAGGGGGACACTGGGATGGAGAGGAGGCGAGAGAGAAGAAGAGAACAGTCATTTCACGGGTTATTGCCCCTCCTGATATGACAGGCACCGGGGAGCGCAGACATCAGCACTGGCTCAGGGGGGAAGAGACACACTGAGAATTTGGGAGAGAAGAGAGGGGGGACATGACCGAGCAGCAGAGGGACAGAGAGGTTAGCCAGCTATAAATGTGCACACAGGCAGACTGAGGGATACTCGGAAGACCTTTGGTCCAAACTAAACCTACGCACGGTAACACGGAAAAACGAGGTTCATGCCACCCACTTATCCAAACTTTCTCTGTAGTAAAATCGAGGCAAGTCTGGAAAATTTAAAAACCCTCCAGCCATTCAGTCTGGCTGATAAAAGTTGCAATCCGCGTGTTATTGCCAAAACGATGAGTCGACAATTTTGATCATCCATTATACAAAAAAAAACCCAAGCAATCTGATTGGTCGACGTAGCATTTAGAAAAAAATATCACTACGCCATTTAGTAAGTAACATAATGACTGCCAGAGCTGGAGCAGGAACCAGTCAAAATTGATAAATCTGAAAGATTATTCTGTTTCATTTTCATTTTGAGGGTGAAATTATGACGTTATAATTTCTTATAAACCAGCAAACTATCCAACAAATGCTCATTAAAACTATAATATAGATTCATAAAGCTTATACAGGCTGTAATATGTGAAAAAATAAAGATATTTAATCATAAATAAATAAATAAATCATGAACCAAAGTGGGACCATATAAACTATGACCTTCTGTTATGATAATTAAATCTTTCATGAATATTATTTATGGTATCGCCCCGCTAATACAGGTGCTGCCTTGTTTGTGTGCAAACAGTTCAGTGACCGCGGAGAAAAAGCTGTTTTTTTTTTTTAAAAGACCAAAGGCCGACAACTCTGGACTGAATTATTCATTTCATAAAAACATGCTGTGAATTCTGGAGACGATCACGATCTCTCTTTAAAACTCTGTGGAGACGCTGGAAAATGTTTTGATCGCATCCTCCATCAGCTGTGTGCCGAGTCGCTGACGCAGCAACACGAGCTTCAAAATACATTTGAAGTTCATGGACTTCGTGGCTAAATCCGTCCAGGGAAATGTTTTGTTCCTCAGCAGATATCTCAGTCACACTAAGACTGAACTAGCGAGGCAGGGAATTCCACAATCTCTAGTCATAATATTGCTAAATAAACCATTTTAATCATTGAATCAATCATCATTAAAAGTAAAAAGGACAAACGTTCCATCTTTCAGCCTCTCAAGTGTCACAAATTTGCTGCGTCACATCATTTGTGATTTGAATCTCTTTGTGTTTCATTGTTGGCCGGATAAAACGAGAAAATTTGAATTTGTCACCTTGGGCTCTGGGGAATGATTGATGGGAAATTTTCCGCCATTCTCTGATTAATTAGAGGCAAAACGGATTAATCGTGTAAACATTTAATTAGCTCATCAGGCAAATAATGCAGCGCCTTCTTTGATTTCACAATAGCTCCTTTCTAGTTGTGTTGGGTGATAAACAAATAAAAAATCCGTAACACAGGATGACAGGTGAAATATTGGACTATATTATACATGGCAGCTCGAATGTTTTATTTGTACGTGATAAAGCAGTAGCAGCCATTGTGTTCTCTGGCTCGTGTCACGAATCCGGTTCAAAAAATGTTTAATACCACAAGAAATATTCTCATTGTTGTTTAACTGTTGTTCATCTCCGCTTTGAAGTATTTTTAGGCCGCAGACCCACAGGATATGATGCGTTTGAAATGCATATGATACACTCACTACGCTTCTGGGGACATTTGCCTGAGCAGAAGAGCAACACGAGGCGAGAGGGAGAGTGCCAGATAGAGTCTGAACACTATTCAAACTCGCATGTTTGTGTTCTTGTGTCTGATGTTTCTATAAAGATAAATCATGACTCCTCAGTCCCCTCAAAAAAAAACCCGTCCAATTCTTCTCCAGCATAAATACAGAGGCGAAAAAGGAGGAGGGGGGACGCAAATATATTCCGGGAATGTTTTTCTTTTTTTTTTTTATGGAGGGGAGAAGAAACAGGAGAAAAAGAGAGAGCAGACACAGCAGTGAATTGAATGCATTTTTCAAAGTGGAGCTGAACTTTGTGCAAAATCCCCCCGGGGGCCGCCATTATTGAAAGCCATTTCCTCTCAAAATGAGTGTGGCTCCACCATTGGCCTGGCTCTCATTAGCATACATTTGGCCTGCCTTTGTGTGGAGCCGGCTGGGGCTGCAGCTGGAGGGGTGGGAGTGAAGGAGGTGTGTGTGTATGTGTGCGCGGAGAGTACAGGAGATGAAGCAAAGCACCTCACAGATGGGAGTGTATGGAACGAGGAGAGGTGAGAGTCAGACATTTGAATATTTCACTAAATGTTGAATCTGATCACGCACATTATAAATCTCCTCTCACGGGGTGGAGCTTTAAAGAGTACAGTGTGTTTTTCATCAAATCATAGTTACCCACTTACTTTTTTCATTGTATCAGAAAACATTTCTCCTGCTGCCCAAATTGTGGTTTCATTATACTGAGATCTGTCTGGATGCCTGCCCGCCTCTCAAATCAAGAGTTTCTCCCGGACCTGACGGAGTGAATGCCAAAGCAGCATTCAGGGTTGATGGAAATAAAGTGGACCTCAGCCTAGGACTTGAGCGCTCAGGGCTACTGCACGGCAGCCAACAAGAGAACCTGAAGTCTGGGGAAAGAGGATTTGGAAAAGAGGGCTGGAAGTGGCAGCGTCGAGAGCTTTGCCCCAGGGAGGGTGAAAGTGCTACTTTGGCTCTTCCCTCCCTCTCCACTGGCCATTAACGCCGGGGTGCAGCTCAGCCTGCGGATACGCTCCACGCTTGGGGACACACACAAATGCAAGCACACACACACACACGGCCATATGGAGAATATTAACATCATTACCAATTCAAAGCAGCAGGTCATGGGCGCGGCGACCCAGCCCCGGGTTATCCAATCAGAGCACCCCCTGACCCACTCCCCTAAGGTGATTGGATTAGGGGGCCAGGTTGGCGCAGCAACGTCGCTGGCCGAGGCTGATAATTGGCTGATTAATGTGCAGCCGATGGCCAGTGAGTCAGAGAGCACCAGGCTCCAACCGAGGCCTCACAAAGCTCCGGTCACATCTGGACAAAGGAGGTGATCCTATGAGAAGGAAACGGTGTGTGTGAGTGTGTCGTAAAGGTCCAATTGGTTCTTTGCAACCAAGACAGGGTCCAAATTCAGTTCTAATATCCAGGCAGATCAGTTCTGATGTGTCATGTCTTTTGACAAGATGGAAGAATGTGAAGCATATTTTTTTGCTGACAGTGTTGGCGGCACTTTTTATTCGAGTCTGTGAGGTCCAACCGATCAGGTCCACTAACCCTCGGGTCTGGGTATGGCTGTCCTCGGGTCCCTTTCAGATCCAGTTTCTTTTTATATCCAAGCCGCACTAATGGTGTGGCTCCAAGGATGGCAAGTCCATGCTTGATCCATCGTCTAAGTCCGTCTGTAACCTGAACGGCTTTTGGTTGGAACAGACATTCATGTTCCCCGGAGGATGTCGAATCCCTGATGTTTCACCACGCCACCATGAGGCTGATATTTGTCTTACAGTCTTGAGACATATTGAATTTTGTTTGACATGAAATTTGGTTCAGACATAAAGTCAGGATGAGTTATAATAGCCTTGGCGATCATGTCAACATCCTCAACTGTTTTGTGTTAATGAGCAAATGTGATATGTGAGAATTTGAGCCAGAGCATCTGCAGATAAATTGATCCAATATTTTCCGATCCACTAAAGTCTCCCACGGTCGCCATATTAAAGAGGTCAAGATCTGCTAGGATACAAACACCACATGTGTGATTTATTGTTTTTCATGACTCAAAAACATTCATCCCAATGTTCCGGTTGCCTGAGTATCGGCTGATAACAAAGCTGATCGTCACTCTGAGGAGCTTCTCAGGTTCATTATTTGAGCAGTGACTAAATCTTCAGCACTCACACTGAGTGCTCTCTGGCCCTCCTTAAAAAACGGAGGGGAACATCTTGACTGTCCTCAGTGTGTTGAGTGTCCTCCGGTATGTGTGACAGCGTCCCTTAAGGACTCTCATCTGACCTTCCACACACTAACACGCACTACCCAGACTCGGAGCCACTTGGTTTCCTCCACCATGTCTCTGCACACAGACCCTCTCACCCCGGCGGTGTCAGCTCAGGCCATAATGAGCATGAGCGGGACACACCTAGCAACACAGAACAGAAAAAGAATAAGTGACTCAGCCCCCTTCGGAGTGAAAGCAATCTGTTGATTAAAGCAGGATGAATAAATAAGGAAGGACGAGAGGAGTATTAAGGATGCAAAGTGCTCATATTTACTCATTAATTTCTGCTTCACTGTCTGATTTTGTCAACTGGAAATAAGCTCTGAAAATCTCACTCTTACCTCGCACGGTTGGGCGGTTGCATTTATTGCAAAGGTCCGTTATTATTTCAGTGCTGTGATATTGTTGGGGCCTGTAGTTTTTGGAGCTCTCTGTGAATTTGGACGGCTTTTTCAAGGTCAGCGGAGAAATCATATTCTCGCCCCGTCTTTATTAAAACCCAATCCCGCTTCTCACAGTTTCAGAAGTGATCAACTGTTTTCCCCGCCCGCTGCCGTCCAGCTGTCGAATGACTCACTTCAAACTCGCCCAACTCGGTTAGAGTTATTGTCTCCGTAACTCATTTAATTTCTCCGGTGCTGGAGAGATCGGTGTCTTTTTTCACAATGCTTCCACATTTAGCCCATAACAGCTGCCGATGTCTTTCCAGGGGCCCACGTGATTGGTTTAAAAGGTGACATGACCTCTTCTTTTATTGTTAAATGAGCAGCCGTAGAGCATGTGAAGCAATGTGCGGATTATTTTGTTTGATTTCCCGAGAGGTGTCCTGACCCTTTTTTTTTTTTATTTGAAGGCCCTTTATGAAAGAAAGAGGTGTTTGTCCAGCTAACTGTGTTTGTGCTCAGACACAGTAAAATGTAATGGAATCAGCAGTAGGAAATGAAAGCTCTGTCACACGCACAGCTGGGGCACCAGTGGCTCTACCTGTTTACAAAAACTCTGTATTTTCTTTCCCCGATTCCATCAATCCTTTCTTCCGAATCTTTTGTGTCGCTTCTGTTTATATCTCTCTCTTACGCCTCTTTGTATCTCGTCTCGCTCTTTTTCCTCCCCCCTTCCTCCTCTCTCCCGCAACTCTCTCAGGTCTGCGTGTGGGGGGAAAAAATGAAATCACGGCTTTATAAATAAAACAAAAGATATACACTTTGAGGCCTCGGCGCTCCCCATGAGCTCAGCGAGAAATATAAAGACTGTCATGTACGAGTCTGCGTGACATTCGGTCCGCAAATACAGACGGACTGGCAGCTCCGAGGAGGAGCCACCATGAATTCAAATGTTCTCTTCTTTGCACATAACAGAATAGAGGGGAACGGAACAGGCATGCTGTGAACTGAGTTTGAACCGCGTACAATCCGAGAAATTGAATATGAGTTGTGGTCAGCCTTAAAGTTTCTTCATTTAACGGAATAGAAATCCCATCTGCTGCTGTCATTAACTGCTGCGCTCCCCCAGCACGTCTCTATTACATCATTACTCTCCCTCTGTACTGTCCAAGAAGTAAATCCGACCTTTGACCTGCTTCGTAATGGCTGCGTGTATGTTCTGGATCTTTGTGTTTTTAATGCCATTGTAGTTGACTGTGGATAAAATGTTAGAATAAACGGTTATTGATAGTAGCCTGAAGCATGACATCACTAAAATGATGAATGAGTCATTAAACGTTCCTCTGAGCTTCATGAGAGCATTCCTATTCTTAGTTTACATGCAGGCTGTTTGCCCGGCGCCTCCCGTCTCTCCTCACCTTCTCATTTCTAACCCGAAAGCTCCGGCGGACCCACTGCTACCTGCCACTGATACTGTCCACACTCCTTGTCATTGCTCGGCATATAGTAGCAGAGAGTGTAAACACGAGCCCATTTAGAGGAGGCACGTACGTCTAGGTGAGAGCCAATTTCCACCCGCTGTTGTTGTCATAGCCTGGTTTGATTAGCGGAGCTGCTTCGACGGCCGGGGCCAGAGTGGCTAATGGTTTCCTCTGCCGTGGAGCCAGCCGGGTCTGCTCTGTGTCTGTAGCACTCAGCTAGCACAGTGCCATTAGTACTGTGACTGTGTGTGTGTGTGTGTGTGTGTGTGTGTGTGTGTGTGTGTGTGACAAGGATGAATTTGGAGAATCTGGAGAATGCATCACACACTAATGAATATGTCAAATAGCTAAACACACTGTATTACTTATTTTAAATAAACAATTTTTACAATAATTAACGTCCGCGCTCTCACTCCACACATTACGGCTCCAACTTATCATCTCAAATACATGCACAGCGGCTTCACCGCCTTAAACCGCAGCCACTTTTTCTGCAGCAGCACTGATACGTCTGCAAATTATGACGCATTAAACATTTCACCCGGTAAAGAGTGCGCATGCATATCAATGTCTGTGCGTGGGAGTGTTTGGCAGCGTGGTGCAGCAGCTGTTTTTTTGTTTTTTTTACCCTTTGCAGTGCAATTAATGTCTTTTTGCATGCAGTGCGTGTCTGTTCCTCGTCAGTCGTCTAACAGGTGAGCGCCTAACTGGCAGATGTGCTTACATATGCATCTGTACGTTCTCCTCATCTTCAGATTCAATGTGCAAATGTAATTTAGGCGAGTGCAGTTAAACGTCTGAGCATTTGCACTGATTATTTATGCATTCGTGTGAACAGAGCACACACTTCCAACAGCAGGCAGGGCAGGTAAGGAGACTGAAGTAAAGAATAATATATACAGTTGAATGTAATTAGCTGCTTCTAAAGTTTCAAATTGGTCCTTGTTTATTTTTTCCCTGTAAGTCAGTGAGTGATTCTGAAGGCTGCTGCATGCGTCTGTATCCAGGCCTCGCTGATTACTGTACTAAAGCACGACTTTATCATTTTATTCCGGGGTTTTGGTCAAAGTGGATCCTATTTTATACAGAATATATCTGCTGCTTTTGCCTCCAACGTCCTCCAGCTGCCTAGCTTCAACTTTCCTGATGGACAGATAGCTTCACTCTAACTACTCGATAAAGCAGCTGACTAGTAATTAACTACTAACTCAATCTGCCGTTGGCCTGCCGTCGGCAGGTTGACCCTAACGTTACGCTACCAAGGTGATGTACAGACTTTTCTGATGGAAAGATGGCTGGAAGTAGTGAACCGTTAACTGTCGACATGGTTTGCTCGGTCAGCTAACAGAACCGTCTCGGCTCTGGAGCCAAATCTGGCAAGAAACGACGTGAGAAAGGAAGGAAACGTGGAAACGATGTGAGAAAGGAAGGAAACGAGCAAACGACGTGAGGAAGGAAGGAATGACCTAAGGAAACGAGGAGAGGAAGGAAGAAAATGAGGAAATGACGTGAGGAAGGAAGGAAACAAGGAAACGACGCGAGGAAACAAGGAAATGACGTGAGGGAGGAAGGAAATGAGGAAACGACGTAAGGAAAGAAACGAGGAAAGGACGTGAGAAAGGAAGGAAACAAGGAAACAAGGAAACGACGTGAGAAAGGAAGGAAACGAGGAAACGACGTGAGACAGGAAGGAAACGAGTAAACTAGAAAACGACGTGAGAAAGGAAGGAAACGAGGAAACGACGTGAGGAAGGAAGGAAACGAGAAAACAACGTGAATATAATATTATAATATAATAGTTTATAAACTATATACACAGACATGTAAAAAGTAAATAGACACCTTCATTCAAATTCAAATGAAATTCAAATTGAAGGTTACTGAGTTCTTCTGCTGTTCTTTGTAATATATATGTATACTGTATATAAACAGTAACAATATGTTAAAATAAGTTTGAAGTTAGTAGCTTGTTAATATAAATAAAAGTTTTCTTGGTATGTGTCGTGCTGGTTCTGTGCTCTGAAATCTTTCTTTCTTACAGTGATATTAATATTTCTAGAATTTAAGTCTGAATCTGAAATCTGTGAATAACAGCTGTCACCGCCTCCATATTTCGTGGACGGTGTGTTTGTGTGCGCGTCTGACAGACACGCATGGTTGTTCTCCAGCTGTTTAGGACTGGGGGTATTTGTGGGACCAAGATGTTGAGTGTGGGGGTCTAATAAGGAGCTGGGAGTCGATGGGGGGGTTAGTAATTTCCTCCTTCCGTTTCCTAGGGGCAGGTGCAGGGTAACCCCCCACCCCTTATTCCCCATGCTACCGCCATACACACATTCTTCACTGTCATGAGGCGGAAGCTGCGCCTAAATGCACACTCACACCTTTTTCTTCCACCGTTGAGTGTGTAATCATATATGCTCCCAACACACATTCACATGCATTTAAATATAAATGTAAGATTCAGTATATACCCCAAACACACACACACACACACACACACTCTCTCAGAGGGTGGTATATGTTGGTGATGTTCTGAAAGTGTGAGTCAGATGTATTACACGGCATGTCATTACAGCTTTCCACTCCAGTTGGTCCCTGTGGTTCACATCACACCCTGCACCACCACCACTCTATATAGACCTCAGAGGGGACAGACGAGTCTACGTCTGTCTCCTGCCTCTCCCTTTCTTTACACCGTCTCCATTTTCTGTCACCAACGCATCAAATTTAAAGAGAGCGGAGTGGAAGCAGGAAAATTCAATAACATTTCCGCCGCGTCTCAAAAGGACTGTACATTTGCTCAAATGGGGGGAAAAGATTTCACGTAAAGAAACGATGATGAACGGGGATGGGAGTGCATTTGCTGGTGAATAATGACGCTTGAGTTCTGCTTCATTGCAAAACAGATCAAAACTGGCTTTTCACTCTGTGAACCGCTATCTGCAAATTACCACTTCCTCATAATGTCATACCTGCTGTCACTCCTGCATCGCGGTAAACAGTAGCTTTATTAATAATGGCTGTATTATAGTAGCACTGGTGGATAATAACAGAGAGAGAAATAAGCACTGGTTCATCCTTGAAAGTCCTTCCATGTGCCCTTCTTAGACGTTAATTCAAACATGTTTATTTGTTTCAACATCCCTCATGGAAACGCCTCATTTGCATTATATTTTTTTATGAAGTGACAGTTGAATGAAAACACAACTAGTGTCTCGTCATGAGCTCTTTTCAAGACAGATTAGCGGTGCCGGCGGAGCTGCTTTAATTGTCATTACCAGCAGTTTTATTCCGGCAGGAATCTGCCATGTTTGTGGCGTGTTGTTTTTGTATGTGAAGCAACAGCTCTGGAGGATTTCCACCCTGTCCTCAGGGAAACCTATTCTTAGTGACAGACGGATAACTTTATCTCTTACATGTATGCTAATAGACCGACGGAGCTGCAACGCATCTTTTCCTCTTTCTGCCTTTTTGTCTTTTGTCGCCGTTTTTAGGCTTTCTGTTCCTTCCATTGTGATTCCGTCTGCTCTCTTTCCCATGTAGCACTCAAACGCACCAGCGAGGTTACGCGAGTTGACAAGTAAACAGGAGATCTCATTCTGACATGTGGAATACACAAACGCAGCCGTGCACTCTCGTTCTGGCTCACGGAGACACACACGCATACTCCAAATGTTTTATATGAAATCCTAATTTATATGAAATTTTAAATCCACTGGACATTCGACATGGTCTGAGGGCAGTTCAGGTTAGCAGAAACACACACAGACTGAAACACATTTGCTTCCCTCCAAGCTGAAGCCAGCTGTGTGACCCAGGGATGAGGAACTCCCTTTGAGCCACCGTGGGGCCCGTGGACCTCCTAATCCCCCAGCTGCTCAGCCGGACACACAGATGCATACTTGCATGCTATTAACCGCAGTCTCTCAGAACTTCCCCTGCGTTTTGCTTTCTCTATAATGTTTTTACAACGGTATCAGATATTCTGCGTTTTAAATCTGGTGGTAAAACGAGGTTCAGATCATCATCAACACTCTTAAACAGTCAGGCACCCACCTCCCTGGAGGAACATAAATACTCCCATGTGAGCAGACAAAGGGAAACCATACACAGCTACTAGTCTTGGGCTACTTGGACGTATCATGCCAGGGTCAAAGGTCATCCAGGCCTATGTTTCATGGCACTACAGGAATTCATCCTACTTCATTAATCACTTAGACACTCAGAAAACCGGACAAAGAACGTATTCAAGGCTGCTTTCACGTCTTAACTGCATCCACAAGCCTTTCGTTTTCTGCTCAGGATGCTCTAATACCACAATTGATTTTATTGTTGCTCGTATTACGCCTCTGCCCCGATTATTACCTCAGAGAAGCTAAAAATAGAACAGCGGATGAGAAAGTCGGAAAAGAGGAGGTGCATTTGATGAACATTATACGAAGGCAGAAGTGACGGGGAAGCAGAGGAAGATGCATATTTGAGTGGAAATGATGTGGAAATTGAATATCGCAGAGAGAGGGGAAAATGAGGAGAACGATGAGAGAGAAAAGGGGAAACCCAGCAGAGGTTTCCTGTCTGTTTGGGTGGCCCTGAGTCGGGTTGTAGACCCAGGTGTTCCTTCTATCCCTACATCACTCCATCCTTTTATTTCTCTGCCTCTCTTTCCCTCCCCTGGTGGCCTTCACCATTTAATCTGGATTAATGAGGAGGTTGACCTTCGCCTCTTTCACTCTCCTGCCTCGCTCCTCGCCGAGTGTTAACGCGGAGAAATATATTGTTTTTACCCAGACTCCCTCCACATCTGCTCTCTCTCTTCTACCTTTCACATTCCTTCCCTTCTGGTTCCTTTTATGCTTCCTCCCCACATTTATCTTTTCTTCGTTATCTCGAACCATGCTAATGTGTGTGTGTGTGTGTGTGGCTCAGTCTTTCCTGCACTGCTGACTGACAAGGTAGTGCTGTTCATTCTTGGGACCACCTGTGTATCATGTCCCACCACTCTGTTTGGGTGGTCAAGGCCTTCTAGCCCACAGAAAAACACCACTAACCCCCACACACCCACACACACACAAAGAAATCCACCTCACCACCATCCATGAACGTCCTCAAGGGAAGTCCGCCCATGCACACATGCAGACACACACACAGACCGAGCTGTGTGCGACCTAATCTGCGCTGAGTGAGTCATTCTAATTGGCCAGTCAACAGGTGCTGAGCTCGACTCGGGGGACCGGACAGACGAGACGCAGGGATATGATTGCAGAACAAGGGAGAGGCTCAGTTCAAGCTTCTGTATAATAACTAGAGTGGGCAACATTGTTGAAGGGTGGGAAGTAAACGTCCAAGTCTGTTTTTGTGCTGATTGATACGGTAGAGTAACAATTTAAGCTGCAGGCCAAGGGAGGCTTAAATGTTCAGATAGCACTTCATCAAAAAATGTGTCCACATGAAGTTTTTCTATCACATGTGTCACCTATATGTTAATATCTGTTCCAATAATGACCAAAGAAGTTATTTTTAGTCTATTTTTAGGGAGTCCTTTTTGACATTTGGCAGCAGCAACAAATGGAAATGATTTGTCCGTGTTGTCCTGGTTTCTCGCGTGCACATGAACGTCCTCAGTCAGATCACTGTCACACAAGGAGCGCCGCTGTGGAGGGCTGTAGCAAAAATAAAAACCATTTCCAGGATCATCTGGTACATAATAGTAGACGTCTGCACAGCACGGCGCAGCGTCGTGCAGAAATGCACTGCTGTGGCCAGGCAGTTCTCGCACGCATTGTGCTTCTTCAACCCACAAACAGGAGATAGAGAGGATCATTGAGTTGCAGACTCGTCTTTGTGTCTGGGAAGCCTTTGAACTGGACTTCCTGTGTTTTGTCTTCTCACTGGTAGCCCGTAGCAACATGCCCACGCTCACGTTAGACCCTCGAGACGTGTGCGTTTGGTTCGAAAGCGCGGCAGAAGGTGGCCAAAAACCTGCGGCGATGTGCTTCAAGGTTTGTCCGACTCTTCATGCGATGCCAAAAGTTCTCATTTATGATGTTGACAGAGAGCTCGCAGATCACCACTTTTAAAAATAGGAGAGTTTCCTTTACAGCCAGGCTGATGAAGACCTGACTTTTAGATTTGCTTACTCGCTCCAGCTTGACATGTGTGTCACCCGGCACTGGAAACAGCACATAAGATGGAAAACATTTGAATGGGCCTGTGAAAGGTGAGCAGCCCTCCCTTTTATTTTCTCCCCTCTCTCTTTATCTTCCCCTCTCTCACTCTCCCTGTAGCCCCCCCACCTCCACCTCTTCTTTCAGTCTCTCTCTCTCCTTCCATCTCCCCCCGGCCTGCGGGTCGCCTTACCCAGGGGTTTAGCCCCTAATCACCCAGAGCTAGTGGGAGGCAACCGGAGACTTCCAGCTGGCTGCCTCGTTACTGCAGACCCTCTGGGACACACACACAGATACAGACACACACATTCCTACACACACAAGCTAAACACACACACAACCTCATATATGCTTACCGAGGCATTTGCTGTTATCTCTTGGCATCTCTCCATCCACGTCTCCCCCCACAACTCGATCCTGCCAAGGCCACGGCCTCGCTGCGTAAACTGAATAACAGCAGGAGGCTTTACTGCAAGGAAGCGCCAAATCTGCAGCACGTCCTCCACTCCAAACCAGTTTAAACCAGTATTAAATATTGTCTTCCTCTATGTTGTGCAGCATATATGTGTGTGATTGTGTGTATTTGTGTATCTACAGGCCGCCTCCAGTCACTACTTTCTAATTTCTTACCACAGTCTTTCTCTTTCAGGAGGGATCCGTATGATTACCCGACCCACTCCAGACCCGCGCCAAGAGAGCCTGTCCCCTACCCCGGCCGTGCACCGCTCCCTCAGTCGGGCGGACAATCCCATCAGGCATCCGGCAACCAGCGCTACTACCCCTCATCTCCCCGCGCAGGACAGCAGCACCGTGCAGCGGTAAGGCAGGACGTCCCCCCTTCGCCCAGCACCGGGCGCAGAGGGCGACACTACTATGAAGCCGCTGGTGGGCGAGTGGACGAGTACCGGCACGCCAGCCCTGGTCGCTACACCAGCCCAGAGAGGTACCCTGGCACCCGGGAGCGCTACACCAGCCCCGAGCGCCACGACTACAAAGACGAAAGACAACCCGACCCGAGACGGAAGAACCCCATGATAGGTGCGGTGTAAAATGTCTTGAGTGACAGATCGCTCTCACCTAACCTCAGAAAGCGCGGCGAAGTCGAGTCAGTCATAGAAAGGATATAAATAAGTTCATGTGTTTCCAGATTTGCGAAACATAATATGAGCAGCCAGTGTGGATAAGTGAGATCTTGGCGTATTAATTTATCTGATCAGGAACACTGAAAGCAAGAAGTGACAAGCTGAGAGGCTGAAATGAGGCTTATTTCCAAAGCATCTGGTCATAACTGTCTCCACAGGCCAAGACAGGTTTAACAAGCATTAAGGACTCGTGTGTGTACATACATGTTTGCAGAGTGCCATTGTTTATAAATACATATTGTTATTATTATAGATTTTATAATGTAGCGTCATGATTAAATGAAGGGCCCATAAAATGAATTCCATAGATATATAGTGAACACACTTTGTACAGAAACAGCTCGCTGGGCGTGAAAGCGTGCTGACACAAGCTGAAGGAAGTAGAGAGGGATCACCTTGACCAGCCGGAGAGACACAGGAAGTGGAAGTCGACAAACAGGAAAGAGGAAAAGGAAGCCGCCCCCTTCAAAGTGTCTTCTTGCCCTTGATGTTTTTGTGTCTCGGACTTCCTCTCCATCCTGCTGATATCTCTCGTTATCGTTGATTATTTTTTGTACAGTTGTTAAATGAATACAGTGGAATGATTTTATTTGTCGTCTGTAATAAAATGTATAACTCCTGATCCACACGCAGATTATAAAGGTAAGCTGTGTGACGCAGTGCAGCTAATAACAAGCCTAACTGAACATTTTAATCTCCTAACATATCATTACGAGACATCACTGCACTGAAAACTCAACAGTGATCCATTCAAACAAAGGCATGATTTCAGTTTTTTTAATATATGAATATTTTGCATTAAATATTTTGAAATCCTCTCTGTGTGCCGCTCCCAATCATTTAAAACATGTGACAACACCGCGAGTCATCACTTTTAAAATTCATTACAATATTCAGCTTAATTTCTCAGAGCCACAATCTCCAGATAAAATATTCGCCCTGCGAGATGACTGATAAGAGTAGCCGGCGCTCTGACAACGACTAAATCATCTTCGACAATTAGACGCGGGGAAATCTCCACTAGAAGATGATTACTGCCCAATTTGCTCTCAGAAATAAAGATGGTGCTGATTGGTGAAATTAGACTTGAAATGGGGAATAATTAGAGTGTGGAGACGGCTTTTTTCTATCAGTTAGTGTTTAATTAGCATCGAGGCCAACAGGGACCGGGTTTCTGCTGATCCGTCGAGTCTCTGCGCTGCTTTGACCCTCTCCTGTCTGAGCTGAAACAGATGATTCAAAGCAGCAAGCGCACGCAGACACATGACCGATCAATCGTTTTAAGCAAATTCACTGTTTTCTGGGTCACCAGATGAGACGCATGCTACGACTGACTAACCGTTACAAACGCATTCTTTTGTGTATTCATCTGATACTTTTTTCAAAGCAGCATTACAATGCGTCCCAAACCAGAATAGATAAAAGCTGGACAAACAAGAAAGGGAAAAGGCACAGCAGCTTGTCTGCTGACCATCCTGTGATGACGAACCAGGGGGGGATACAAACCAAACAGAATTTCTTACTGATACCTTGAAGCACATGCAAAGAAGCAGCACTGGTGGGTAGGCGTCACATTGTTGAGTAAAAAAACAGGATGAAAAGATTTTTTTTTCCTCCCATCATTACAGATTCACCGCCAGCCTTTGAGACGCTAATATTTCAGTCACGTTTCACACTTTAAAAGGAGGTTTTAGTTCATTAGCAGTCGCACGTACCATTGCTTTACCATTACCATGCCGTGATAATGCCCTGTTAATGGTGATGGTAAAGTACTTTTTAAAAGGCTTTCCTTTGTGGTGCCGTCTAAAACAGAGTGTCAGCTGATTAAAGGTGCATTTATGAGGCTGTTTTGTAAAAATCCAGGAGACAAACGATGAAAAGGCGCCAACGGGAAGATGTTTTTCTCAGACTAGTCTCTCCTTGCAGTGGTGCTTTCACAGTGACTCCTTCAACTTAAAGAAAAAAGTGAAGTGGACCCCGATTTGTCGGCGGCAACAACTCCTACAAACATTCCACCGATCACCGACGTGGAAATATTTCATCTGGATCTTAAGGCACCAACTTACAGCACTTAAGACGGCCGTTCACTGTACTTTAAAGAACATCTACGCAGTAAACAGCCTCCTTCAAGTGCTTGTGGTCAGCTCGCTGCCAAAGACAATAAACAAGAGCAATTGAGCATCCGAGAATTAATTGCATCCATTAAACAAAAGCTTTGAAATCACTGTCGGGAGTATTCGGCCGTGACACACATCTTACTGAAATTACTCGTCCGTCCACGGTTGGTGTAATCAGTCATGGCGTCTGTGTGTGTGTGTGTGTCTTGTGAGCGTCTGAGATTCTTAATTTCACTCACATGACACAGTAACACACACACACACACTCAGACTGGATGCGGTCACGGCCGTTGACACGCTGACAGGCGTGTTTTCATTCCTCGTATCCGCTCACACACTCGCCACGTGAAGAGCTTTTCCTCTTCACCGCCTGACCTCTGTTTTGAAAGAAGGCCGTGCTCTCCTTTTTTTAATTTTTTGTCTATTCTTTGTGTGTTCGTTGAAGTGCCTTCACCATTCAGATTTTTTGGTGTTTGAAAATTCACTTACGCTTCCCTCTTCCTCGTGTGAATTAATTTGACACCTCATAAGCCCACGTTCTTGTTGCAGTTTTACCGGAAAAAAAGGGGAAATGCAGAAGCACGCGCTGTTCCCCAGTCGATTGTCGTGAACCACGGGGTTGTGGGAGAACTCCCTGGTTATGTTCTCTTAGCATTACCTATTCTGCCGGCGCCCCTGTCGAACACCTCGGCTTGTTAGCATGTGTCAATCAAAAGCCGCGCTCTGGGGAGGGCAGAGAGGAGAGCTGGAGCAGTTATCTCTCTCCCACACAGCACCCAAAAAAGACAGAGCTGGAAGAGACTGACAGAGAGCGATGGAGCGGCATACAGTAGAGTGCGTACCAGGGACTAACACCCGGTACGGGCGAGCGCCCCGCGGTGACCTCGCCCTGCTCCCACCCTCCCTTTCATTCTCTTCATTAAAGGCACATTCCACCGAATTATCCCTCCGTCCTTCTGTCCTTCACCTGCTGCCATTCATTTCAATTCAGCCCTCGTTAAGCCATCACGGCCTCAGAATCGAGTAGCCGGAGCGGGCCGAGCGGAGCTTCTCATTTAATTATACAGTTCATTAGAAAGCCGGGCCCGCCCCTTCCCCCCTCCGGTTCTGAGACCAGACCATGGGAATGGCTGGTGGCTAATGTGCAGTTTAAACGGCCTAAATATGGAGATTGGTCCAGTTATGGATTACCGTTACCCGTTAGCCTGCCCTTCACCCACCTCATTCGCTTTTATGTCTGCCGTGTAGCCCTTTGATACAGTATCGCTCAAGTTGGAGTGTGCTCCTCCAGCCAGCATGTTTGTTTGATATTGTTCATGAGCTGTGAAATTGAATTTCCACAGTTGGGCTGATATTGGAAATAATTTCATATCCTCTGCAATATTCTTGCTTGGTTTCACCTTGTGCTGTGTTTAAGACATCCATTTTTACTTAATGTCTTTTTTTCTTTCTTCTTTCCTTTCCTTTGTCGCGTCGATACCACAACACTTTTAATTCAGACCACATTTACCCTGAAAACAAAGACAGCTCTCTTGTTTTTTGGAGTGTTTTTTTTTTTGCCCACACACCACAGCCACCATCTTTTACACCAAGTGTCACCATGGTAACGTGGCCGCCGCATCTGGCCCTTTTTTCAGAGATGATGGCAACAATGAAAGACTCATATATATGCCTATATGGAGAAAAGCGGGATGTTCGGGCCCCTGTGAAAACCTCGATCAAATACGAACGCCGTCCTTTGAGTCTCTGCAGCAGTAACATACAGGAATCAGTACTTCATTGAGTTCAGTTAAGCTGTTCTGCTCTTTTTCAGGTGCCGATTCAGGTGCTCCAGTGGATGCAACATAAACGTGAGACCACTTAATGGTTTGTAGGCCTGTTCCCTGTGGGTTCCCACCGGAATAGAGCAGCAATGTGTTGCTCTGAGGGACGAGGGGACAGCATTGTTTATTTGCTTCCTGTGCTAAGAAGGCACAGGGCTGTTGAACTGGGCAGACCCCTGCCGGCCTCCGGCATCCAAACCATCCAGAATCTCTTTATAGATCTTCCCCTCCCCGACCCTCTCAGCTTTCCCATCACTCCGACGATGAAAAACACCAAAAAACCGCTGTGCTCTCTGGTGCAAACCCAAGGCTAGCTAGTGCGGTTCACTGGGTTGTGATGTGGCCAACAACAGCTGAAGTCCGTGACCCCTGGACCTCATCCATCAGGCTTTCAGCACCAACCCTGGCCTCTGACACACACAAAACTTCAGCCAGGGAATGGAAGCACGCAACAGGGAAATGCATCAATGTCAGAGAGACGCCGGAATCGTATAAAATTATATGTAGGCACTTTGTCCAACACTTGCATGTTGGCATACAGTGCAAATGCTTCTGCATGCAAGTTAGCACACGGCAGTGTGGCTGTGCATGTGAACACATAGTTCTAAATGTTTCCAGAGCGGCGACGCTGCCAAGCTGTGGTTCTGTATGGGTCCAGACTGAGCTGCCGCTCATGCACGCGCTCTGATTCGAACATTTCAAACCTTTCTCTTACATACCTGCTCTCTGCTCACTGGCTGTCTTTGCAGACGCATCCCACACACACACACGTTACCAATATGTGTGTGTGTGTGTGTGCGGCAGAGGCTCAGCTGACCGCCTGGCAGTCGCTGTGAAATTGGCGCCCTTCTCATACAGATGCCAGGTGTTTTGCTTGGCAGTCAGGGGTGCTGGGGGTGAGCTTGTGTCAGGGGTGTTGGGTTGCTGTGAACGGCAGGGAAAGCATGGGGTAATATGTCGTGTGTCCCCGTTGGCTTGGCCGTTTGGCTAAGATCGAGCACTGCCAGGCCCAATAGGAATTAGAGACTGCTCAGTTTCCGCATGAGCACTAAAATGGTGCGTGATATATTGTCTTCCATGTAAGCGGAGGGTGATTTCCCAAACACCACTGAAACCCAAAGGAATGAGCCATCATTATTCTTCAGTTAATCATATTTTACTGTGAAACGTGATATTCCAGAACCTGGAGAAGCAAAATCACAAGAATCTTGCAAAGACTAGCATAATCTGTCCTGATTGATCAGGTCAAAGGTCAAGATTTCTTTGGGGTGTTGAAACGTAACACTCGTTGGACCACAGGCATGTGATTTTTCTTTTTTGGGCAGGGTCACTGAGCCCCTCATATACTATAAAATCCTTTGAATGAAAAACTGGCCCACCAGTCCTTGACAATCTTTGTCAAACATGACGTGTCATTGGCGAGGACGGAGACATTTTGTTTGGTCGGGCGACGCTCCGAATTCCATCTTAAAGAAACAGGCCGACACGCTGGGAAACGCGACTTGTTTACTTAGTTCGGGGAGAGTTATATATAAGATGACTGACTCACTGGAAAACATCGGGATCATGTGATTGCTTGAGTAGACTTCAGTGTGAACAGGGCGCTGGTAATGGAACACTGTTCATTTGCTAAGCACTGAACAAACTGATGAGTATGTCGTCAACAGCGTGTGATTTGGAACGCACCCTATTATAATCCCAGCGTGCAACAGGATAGCATGTTTCGTTAGCACCTCCTTTGGTGCCTGGTGACTAGCAAAAATAAATAAATTTAAAAATTCTTTCAAAATAGATTAAACATGTTGGACAATAGTTGCTGAAAACATGTGAAAGACTTTGAATGATGCATTAGTGGAGTTAAAACAGTTTTTCACCAGTTTCCAGTCTCAGGGTTTTGTGGGCGGTCCTTAAAGGGTGGCTCGATGACACGCTGAGGCCACCCTGAGCTTACCCCTGATTTTGACACCTAAATTCATAAACCTGTCGATATTTTTAATCATTCAAATTTGGCTGGGTGGTTAATAACATATTCTTCTTTGGTCTGATAAACTCAGAACACATATTTAGTCTTACTTTACACAGACTTTAATGCTGACATCCTCCTTATGTTTACTTCCATTCTACTCTGTATAGCATTGCATTGTTACATTAGGAAAGAGAGTATTTGTCCATGTGTGCATGGACACCAGCAGCTCACACTTCATGGCCCAGACACATTCTCTCCACTTTTGGACAGAGCGGAGTTTAATTTCTCTAAATCACATGTCCGTCCGTGCAGCTGTAACAAACAGGCAGGTCATTTGATTTCCGGGGGCCTCGTTTTCATTTTGCAGGGAGATGGTCATACCAGCGTGGATTAGATCAGGGTGAAGACAAAGTGGAGCCTCATTGGAAAGTCGCTGTAGCAGCCAGCAGTGTAATCCATCCACGCATTCCTTCCAGAGAATGCCAAACAGCTCGCTGAAAACGAGCTGTGGACCCGACTCCATTAGATCTCCGCTCGGTCTCTCCGCTTTCTGTGTTACAAAAACACACACACCTCACACTGTAGCTCGGAGTGACACACACACACACACACACACACACACACACACACTGACTCTCTGCGCCTGCCACCAGCTTCATTAGTGCTAAGAAATGTCCTGCTCGTTAAGGCGAGGCAATTAGTGGCTAATTGAGAAGCTCTCTGCAGCGAAGACAAACTCGCTTCCTTGTGCTTTACTTGTACCCCGCCAGTGTGTGTGTGTGTGTGTGTGTGTGTCCAGTTTGCACATCTGGATTCTACCTCCAGCTTTTCTTGAGGCGATTGCTCGCCACAGAGCTGCAGCCTGAGGGAGATTCAGAGAAAAACAAAGGGATGAAGTTTTCTGGCTTTTTTAAGTTTTTTCGCCTAGCAGAAAAAGAGTTTCTGGCGGATGAGCAGCGAGAAACCTTTTTTTTGTATAATTGTTTATTTATCATGCAGTTTACTGAAGCAGTCTGGAGCTGAGTTGTGTCATGCGACACACAAAGAGGGAGCATAATGGGGAGTCATTTCAATGTGCCTTCCCCTTCATTATGCCTCCTTTCTAGACACAACAGTCAAACTGCCACAACTACACTTTCTCGCACACACACACACAAACACGAGTCACCAACTGCCTGCCCTTCTCACTCCGCAGCTTGACTTTCCATCCCTCCGTCTCTCTCTCTGCTTCTCCTCCTGCACCGTCTCCTCTTTCCATTCTGTCACTCCTCTCCCCACAATTCCTTGCAGTCCACAGATAAGCTCTGTGATAGGGCGGAAATGAGAGACACACACACACACACTTCGCCCGCAGATAAAACTACAAACAGGCAAAGAAAAAGATTTTTGTCTTTGATTTGAACGTTGAAATCATTTTTGTGCAAGCCCGCGTTGATGCTGACTCTGTCCTACAGGGGGCAGAGTTCTTGTTACCTTGGTGCACTCTGTACTTGTGTGACCTCTTCCCTGATTTAAATACACATTCCCTGGCGCTGCCTCACATTCACAGTGTACCGTCGCCTTGAGTGACACGCAATCTTTCCCTTACAAACGCAGATAAAAATGATGCAGCCAGAGTTCAGTAAATCACACTCTCACACACACACATATACTGTATATATATAAATGCTGGCCCGTCTCCTCACATCATGGATTTCCCCTGTAAACATCTGAGATATGTGACCTGCCCGCTCTGACCACCCTCTGAGAGAGAGTGTTTTTATAACACGCCTTATCTGCAGCCCACCCCACTTCAGAGGGAGAGGGACGGGAAGGGGGGCGCCCGGCCGGGGATTCCCTGTGTGTTTCTGCTTAATTCCCATCGAACACACACACACACACACACACACACACACACACACACACACACACATTTTCAAGCGTTACAGCAGAATAGAGTCGCTATTGTGGCATCAGCTTCACACAGGCTCTGTACTGCCAGAGATGAAGGTCTGGCTGACTTGTCATTACACACACACCTATAGAGACGCCCAGAGGGGTGAAGGCCTATGGGTGCCCATGAGGACAAGTCACATCCTATCCTTCCTCTTGAGTGAAGAGCAAAGCGTGCATCGGTCCTATAGATACAAAGTCATCTTATGTGTGTGTGTGTGTGTTTCCTGTATGTGTGTCCGTCGGTAGCAGACTGACAGGAGATGTGTGAGTCAGTTAAGCACAGCTGACAGCACGAGGACAGACTTTTTTTTTCTTTGAACGTGGATTCGGGGCAATGTGACAGATTGTATCTGCCGCCGATGCCGAACAGCATATCTCTATGTTCTTTTTTTCTTCTTTTTTAAAGGTTATTTATTTGAAATTCACTTCAACTTGTCGTGCGAGAGCACCAGCATCTCAGGACCAAACACCATCGACAAAACCACGCACTTTAAAATTGACTCACCAAAGCTGACTTTGGTAGTTTTTCCCAACAATCACAAATGCCTGGTTGGTCGATATAAACTCTTATTTGATGAGAAACTATTCCTGAAACAATCTCAAGTCCAACAAGTCCAAAGTGCAACAGGCTCAGGTTGTTTTTCTAAACCTCTGAGAACATTGTGGAGTAGATTCCTCCAGAGATAGATCTTTTATTTCATAAGAAACAGCTGTACGCCAAACCAGAAACTGCTCATCACCAGACTCCATAAACAGAAAAACAGAAATTTGACCTTGAGGAACTTCATTCAAACTGGAGAGAAACAAAGTAAAACCTAAAAAAGTCTTGGTTAGTCTTTCCACTGTTGCAACACTCACTGGTTTTGTCAGTATAAATCATTAAGTCACTGATGCATGCTTGTTTGTGTTGTTGTAGCTGCGGCTGTAACACCAGAAATTCCCCCCACAGTCGTTTCAGTCGCTCTCACCACGAGTGTCATTGGAAAAAAACACAGCATTTTCAGCACAAATCCTGCATTTGTAGAATGAATCACGTCATACTATTGGCTTAATTCTTCACTACTTGTTTTGCGTCCAAGCTCAGGCCTCTCCCTGTTAATGCTCTCGAGGTGAATCACCCATAATTCATAGCATTCTGACGTTAAAGCAGAATTTATTTTTGTCAAAAAAAAGAAAAACGGGAACAGGAATATTTTTCCCTCGCTTTCATGTTTTAAGTATAGTCGTGTCACCAGCCAGCTGTTCGGACGCAGCAGCTGTTTGCAGTCACTTTTTATAAGACTTCAGCTCGCTGCCTCCTCTTCGCTCTCTGCTGCTGGATTTCTAATATTTCAGACAAAGTCGCCAAACAAAACATTGATTCTGGATGATGCTGCAAAACCCCGGACGAGGTTCAAAGTCATTGGACGTAATGTCAGCGCTAATGACAGCGACTGGGTCACTGGAGGAGTAGGATTTATTTTCAGTGCACACGGAAATATCCACATTGTATCTCTCGGTGTTACACTTAATTATACTGTTGTGAATATTACTGATGCTTCATATCTCACGTATTCTGCGTGTCTATGAATGCTATTTACAGAGCCTCCTCTGAATGCACCGTCGGTCTTGAACGGTCAACTGGCCGGTGAGCTAATACAAGTAGAAGTAGCATACGTAATGCCCACGGTGTGTGCATGAGCTTTCATTGCAGTGGGACTATTTTGAGGGCAAGTTTTAACTGCTTCCTGGCAAAGGCACTGTGCGTGTGCGTGTGTGTGTGTGTGTGTGTGTGTGTGTGTGTGTGTGTGTGTGTGTGTGTGTGTGTGTGTGTGTGTGTGTGTGTGTGTGTGTGTGTGTGTGTGTGTGTGTGAATTCCCAGCATCTTGCAGCGACTACGTCAACTTTTTGTACAACAGTGAAGGAAGTGATGGGAATTTTATACCATACTGGGAGCTACGTTGGCAGAAGTTATGGGAATCAACTCCTCCATGATGAAGTTACAGTTTAAAAGAATAAAAATAAATAAATACACTAATAAATAAATGCACTCCACAACCCACGAGTTGGTTCCAAAGTCCAGGTCCACAGCCAGAAGTCGTAAAGTATCTGTTTATGTATGTTAAAGTCCTTTACTGTGCATGATTGTTGAAATCCCGGTGTGCACGTGCTCTGTCTGCAGCAGCCCTCCTCCTCCTCTTCTTCCTCCTCCTTCCTCTCCACTGAGGCATATTGATGCAGTGTGAGGAGGTTAAGCCATCGGTTTAGTGTCCGGGCGGCCGTGACATTCTGCCTCGCCGGCCTGTAATTGACTCGTCGGTGTGTGTATCAGTTAAAGCTCGGCTCACCTGCTCCGTGCGTGTCAAGGGGGTCGTGATTGACAAGCTACTCTAATGCCCCGGCTCTGCAATTTGCCGGGGGTTTTCTTCCGCTCTGTTTTTTCTGGCTCTTTTTTTTCTCTGTCTCTCTCCCCCTATATTTGAATTTTTCCCTCCTTCTTCTGAGTCTTGACATTTCTCACACTTGTTTTGTTTTCATCTGTCCGCCGCTGTGTTTCTCAGTCTGTCAATCTGTCTCGCTCACTCCATTTCTTCATCACTATCTTTGTTTTCATCTTCCTCGGGTCCTGCTCAGGCCCTTCCTCCTCTCGGATCCAGAGTGTCATTTCATGTTAGTCGAGCGGAGCGGTGTGTTAAAGTTACACCGCTCTGTGGAGACCGGCTGGGGGTCTCAGTTACTCTGGAAAGTTTGCTACTCATGCTACAGGCATGCCGTTCTGCCTTTGGCTTGGTTTCAGCTGTCTACTCTTGTACATGTACACACACATGCACCCTCTCCCCCCTTTTCACACACACACACACACACACACACACATGCTCACATGGACCATATGTTCAGCCTCCCCAGTGACCGGACCCCGGTACAGGAGCATTATCTATTTAAGGCCACTAACTCTGCGGATTAGATCAAGATTCAGGCCCGTAATGGCGAGTCTGGCACAGCACCCCTGCTTCAATTAAGGCATACCCCGTCATGTCACACACACACACACACGCTCACGTCAGAATAATGTGATCTCACTCACGCCCAGATGGGATCACACATACAGTAAAAATGCTGTGTGCACTTTTGGAATTAATTGTATTTTTACAGGTTTCACTTGTTCCCTTCCAAAGCCACATTTACATCATTTGGAAAAAATGACACCGCCTCATATAATATGGCTGCTGGCAGGAAAGTAAAGCAGCACATTATTAACATTATGAGACATATTAACACCTAACTTTAAAAAAAAACAAAAAACTAATGATTTACAGAATTGAGGGGTCTGTGCGCGTCTTTTTCTCTCTGTTTTGGCCTTTTGACCGTTTTTATTGTGTGTGTAAATCTGAGCAGTGATATAAGCAACCCAGAGGCTGTGGAGTAAAGAAGGCAGCAAAAAAAATAAAATAAAATTATACACACATGAACTGATATTTGTAAAAAAAAACAGAGCGATGCGAGGGTCAGATAAGTAAAGATGGAAAAACAACATGAGAGATAAATCTAATCATGAAACTGTTAGCCGAATTTCAAAGATGCGCAGGTGACTTAAGTAAGATATAAATTAAGTTTCAAATATTTTTGACTGCAAGAACAAGAAACCGGTTGCAGCTTTGAAGCATCTGTGTTACAAGACTTGGACGAGCAGGAAGGATGTTTATGTCATGGAGAATTTTAGCTTGTGTGTCAGATTTAGGCTGACATTGAAGTTGTCTTTATTCCGGACATGATGGGAAAGGTCTATGGCATAGAAACAGGTGAACTTGAGTGTGAACATAGTGTTAGACCTCTGACATCAACAGCTAAAGGAAAATCACACACACACACACGTCCATGCATAAAAGCACACATTTTTCCAATTATGGCCAACCCCGAATATTGTACCCATCGATGTTCTTCGCATACTGTCACACTCGTAAAAATAATATGAACCCTACTTCCCACACGCACACAACCACACAACCATCTTCCCATAATGATGAAGTCGGGGCCATTTGCTATTCTGGTCTCCTGTTTTTATTTGTTTCTATCGTGGAAGCAGCTCCGTGGAGTACTTAGAGTTGGGAATGTTGGAATAATGAGGCAGGCCTGTAAATAATGAAACAAAGGATGTAGTGCATCAATTAAGAACCATTTACCTCATCTCAGTGTGTGTGTGTGTGTGTGTGTGTGTGTGTGTGTGTGTGTGTGTGTGTTTTTGTGCGTGGGTTCTTGCAAAATGCATCCCCCTGCGCGCTGCACATGTCCTTCTGAAAACACATTAATCAAATTGTGAAACATCACGGTCTCCTCTGATATGAAAATGAGCCGCCCCGGAACATTGAGGACATTGTCGTCCGTAATTGCTCTTTGACAGCGACGCACACACACGCACGCACATGCACATATAATCTTTAATTGCCTCCAAAATGTTTATGTCAAGATGGCATTGCTAAGATAATGGCTCGGGACTGCCTGGCCCACACTAATGGCATCTCCCGTATTTAGCGCTTCACATCAGCAAAGGAATCGACAGAGCCCATCAGATATTTAGCAGCGTGCAAAAGGCTGCTATTGTTGAGGTAATATTGTGCTGCTGGATGCCGGCCAATTCATTAAAAAACTTATCGCACCAGAAGGAAATCTGGAGCACAGTGAGGCATAGCGGGAAGATTTTAATAAATATAGCTAATGTGACATTTTCAATACGCTGCTTCTCTCTCTGTTTGCTCGCTGGAATTTTATTCGTCATGTTGCCGGAGCGCCGAATTGTTTGGTACCACGCAGCTATGTGTTCCCGTCCCGCTCCTCGGTGTTCGTTACTCACATTCCAGAGTTCATTAAATCCAGGCCTTCTTTTTATGATCATCACAGAGACGCTGATAAAAAATGATTATTCATGAGGAGAATATCACGTGCAAGACGCGTAAATACATTCATGGGATGAATAGACGTTAAGAGACCTTTAATGAATCATCTCTTTTTATTAAAAATACACAAAATCCACGTAAACTGCAAACTTTGACTGTTTTCTTTCATTATTTTAGTCACGTGGTAAAAAAAAATATGCACATGAGCCCTCCAACAGTGACTTCTGTCTTAGCAAAGAAGAGCAGACATCTGTTCTGCTGAGCTGCTTCCATAAAGTTTAAAGCTGAAAATCAATATTTCTGTGTTAACAACTGTTCAAGTGACTGTGTGTAATGCTTATAAAGAGAATTATCACCTAACTCAGCTGTTCTCTCCGAGCTTTTCAGCCTCTTTTAGCTCATTGTTTTGGTTGGTACACTTTGATTTCCAGCTTACAGGAGGCAGCTGTATAAACCCTCGCATTCACCGGGCGGAACGTGACTCCAGATGAATGCTAATGTTCCCGCTCCTCGTCTGCTGGACATATGCTAAATAGGCAGCTGTCGACTAACACGCTCTGCTACAACAACTTCTGAAGGTGATGATGATGTAATGAGTTACTCCGTTTCTGTTCTGATTACACTTGCATGTCATCCGTCGCGGTTGTTTAAACTTATTTGGCCTGACCCTGAGCAGAGGTCCAATCACAGAGCGAACAGAGTGAAAACACCTGTCCTGCGTGTGCAACGCCTTTAAATCAGTAATTCAGAGCAAATGTTCTGAACTAATAGTCTCAGGTTGTCTGCGTTTCTGATTTGCCAAACAGGAAACAGCTGATTTAGGTGCTGACTTGTGTGCGTGGGGGGTCAGAGTCTCCATCACGGAGGGAAAACACCTGAAAAACAGCACCTCCACTATCTGTCAGCTCACCGGTACAGTCTGTTCCTCTGTTTATGCACACGTCTCTCTGTTTTCTCTGCTTCACACCCCCCAGATTTCCAAGTTTTTTTGTTTTTTTTCTGTTTTTGCACATCATGAAGTGTCACCTGAGGGAAAAAAAACTGCATTAAAGAAGAAAGGAATATTTCACGCTTCCTGCAGCCTTGCTTTAAATGGGCGGCAAACAAACGATACATGACTGATGAGCTGTTGCAACTCTGATTCCAGGTATTCTACATGAAACATGAACAGCACGTCATCGACGCTGCCAGTGTAAACAGCTCCTTTATCCCTTTTTCTCTGTGCACTTTTCTTTTATCTGAATTCTTATTAAACAGCTGCGCATTACTGCCATTAACCCAGGACACCTACCATACATTCTGCGTGAGATATTTTATACGCTCCAATAAAGTTGATGGAAATGCACTTAATTTGCATTTTATTAGGAAAGTTAGAAAAAAGTCCTCTTAAAAACCTTTTACAGATGGATGGAAATGAAGCCGCGCTCTCTCGCACACTTGCCAACTCTCCATCACACACACACACACACACAACACACACACAGTCCTGATCGAGCGGCTGCAGTAGTGATGACCTTGCTATCGTTTACAGCAGCTGCCAGTCCATTGTGTACTGTGGATCAGCTCAGTTGCCCTCCCCGCCACCGCCGCCACATGCACACACACACACACACATACAAACACTGCAAATGGCATCCCAGTTTTAGCCTGCCTCTCCAACCCCTGCCTAATTATCCCGGCACTGAAGCTGTCATAAAAAGCCTATTGTGGCCGCGTGGAAGCAAGTCTCTTCACAAAAACCTCTGAGAGATTGACATTTACTAAGTCGGGGAAACTTGCGGCGGGATTTTCTATCACAGTTCGCAGAGAGCAGAAAAGACGGATATAATGCGGGATAGGAGGCTGTGGACTTGCGATGCATTCGTCTCTTCCGTATCTGGGTTGCAGAATAACAAGTGAATGATTTATGAATGCGAGCACTTTCCCACAGTGGCTGAGGATTTGAAGTGGAAGTGAAATGACAACAGGCTCAGGCTAGATAGTTGTATTTACTCAGCAGGAATTCAGAATGTAAACCGAAACCCGCGCGTTGTAATGACAGGTTTGTTGTTGTCATTTATTTCTCCATGGCGAGGATATTAAAAACCTTGTAATCACAATCAGTTACCAAGTGCAATAACTATGTGGGGATTTGTCTCAGTGACACTGCAGAACAAATCTTGGCAGCTTGTTTTAGTATGACAACACACAGCAACATCTGTGATTACAAACCACAGCCCCACATCAAAATCATATCATTAAATACTAAAGTTACTAGAAACATTCAGCTGTCTTTCTGGTTCACGTCCAGTCTCTGAGGCAAAAATTTAATCTGTTTTACTCAGCAGGGATAAAACTCACAAACATAACTGTGTTCCACGCTTATTCGTCGCTATGCAGACGATGCACAAAGCTATTTCACAGGTGCATTGTCATTATGTAATGCTTTTATTTTGTAATTCTCACCTCTCCTTGTGACTGTAAATTTAATTCCTGTCGTTGTGCTACTATTACTTCATTCTGTCTCCCTGTGTCAGTTCTTTTCTGAACCTTTCCTTTTCATGTGGACCTTTTGACCCTTGCCTGCCTTGCCACGTCTTTTGTGTTTTGTGTTATTAGATTATTTTTGGACTGCACACGCTCTGCCCCCCTGTAGCGTCGCTATTTGGGCCCCTTCTTCTTGCAGAAATGTGACAAAAATAGACAAAAATTTTAAAAAAAAGGCTGAGGCTCAACTCGTCTCTCTGTCTTTGAAAAGTCAGAAATCGAAGACTCAGATCTACATTTTTAGAACCACATTGCGCAAATACCTATTGACATGGTAACTTTGCAGGAATTTAAATGATAATTGTCCAACATAACTTTAATTTGCAATAAATTGGATTGCTCTAATGGTCTTTCCCTCAAACTTACCCTGTTTATTTCCAGTTCTCTTGCACTGACCTTTAGTTTGAAAAGATGTTTCCTGCTTGTCTATCAATCTTTCAATAGTTTGAAATAAATCTCTCTTTCACTATATAAACTCTCTTAGCTCTTAGTTTCTTGCTCACGTGGTAACATCCCAAACTAAACATGGACTTATTTTTTATACTCGACCGAGCTGTAACAAACTTCCAGAAGATATTTGTGTTCCTCAGTAATTATTATTTAATTTCTCAAATGTGTTTCTTGTGTCTTAACATCACATGCTGCGTTTCTTATGTATTATAAAAAGCACTTTGACTTGCCATTGTGTATGACACGTCCTTTATAAATAAACTCGCTTTGCCTTGCCTATAAATAAACGCACCTGTCTATCACAGATTAGTGGCTCAGCCTATAGCCTTCTTAATATCCAGTGTGTGACTGGTGGCTATTTTCTTGGGGAGTCCTTTGGCACAGTTGCATTTTACATTAAATAGAAAAAAATGGGTTGTTACCATGAGCAGCAGTACCCACCAACGCTTAAAAGACGTGGGAAAGTGAGTGCTGCCCACAAAATCTGACGTTTGTCAATAGAAAATCTAAAGATATTGTGCTGCCCACACGGTTTGATGAATCTTTTTAAATACACTGCAGATGAGCGGTCCAAGACCCAGTCTGGCTGTAGGCTGGACGAACCCATCATACCGTTGCTGTGTGGGTTTCAGCAGCCTGCTTCCAAACAATCGCTCAGATTCGGAAGTCCGACTCAAACTGAGAACATATTGACCCTGAGCAGGGCGTGAGATGCCGCAGCACCGCGGCCATTATTAATAATGAGCATGACACACGAGGTGCCGGGTTAGACGTTTCGACAAACAGGCTTGTGACCCCAGAAAACAATTAGAGGCTATCGTTATGACCTTTAGATGGTAACTACCCTGAAACCTGGGATTGAAAATAATGAGTCTGTCTGCAGTCATTACCTGTAGGGTAGGCGTGTGGGCTGTGTGTGTGTGTACCGCTGTCAGAGAGTAATTAGGATTACAATTTCTATGTTTGTGTGTTGCTGTCAAAAAGTTGCATTGACAGCCTGAGAATTTCTGCATTCACCTCGTGTGTGTGCCGGAGCTCACCCTCGAGTGTTATGTTACAATTATGCAACAGTTACCAATGAAATAAATCATAATGTAGTCATATTGTGGGGCAGTTTGCTCTCAAAATAAAAAACATTTTTTTGGTCATTATCTCCGTTTCCATGGAGATGGAAAACAGAAATGTTATGCAATGGAGCCCAGTTTACTCCTGCTGCAGAAGTCTGACCCTTAGTGACAACCTGCAACAGACCATTTTGTTTTTTAGATATTGTGTTTTTTTGTTTTTATCTAATGAAATGTCTCTTTGACCAATCAGATTGCTCGGTCAGACGTAGTTGTTTGTGTAATTGTCAGAATAATTTACCCTTCACGTATGCGTATTACTGTGTATCCGGTTTTTCCACAATTTGCTGCATGTTAATTTCTTTCTAACTTGGCGTAAGTCATCTCCACTCTTTGGCAGGAACAAGCTGGAGTTCAAGCGGGCGACTGTGTTTGAAGATTTGGACAAATATTTATTCTTACATGTGGGCATCCGAGCCTCTCTCTATTTTCTGGATGCCCGTCTTTTCTCTGCCTCTTTTCTATCGCCCCGTTTCATATTCAATCAGTTCGACACGCTTAGCTGCGTGAGAGTTAGGGACAATGTTGCCAGAGCATCAGTGTAAAAGATCAACATCTCTCTCTCACACACACACACACACACACACTCACTGGTTGTGTGTTTACAGTGTGCTTGCCATCCACAGAGCGGGCTAGTAGCGCTTTGTTGTGCCTCTCTGGTCCCCTTCCTCATTTGCCTCTGACAACACTGATAATCCCCCAACAAGATCCCCCATTCAATCCCCCACCTCCACACACAAACACACCAACAAACATTTCTAGATGCACGTACACAAAACTCTGCACACACAATCACGCACAGACACACACACACACACACACACAGACTCATACATACACTAGGTGCCAACCATTGCCATGGCAACTCCAATCAGCAAAGGCTCCCTTTCCCCTATTACGGCAGAGATATGACAGTTTCTCTCTCCTTCTTCCTGCCCTCCTTGCATTATGATTTTTGTCTTTTCTCTTCCCTCACTCTTCCTTCTTAACCCCATCACTTTTTCTTCATTTCCTGCCACCCATCGCCCTCCTTTTTATATTCTCATTCACACCCAGTGATACAAATCATCACCACGAGTGAAAAAAAACAATATAAAATATATAATATATATTCGTTTCTGCTTTATTTTCCATGAAAACGCCTTGGTCAGCATGATGGTGCTTGCCTGAGAAGAGCTGCAGGGTGCCATGGGGCGAAATCAGTGACAGTTCAAGCCGGTGAGTTTTTTTTTTCTGTCCCAATTCCTGATATTCCAACTCTTGCTCTAGATTTCATTTCGATACCAACTTCATTTATGCTCATGTTTAAAGGCAAAGATTTTATCCAACATCTATTATGGATGCCTACTTATGCTGTGTGCAGGGTTGTGGTGGGGCTAGGAGGATATTCCTGCACATGGGTGGATGCCCATGAAGCACGTCTGGACTTCTCTACATGATGCAGCATTTCGTGAGGTCCCACTGCCTCCAAGCTTGCCACCTGCAGTGGATTGTTCTTCAGCAACACAGACAACGGAGAGAAAATACCCAGTTTTGTCCAACACGGCGGTGAACCGGACATCCTGATATCCCACTCAATCTAAAAATACAGTGACGTGATGTACTGTATACATCACTGTATTCTGTATTTCGGAATACGCTGTCTGCCAGTTGTGTTTGATGGGCTATGCAGCCAGAATGATTGACAGCTTGTGCGGTTTATATTGAGAGGCTCTTTGGTTGTTGGCGGGTGACTCTGGGCCATTTTGACACGGTTTGACAAAATGCAGGAGATGGATCTGCACTGGGGAGATGATGCTTAATGTGGAGACAAGGGTGGAGGGAGTGAAGTCAGGGTGTTTACCACACATCAATCAAAATGATTGTCAGCGTTACAATGCGAGAATAAAATTATTGTAAAATGACAATATTGAAATAGATTCCATTCGACTCCAACCAGCCCCTGGTTTGGCATTCTTATTAAAGTTACTAGAGTTGGGTATAGTTAACAATAATATGTTGGAGGACCAGTCTGTGGGATTCAGTGGCTTTATCTAGCGGGGTAGTTGTTGATTGCAACCCCCTCACTCAGCCTCTCCTTTCTTGTGTGCAGGCTATGCAACTTGCAGAAAATGCAAAAGAAATCTATCAGCCTTTATTTCGATCCCTATTAAGTTACACAAAAGTTGTCGCTCGTCTTCCCTGGATCTACACAAAAACTACCAGATGACCAGTGAACAACTCACATAAGAAGTGTGGTGTGTTCTCCAAGAATAGTTTGCTTGAATAACATAAGAGTAGATTTAATTTGGTTTTAGTTTATCCTGACTAGAGTTGCACGATACCCACGGTATACACGGTACCCCGCAGTGCCAAATGGTAACGGTTACTACTGTACTAGAAATTCTACATGACGGACATGGAACCGCAACATGGAACCGCAACCGAACTACACAGCTGCAACTATTATTAATTAATTATTAAACTATTGGCTGTTTGCCTGTTACTGGTGACGTCCAGGGATGTGATAGGCTGTTTCAGCACGCTGGGTCCGCCCGTCTGTTAGCTGATTGGCTGTTCGTGTGTTTCTGCCGGCAAGAACAAACTCCATGAAGACAGCTCCGCTTCGATAGAAACTCGCTTCAAAACAAACAACAAGCTAAAGCTCTGTCTCGCCCAGACACGAGACAACACACTCACCGTGGCAGAAGCACCGGGCCTGAGCAGCGAGTCTGCCGTGGCGTCTTCGTCAGTGGCAACACTAATTTTGCTTAAAAACACAAACGTCGTTGTTTCAAACTAACTTGTACAAATACATTGCAGTTTATAAAAATAATAATAAAAAAAGGCTGCAGTATCGCGGTAATACCCGGAACCGTGATACTTTGTCTGGTATAGTATCGTGGTTACTCATTTTAGTATCGTGACAACTCTAGTCCTGACAATCCTTTACAATTGGCCGAGTTAATCATTTGTTTATGAATGTTTATGTATCTCACGCACATTAGCAAAGAAAGAACAACGAAGGACAGTGTCACACTGGACCTCTAAGCTATTATAAGTTACAATGCATCTAAAAATGTGTTTTAAGATATGTCATCACATCATATCTTACACTTTAAAATGTGGAGATACCACACTGAAGCAAAGTTGGCCCTCACTACAACTACTTGACTCCCCTCCCCTCCCCCCATGTCCCCTGACCGGCTGTTGAAAGGAGCATTTAGGGTCCATTCACATCAAAGACCCCCTCCAGACACTTAATGGTGCCATTGTTGATTCCCCTTCAAAAGAAACCGAGGTGAGAGGCGTGGAAAGAGACAGAAAGGGAAAGGAAGACATTGTTTTTACATAAAGGATACAAGAGAAAAGTCAGCGAGTCTTCTATTGACCCTCAATCAAACATTTAAAGTGATTCAGCTCATTAAGTGATGCTCTGTTTTTCAAACTTTTTAAAGAGCTTCCTTCACTCCAGTGCCATTATTTTCTTCAAAGATGGCCGCCACATCTGACTCTCAACTGGGCCTTGTAACTATAAAACCACACATGCACACTCGAGCCCTGTGATACCCTAGCCAAACCCAGAGCGTTGCTTCCAACTCGCAACTCTGATGCAGAATTAATCTCCAGAGTATCCTGAGTGAACACTGACACATCCCAGGCTCCTCTCACAGGAACTAAAGTGTATACTTAGCAGCTTTCCACTAATGAGGATGTTAATAAGAAACTGTCGGAGCGTCACAGGAATCAGACAGGGTGTGTTTATGATTTACAGCGCTGCTTTAGAATAGAAACTATTCAAGTTAAACACCTTTTTGAACATTTCTTTAATGAACCGACTGTCTTGAATTGAGCTACGAGACTGACAAAACAGGCGATGCGGCTGATTGAGAGTCACCTCCGAAGCTTTTGTGTCGTTTCATTCAGAAAATGAGTGCGGTTGAGCTGTTAACGCGCCTTTTAAAGAAGAAGTGGCGGTAGTAAATAGCAGCGGTGAGAATAAAGGCGTATGAAGAGCTCGACCTTGACTAACAGAAAATCAAACTCAACATTTCTTATTCTGATAATATCCCACCAGGCATCTTCTTTCAATACGTCTGCTTTAAAGATGAGCAGACTGAATATTAGGTCAGCCAATCAGCGAAGGCCGCCCGAGGAGACTTGAAAATTTACTAATTAATTGATAATTCATTAAGAAATAAATACTATTATTTCTCTAGATTTTTGACCTCGGGGTAGATTCCCATTTAGTTAGTTTATGTCTACCCAGATTTAACCCAGACAACTTAGACATCATTATTGGTATGAGATATATGCATGCATGATATACCAAAGTAGAGCACTTAATTAAATTAAATATATAAATATAAAATAACAATGTCAGAATGTAATATTTATGCATTTCGGAAGAAAAAGCATCGGTGACAAATCTCTGGTTCATACTTCCTTTCCGAGTCATAATGAAACCATGGAAAATATGTTTTACTCATGATTTATGGGGACACTATGTCTAGAAAATATGATGCCAATAAGTGCTATGGGGTGGCAACCTGTTTACGATATCAAGTGAGTTCAAACTATTAAATTACATCTATAGGGGCTGACACAGAAACTATATTTTCATGTTATGTGTTTTAATGTAGTAATCGTGGCTTCCAGAGTAGAAAACTTTATTTCTACAGCAGCTTTCATGCAAACACGCAGTTCAAAGTGCTCCCGAGCAAAAAATACAGACAGAAATAAATAAAATTTAGCAAAAACAAATCAAAGAATTTGGCCATAAATGATATGATGAAATGTTTTTAATAAGAATAGCTTTAAGAACAGTGAGACCAAGACACTAAAACTCCATTAGACCTTGAAACGTGGGATCAATTTACAAAAGCATGAATGAATAATAAAAAAAATCACTGGTTGTTCACAGACTACATTTATGCCACAGGGGCCGAAGAGCAACGTCCATCATTAGGTGGACGGTGATTACAGAGATATCACATGAATAAAATAAAAAATCACACATAGTTCTTTTATTATCCTTATTTTAGATGGGATTCATACATCATGTAAAGAAAGAGTGACAGGTTAGAAAGCTGAGCTCTCTTAATTATATTTTTCTAATTAACGGCTGCGGAGACGTCGCATTAAGGCGGACGAGGATTCTGCTAATCTGCCTACAAAAAAACTTCACTCATGCAGCTTTTTCTTATTGCCTAACAAAGCCTCACTTTAGAAACACAAAGTCAGACATTTCTTCTTTTGACACTTTCCTGCCAATTCATGCAAATTAAAAGTGAATAACGCTATGAAATCAGGAATTAAAGAGAGGATTTGAGTATTTTAAAACATGAGCACCCATACTTCTGTGTGGTATTGATTTGTTTTCCAATGTAGCTATACTTATACTCTTATTATGAATATTTACTCCCCCCTAAAAGTATAAAAATGTGCTGGACTATATATTAATGCAACCTGCTTCAGACAGAAATTTAAAATAAAAACACCCAGAATCAGTTTATCTAGGTCAGAACCAAACATGAGTGAAATCTGGTTTGGCAGCGACAGCAGTCACATGTTTCATTCATCGTCATGGTGGTAAACCCTTGACAGTTTGGCCTTGCTGTAATTAATACAACATAAAAACTTTATCCGTGTAGCTGCAGTGAGCACATGAAGATCGCCTCATTCAGTCTGAAGCACCGGGCCACCTTCGACTGGAAATCTCCCACTCATTACTTCTTCTGTCCAACATGCTGGTGTCACATTTTTAAGAGGCACGATGATCTTCCTTGACATGTTGCAGAGTTATCCTCCACCGAGTTGGCATTAATCCTGACGTGGGTGGTGAATCAGGAAGATAAAGTTGCGGCCTCTCTCCGTGCCAACTGTAAAGTATTTTCTTTTTGGTGGATGCAAAATCAAACTTTCCTCAAAGGTGAAAAGAGTCTCCGCAGTTTGCATCTTGTGTTCCAGCCCCGCAACTTGTGAAGCCATAAAGCACGATGAACAGTGCATGTGCTTTGCAGACACAGGGGTATCTAATTCAGCAGGTAATTAGACAGAGCATGTCCCTGATTTCTTTTTCTCCAAAGATTCAGACTCACTTACCTTGAGAACCGAAGCAGCTGCAGTGCCGAGGACGACGCACCTCGCTCTGGCCTTGGACTTTGAGTGACGTCCGCTCACAGGAATTCAGTTTGGACTTGCAGATTCCAAGTTTGAGGCTTCAGGTCCAGACGTTTCATGCCATTTATTTGCAGTATGGGACCAGAAAGGACTTATCTCTAATAGCAAAGCAACTCAAGTGCAAGATATAAATAAATATGTATATATACTGCATGATACAAATGATGATTTGACCAATTTATGCTGCTGCTGATCTTTTTGGATCCTACTAAAGTTTTCAACAACACATACCGAAAGTTTGATCCTGATCTGAAACTGGATTATGATCCGATTTCACAATGATTTTTTTCTTCTGAACGACCCATTTTCAAGATTTGATCCAAATATTTAAAATCCGATCAGACAACTGGGCCAAATTCTCCATGAAGATCGGGCTGCAAAGCCAGCATGCTCGCCCAGTTTGGCTCTGTGTTTGTTTGTTTGTTTGTTTGTGTGTGTGGTGTGAAGTGAAGTGAGGCTCATCGCTTAAACATATTTGCATGCACTGTTCTGGGAGCAGACAAAAAAAAAAAGGAAGATGTGTAGTCAAACTCTGAGTTTCTATGAAACGATGTTGGAGGATGTATCCGCGTGTGGTTATGAAGCTGTGAGATGACCTCACCCCTTCCCTGATAAACGTCTTTGTTGTGTCGCGTCTTGTCAGCAATAGATCATCATCCATCTTCACTTTGGTCGAGCTCGGCTTCACCTGAGGTCGGGGCGTGTTTGATAACACCTCGCTATCTTCCATCTTATCGCTATCTAAATTACAACCACAGCAGGCCACCATAGAGAGCAGCGAGAGCACATACCGAACATACCCGGTGTCGCCCGCCTCTCTGCCGTCGCAGTGGGAGTGGAGACTCAGCCAAGCTTGATAAACACTGACAGTTGAGGCGAGGTATTTCCATGACTGACGGTTATTGACTGGGCGATATGGTGATTTGTTTCTGTGCTGCAGCACAATTGATTAGCCATAAGGAAACTCAGGAGACGTTATTGGATTACTATTCAGAAAGATTGAGTGTCAGTCACCATTGAATTCCACATCTCATCCATCTCTCTCTCTCTCTCTTCAGAATATATTAGTCATTTTCAATAATAGCAGGCTGATATGGAGGCGTCTCCTGTCCTCCATTTGATATTCTATATCCACGGCTAAATAATGATGGATCCTTGGGCTTGTCTTGTTCACCCATCAGTCCCGTTCCCTCTTCCTCCATCCCTGTCGCCCTGCTCGTCTTTCTGTCCGTCTGGTTTGAGTCTCTCATCCTGCGCCGAAATGAAGGCAACATGCCACCGATTTCAGCTTGCGAGTCGTGTGGCGTCTTCTGTGGCCCCTCATGATGTCGTGGAGGTGGGTTCGTCGCTCGGGGCTTAGTGACTTTTAATGGGATGGTCTGTGTTGCGTTTACCTGTGTAATAAAATATGCTACTAAGCAGAGATGCAGTGTTTTTTAGAGCATGAACCAAGCTATGGACCCCTGCTGCTGTCCTCCAACTTTATTTAAGCGTGACACCAAATTGCTGGAGGATCCTTTTAACCCTTGAAACCTCCACTGAAACTTTTACATGAGATATAAACATATAACACGAAGCCACATTTCCTCTTGAGTTGCCTCGCTCGCACAACCATGACACACACTTCAATCTAGAGACGCCCTCTGGGCGGGAGTCGCACTGCCCTCGGTGATCAGCAAGCGTTCATACATACAAATACTTTGTCAGTCTCCATAAGTCCCCATATTAAAATGCCAAACTTCACAGTGGAAATAAACACGTTCACAGCCTGGTCTGGTCTCTAGCAGGACTGCCAAGTCAGCGACAACCAGAGCCATCACACTGACCTTCGCAACAGCTTCGTTAAGAAGCATGATTTTGAAAGATTATTAAAAAGTCATTGTTCCGTTCAGTAACCTAAAAACCAATCTCCAAAAAACCACAAACAGGTCAGAAGCCAAGATTATTTAATCTGCTTTAAATTTCCTGGAAGAAAGCTACATGGTACCGAAAAACACACAGTGCATCCTGGGTGTTTTTTTCATAGCTTAAAATGAGCTCTGTCAAATAGTCGAGAGGAGCGTTCAATCGGTAGGAGGGGAAAGGGTGAGGCGAGGGGTTGCAACCAGCAACTGCAGCACTAGTTCTCACTAAATCCTGCAGATTTGCCAGAATTAACGAATATGTCAGATCAAATTTCAAATCCAAATTCTCACATGTGGTTCTACAAATGCCAGCGGGTTTCCCTTTTGCCCCGCGTTCCCCACTCCATCTCATCTCAAGGAGACAAAGACATGGTCCACGTTGCATCCACCGGCGCATATCAAGGTCAATCAGTGGCAGAGCGATGCACAATGAAGCAAATGTCTTTAAAACTGAGAGGTGACACGGGGCGTTCACTTACACGACTCACACAGATGTTACCTTTGTGGTCAGAAGGCTGTAAGTCAATTAGGTTTTGCTAATGGGGGCCGAGTGCTTAGCTGCCTCCAGCATGCACACGAACACACACACACACATGCGATATTGATAAGATTACCATGGTAATGCGAATGCAGCGGGGTTAAACCGCATTAAGGGAGCCGCCTTTCTCCAAGATCCTTGCTTTTTTTTTTTTTTTAATTGTCGGCCATCTTATCCTAAGTGCCCTCCTGTTTCGCCGCTGCCTCTGCCTCTTTCTGTTAATGGGACTTTTCTTCTTTTGTGTGTGCCCTTCGCTCCCTTCCCCTTCCTTCATCCCCTTTCTCTCCCCACAGCAGATGCGGCAGCAAATCTCAAACTTCCTTCCTTCCTCGACCCATCTGTCTCCGCTCATCTGTCTTTCTCTCTGTCGTTATCTTCCCCCGTTTAATTGAATGACTCGGTGGAGTGATTTTTCTTCAGAAGCACCAGCAAAAATGGAAAAAAAAACTATTTAAATCCACCACATTACGTCGATTCAAACTCTTTTCTTCTTGTTGACAAAGCAGAGAGGGGAAGGTTCTGGATGAATAACAGAAGAACTTCTTGTTACGGGCATAAAAAGGTGGCACGGTTGTGTTTGTGACAAAATAAAGCTGGTGTTATTCTATATTTCCTTATTGTCAACAGATAAAGAAAACCTGATAAACTGTAGTTTACTCCTCAGTCAGTTGCACATAAATCTGCTACGTTATGCTGCATAACCTCCAGAAAACTGCTGTAAAACCACAAAATGTGTATTAATCCGCACCTGAAAATAGTCGCCAACAAATGCATTATTTACTCCTGTTACTCCTGGACCGACAGACGGGGGTAAGGGAAATTAAATTAAAGCATTAGTCTGTCTGAGAGTCTGAGAGACAGACTCAGCTATAGAATTATGGCTATGTTTAACCCTTTAGGCAAAAAAGACTTCCTGCAGAAATGTTGTAGTATAAAAAAGGTGACTGTCTGTAAGAATGGCCCACAGATGATGTAAGACTACAAGACACAGGGTTTTTCTTCTTCTGCCTCACACTGTGGTAGCAGCAGACAGAAGTGTAGCTCCTAGCCATGCAAAACAAAAAAACTCCTCTCTCTCTCATTAGCATGCACTTGTCCCCCAGTGTTTTCTCTCCCCGGTTTGTCAAACGCTGATCTTTCCCTTTAGAGGCCGAGTGATAAAGGCCCTGCAGAGTAAACAAGGCGTGGAGAATGGCCTCTTGTCTTTTTTATTATTGCCTCCTAATGCGGCGCTCATTCCTGCCGTGATGGAGCGGGGTCGGAACCTACAAACGCCGCATGGGAGGAGGTTGGGGGGCGACTGTGATGCACATACAAATGTACATGCACACAAAGTGGATTTCCATCAAGAGACGTAGAAAGAAAAAAAGATGAGCTTTAACATCTGCGTTGATTTTTTTAAATTCAGATGTATTTCCATTGTTCATTGAAAAGTGTTCAACATGTCAGGTATTGTGCTGCTGTCTGGAAAATATGTGTAGTAAGCCCCCTCCTCTCCCTCTCTGGTCTCCAGACTAAAAAGACGGGTGGTGGGTTTTTTTTTTTTGGAGGGAACAGGGTGGCGAAGGTCACTTTGATGTGACTATAAAGACACACAGCAGGCCAGTGGAAAGAGATGAAAGAGAGAGAGAGAGCAGAAGTAAAATAGATCCTGGTGGAAGAGCAAAGGAAGAGGGGATGCGTTCGCTCTCCTCCTCCTCCTCCTCCTCTGCAACATAGAGACGATAATGATGCTGTATCATAAACAAGAGGTGGCCGGGGAATAGAGCGGCCGTCTTGCAATTAAAGTGAGCAAACAACATTTTTTTTCTTTTTTTTTAAACTGAGCTGACAACAGCTACAGCAGTGCGGCCATCTTGCATGTGAAACAAGCAAAGCTCATATCTGACATGGGTTAATATTCATTAAAATGAGGTGTTTGGCAATAGCTGATCATCCACTGTGACTTATTTACTGAATGATTAATAAACCTGCGTTCTAAGATGCGCCATGATTAAGCACATTAGATGTGTCTAGATAGCTGTCACACTGTCTGATCTTAACATCTTAATCATTTTAAATGTGTAATCTAACATCAGGTTTGTTTACATGTGCACCATGTTTCCTTAAAGGTTGCCTGCAGCCTGGTTTCTCCACCAACCTTGGCTTGATGCAGTTGCCTGCCCCCATTAGGCTCAGTTGTGTAACTGCAAATGAATCTACCTTGCACTGAAACAAGACTCCACACTCACAGCGCATGTTTTGTCATCTGCTTTGACTGACAAACTGATCACAGCGACCGCAAAGTGTCAGAGCATATACGGCGACAACACGGATGGACAAAAGCCTGCAGAGGGAGATCATAAACGTGTTCCTCCTTTAATCTATAGGTTTCCTCTCTGCAGCTTAAAGTGTTTTGACGATTGAGCTGTTTTTGGTATTGAAGGTAGCTCATACAGAAGCACACAGAGGGAGGAGGAGGAGGAGCAGGAGGAGGAGGAGTGGTAAGACAGCAGACAGACACCAGATGTTTCCATACAACCCAACCAGCCAGCCAGCGCAGCGCAAGCAAGATTAGTATATGCAGTACAGTAGGTTGAATTATGTGTGTGTGTGTGTAATTATTACCCTGGTCAGGGCATGCCCATAGCCTGGGTGGCCCATCAGGAATTCGATGGTGGCAGCCGGTCTGGAAATAGCACTGGATGCGAGAGATGTGTGATTTGTGCCTTCTGGTGAAAAAAGAGGAGGAGATGCTTCGCACTGGAGGAACTGGTGTGGGAATATTTGCAAGTATCACAGGGCGGACGAGGGTGTGTGTGTGTGAGTGTGTGCACAAATGAAACTTTAATGATCCCAAGGGGAAATTGGGTCAGTGCAGCAGCAAAGGAAAAGTGTGAACAACAAACAGAACATTTTGAAGATTAAAGATGCAAGCGGCTACATCGCTTTAATAGCTCCGTCTGCAACCTGTGCCTCGCGTGTAACAGTTCTTATCACGTCATTATCACGGACTGTGGATAAAAATGCAGAGTCTAGTGTCTGTGCAAAGAGGTGGAGCTCAAAAATGGTCGGGCACCTCTGAAATTGAGGTGTTACTCCAATGAATACCAAAGGAGATCCCTCCTTGACCCTTCATTCTTGATGTGCTTACAAAGCCCATAGCCCCTCCCTCCCACACGCACACACACACACACACCCTGGAGATGCTGATAGGGTCAAGTCAAGGCTATCTCTAGCTTATCTCCCCCACCATTAGATCTAAAGCCCCGTCTGTCTGTGACGAAGAGAAGAAAGCTTGAAGGCCTCGACCGGGATCACAAAAAGACTAGCAGACTTTCACGCAGCTTCCTGCCTGCACGGGTGGAAGAGAGTGGAGGAGGAGGAGGTGTTGAGAGAGTGAAGGAGGTAGAGAGGTGTGTGTGTTTGTGTGTGACAGAGACTATGGGGGGGAGAAAGAAAGAGAGGGAGAGTTATCAGTCATGCTGTCAGTCTCCGGGGCAGGTTGTGATAAGAGAGGCAGTGTGGTTGGTATCTATCTCTCCCTCACACACACATAAAGGGGGAGAAAGACCCTGTTGTGTTCCCCTCTGCCACCCATGAGTGAGCACAGCGCAGGTGTGCCGAGGTGAGGAGTCGGACTGTATGGCAGCCATTTGTCGACTGTAGAGAGATGACAGAGGGAATACAGATGGTAGGACCCGGGGAGAAATACTTGTGGGGGGGGGGGGGGGGGTTCACATATTTCAGCTGCAGGTTAAATGTTTGATTTCACCCGTGTGGTACTTAAACAGCCTCTGACACTGAGAGACACAGAGTCCTGTGGCTTTTTTAGAGCCGGGGCTCACACTATAGCACCCACACGACCCTTGCACATCACAAAATCGCATCTCTAGTCCCACCAATCCACACCCAATCCTCTGCCACCTACCAATACACACTCATGGTCGAGAAAAAGTCAAAGCCCCCTCCAGGTCCGCATTAAACGACATCTACATGTCGCAACACACCAACTCCCGACGCTCTACAAGTCTGGTACCCTTGCCATAATCCATTCTTATCCAATAACCAATGCATGCACGTTTCAGTCATATAAATGCAGCATATCTCCCTCGTCTGTATTTCATCAACAGAAATTCAAAGGAAATAAAAGTGTCCCACAGTTTGACAGACAAAGGGTCTCTGGGAAATGCAGTTCAGCATTTATCGTGTTGCCAAAACATGAACTCCTATACAAGAGTTGTACATAAAGAGGGCTGCGGCATGTATTTCCCCCCGTGGGATAAATACAAACACATTCCACCCACGACATTCTCTCTGTATCTCTATCTTTCTCAGGGTTCTCTTGTGGACTGTTGCCCTCCATTAGCCATGCATTGACCCAATATTTTGGGGGTTGAAGGCTGACGGTGGGGGCAAGAGATGTTGACAAATGGGAGAGAGGAGTATCAAATGACCCCTGGGGGACAGGGGAGTGGGGGAACAGGACAGAAAGTGACTTGCTTGAAGGTTTTATACCGACTCGGTCTTTATCGCTCTCTATCTCTGTGAAAGGGGGTCTGGGGGTTAACTGAAGATCAGCACCCGCTTATCGGAAAGAGTTTAATGAGCGCTAAACACATACGCACGTAAACATAAACAACTCCACAATGCGGCACATGGCAAACTGGTTTATGCCAGCGTGGACCTGAGGCTCAGATTAAGCCAATCGCAGTGATGTCTGACAGCCGCCGTGCCCTCCAGCTAGAGGTGGGTTTAGAAAACGACTGACAGACTGTACGTTGATGGCATCTAGTCAACCTAGGGGGGGTGTAGAGAGGCAGGGGATGACGGCTGACTGAGGTGACAGACAGACAGACAGACTGACAGTCATACAACCTTCTGTCAAGGGCAACAGGGTCTTTTATTGACCTTGTTTACAACTCATGCCAGTCATGATCCCTGGAGAATGAGACAAGATTTTCAAGGAACCGATACTCCTGACGTTAATTTCAGTTTCTTTTAAAAAAAAAAACGAAGCATGCACCTGTGGTTAACGTGCATAAATGTTCTTGTTGGAAGGTGTGTAGTGTCTTACATTGCCCCAAAAAGCTCCCCATGTGTCCTGACCTTTAGGAATGCACCTAGCTGTTCCAAATAAAGATGCCAGCGAGGCTACATACTGTACCTCATTATACAGCCAGGCCTCAGCCAGTCCATTACATTACACGGTAATACAAGCCATAGGCAGGGCACATGGGCTGGACGCTGGAGAGGCCTTTCTCAGCAGATTATTTTAAGCTCACTACTGTGTCATTATACGGCCTTGCGCTCTGTATTTAGGCCTGTTGATTGTAGGGCTGAGATTGGGCAGGGCTGAGGTGGGCTCTCTCTCTATTGAGTCGTGGGCTTTGACATTGACTCCGACACGTTTGATGTGTTTTTGTGGCCAAACGCAGCCTCACGCCTGTTTGTTACTCTGCCACCCCCTCCCCAGAGTCAGATACCCCTCCCCTGTCTTCTTTCTGGGCTTCTTCTTTTTCTTCTCCTTTCTGTTTATTCTCCAAGAAAACAGCCCTAGGAGAAGTTCTGCTCCCCGGTTTACCATTACAATATGTCTTATCTGGGCCTTATCTGTGGAGGAGTTCATATCTGTGGGATCTGCTGAAAGGGGGGATGCGTCTGTGCGTGCGCGTGTGCGTGTATGTGTGTGTGTGTGAGAAAGAGAGAGAGTGGGGCGCGTGTGCGCGCTCTCCCTCCCTCCCTCCCTATAATCAGCGACCGACGGGAGGGGGCGGAGCCGAGGCGCCGTGACTGTAACGCGATAGCTGCTCAGCTCAAAAGCTCGATCACTCTCTCTCACACACACACACACACTCCACACACACCTCCCAGACGCGTACGCAGGACACACGCCGGTGTCGGAGCGGAGCGCAGGCTGTGCGGAGCCGCTACCAGAGAGAGAGAGGACACACCGGAGAGAGCAGCGGTGCTTCAGGAGGTGGCATGACACGAGCGGTGTTTTTTGGGGAGCAAGAGCGCAGCACTTTTTATTTACGCACTGAAAAGCAGCTCCGGACACTCGGGCTGAGGCTTCCCAGGCTTTGAGAGCTGTTACTCTGGACTTTTAAGCTCGCTGATATCAGACTGGAGAGTCAACCCTCGTGTGCGCAAAATACGCTGGGACGCAGAGAGGGAGATAGGGGGGGGTAAACAGGGAGCTTCTCAGTCGGAACTTGACGCACCCTGGGGCCGCTGTCCAGACCCTCCGGCGCGCTGAAGCCTCCCAGCTGCGGAGCGCACACAGTATCGATCAAGGAGTTTGTTTGTTCACTCGTTTTTTGGATGGACAGACTCGAAAGGCTGAAGGGCTGCGCAGATCTAAGATCTCTGAATTTCTTCAGTGACATGTAGTTGGCACGTACTTTTCTCCACCGATGGTTTAATAAATGCCGTGGGATTATTACTGAAGTGACTGCTGCCAGACGTTTTGTTGGATTTTTTTTCTTTTGTTTTTTCTTTTGAGGAGCAGCATAATCTCTATCCTACGGAGGTGGGAACGTTAGAAACTTAAAAGCTCTCCACGAGTTTCTGCGTCATCCAAGATGGATTTTGTGTCATCGCTGATTGGATTTTTAATGGCAATGTGTCATCTGGCATCAAGAGTGAGAGGAGAAGATGGTGAGTTTAAGTTACTTCTGTGGTTTTTGACGCACGCCAAATTGGAAAAACAAAAAAAATCTGAGTCTCAGACGCGTGGATGTAGTCTAAAGATCACATTTAATTTAATCCGTGGCGCATAATTATTACAATTATTGTGTTTTACATTATTTCAATTCACAAGCGCCTGACATGCTGAAGCTATTGTGTTATTACCAGATTCCCAAATTGCGTCTTTTCCTCTTGAATATTGTTTATAGTATATATATATGTATATAACGTGCAGAATAATTATAAATACTGGTGTGTGTGTATTAATATTACATATAGATGACCTAATGTGTGTTTCATCACAAACCTGAGATCATAGGCAGCATGATGACTTTTTAAAATGAGGCCGGTGACTAATTGAATTGATCCCTGTGCCATGCAGCTGTTAAACATTTCAAGAACTAAGACGCTTCCATCATCAAATATTTAAAAGATTGGAAGCAGTTATCTGTCCCAGCTAGACCAGACTGGGAGCAGGATCATCGTACCATCAGCTCAGTGTACTCACTGGAGAACAGAGTTGATTATATGCATGAAGCTTTAGAAAATTCACACACATTGTTTAGTTTCTCCTTGTTTGTCTTAGGTTTAATTATTCATCAAGGGGGAATAAACAAACCTAATTAAAATGCTATTTCACATCAGGATGGAGGCAGCTTTTAGGCGTGGGCTGGGCTATAACCCGCTATTTCTACAAATCCGCATGGTGTCCAAGTAACCGTGCGTAAAAGCTCCACTGTCATCGTAGGATTTGACTAATATGGCTGTAATCACCGCCGTTATAATCAGTATCTTCACCAGACACCGCGAGTCTCTCTCCTTCTCTATCTCCTCGTGCTCCTCGGGGTTGTGTGTGCGGGGTTGAAGGCAGGGGCTGCTGGTGGCTGAGCGCCGGCAGCTCCAGGCGGCGGCGCACCGTCACCTCCGCGCACTCTCTGCAATCAAATAACAATAAGCTGGGGGGGATTATAGCGCAGGTAGGGATTCAGAGCCTTGCTTTAAGGCACTTAAACAGGGAAACGGCGCTGTGGCAAACGAGCACATATCTGATACACTACACAGAAGAGAGCAAAGCTCAAGCGCGAGACAGCGCCAAATTTATTTAGAAGCCTCATTAAATGTGGATTTAACACCGGGGAGCACAGCGGTCCATCTGGTGACTTTCATAAAGATGATCAAAAAAATAATAAGAAGAATAACGACTCATTCATTGGTCGCCGCTCGAGCAGTGCGCAGGATGTGAGCAGGTTTTTGGAGGTGTTGTTGGGGCTTACCATACGGAGATGTGACGCCACCGGTGGGATGACACATGGCCTCTCGCGTTCACTCATCCTTGTACTCACGTACTCCAGCATTCTTGTCGCTTTTACGGGGCTTTCACCCCGAGTGTCAGCGCTTTGTTGCATGTTTGCGTGTGCGTTTGGGATTTTTACGCAGAAAAAAAGACAAAATAATAACATTACTGATACAGTTTCTGCATGTTGTGTGCTCATTTATCTCTTCCACTCAGTATTCCAAATAAAACGCTGTTTGTGGAGTCATCTACATGTGGCTGGGAGCTGTGCTTCCTTCCAGCAGCAGCAGGGTGACGAGCTGTTCATGATTCCATGAAGACTGTTGATCCTTTACGACACCACCCACCCGTGCGCCTCAACGGGAAGCCGAGCTCTTTTCACTTCATATGGGCTCTTCCTCTTGTTCGGGCTACTTGTTTTAAATAGGACAGTCATCGCAGTCATCCCCATGAATTTGTGTGTGTGTGTGTGTGTGCGTGCGCGCGTGTTTTACTGGCTGCATGTGTACCCGTTGATCAGAGACAGATGTGGGCCTCTTGGCAGCCATCGGGCAAGCAAGAAGCTAGATCACCCCCCCCCCCCCCCCCCCCCCCGTCTCTCTCTCTCTCTCTCTCTCTCTCTCTCTCTCTCTCTCTCTCTCTCTCTCTCTATTCCCCCTGCCAAGACACTGCACCGCATGTCCCTGCCTCCATGCTCCCCTCAAGAGCCACATTACACACAGATGCCAGAGGAAGGAGAGACTGAAAGAGAGACAGAACAGGGAGGTGCACCAGAGAGGAGAGAGAGAGAGGAGTGTGTGTGTGTGTGTGTGTGAGAGAGAGATCCACAAGGCCATAATGTGGAGGAGCAGAAAGGAACAAGGAAGACTTGGAGCAGAGTGAGCAGGGAAGGGTGTAGGGGGGGGTTGCATTAAAGAGAGTGTGAGAGGAAAGGGCAACATCAAAGCCTGCCGGGGTCACAGAGTTAAAATGGCACTGGACTTAGAGGGAACAGATCGCATTAAGGGTTTTACGAAGTGACACTTTGGTCTAGGCGACACAGCTAAATTGCAAGGGGTAAAAAATCACAACCAGAGCTCCACGGAGAGCTGGAAAATAAAAAGAAGTGGAGAGGATCTATATTTAAAAAGCAGACGCTCTATCACAAAACGATGAACCATAAAAAATTCCACTCGTGACCCCGCTCTGCTCTGCTGGTGGCACCCTCACGTGGACTAGAAGAAGGTTCCTTTTCCTGACGTCTTCTGGCCAAAGCAGAGAGACTTCCACTCCACTTCTACTGTAATCACAACAGTTTGACTCAGTGACATGTACATCAATTACTCCTTAGCGTGAGCATTAATATTCAGGCCATTAAGCAGCTCATTTGCATGTTTATTGAGTGGGCGGCTGTGCATCTTCTCCACCTATGGTATCAACTTCTTCCAGAGTTGGATTTCTACTCCTTTAATCATTTATTTTCCAATTTTTAGCTCCTGGTCTCATTTTTATTTCTCTTTGTCGGCCATTCTCTATTTGTTTTTTCCCCCGTGCCTTCGTCCTCTCTCCTCCTCCTCCTCCTCCTCTGAAACCCACACTTCAATTCTTTTTGCATTTCTTCTCCGTGTTTTAATCTGCCCCAGCCTCAGAGGTATCAGCTGTGAAAACAAGGTCACCTATTAGCATTCATAGCCAAAGACAAACTGAGCGGGGCCCGTTCAATACCAGTCAGGTATGAGAGTCACCGCGCTTCACGCAAAGCCCCGGTACAGCCCACCACACTTGGGGTGAAATTAAAATCAAGACCCCCATAAATAAAACAGAGCTGGGTCTTTCAGTCTGCCGCATTAGCCATCACAGAGGGGGTCTTAAGGGGCGCTCGGGGACGGGCTTAGATAGGAGCTGGAGGGTGGTTAGCATTGTCAAGAGGCAAAGCATTTTAAATTTACTGTTATTCACAAGCAGGGTTAAAGAGGGGAGTTATGGGTGTGAATGTAAAGAGAAAAAACTGCTTTTGTATGAGGTGCATTTCTACCAGAAAGCGTTTTTAAGCAGTCAGCTCCACTGAAAGGTAACATCCTGTAAGAGAGAGGTGGTGAGGGGGGGCAACAAATCACCAAGACTCTTGCAGCAGAGCTCGATTCCTCACAGCTCCCCTCTCGCCGGTGTCGGCTCGGGCTGTTTCCATTCTTTCGACAGGGAAATCTTTTGTGAAAAGTGCTTCGGCGGTGCAGGTTTGATGCCGCCGCACAAGAGACAAAAGAGTGCACCAGGGGAGGAAGAGACATGATACTGTAGGCAGGTAGTGTTTAGGATTAGCCCCCCCACCCTACTCATCCCATCCTCCTTCCCTGCAGCCACCAGCAACCATCTGTTTACTCGATTGATCCATTGAACCATTGATCACGATGGCCGGCACTGTGCATTTAGCTGATTAGCATGGGGCACTTATCCTGTTAGGGAAGGAGGAGTAGAAAGAGAGGAAGAAAAGAGGAGGCAGAGAGAGAGAGGAAAGAGGATTTGAGGATATTATCTGTCTTTTGATGTAGCTTTTGTTAGTTCTTTAAAAGAAAGAGAGAAAAAAATCCCTTAAACACATTTAACACTGTTAAACAAAAAAGCTTTTGTCGGAGTGTGTTGCATTTCCGGGCTGATTGTTGCTTGTTGGTGTGTGTTCTTTGGTCACTTTGTGGCTTAGAAAGTGTCTGTAGAATATATTGAAAACAAACAGCAAGTGTCTTTTTTAAAATCTGCCATTTTGCACCGAGTGTGGTGCAAATCAGAGAAAAATTGAATTTCCCAACCTCCCAAACCATTTCATGATACTCAAAGACACTGAACCGGAAAAAAAAATCATCAAACGACATCCTAAAAATATACAACACCTCATTAATCGCACATTAAAAGCACTTTTGCGACAGGTTAGTGCAGAGATTTGTTGAGTTCCAGAGAGATGGAGGAGACTCGGGTCCTTGAGATAGCAGGGGATCTGGTTATGGAGGGCTTTGCAAGTTAGGTTAGTGAGTTATATCATTTTATTCACATTATATTATCATTCCTTTGCAGGATTGTGTGAAATTAGGTGTTTTAAAGTTATTTGTTGAAGTTTTTTTTTTTTGCTTCAAGGGCACCTAACTTATGAAAGCCGAATCCACTGACGCAAGTGAATGCAACAAGTGCCGAAAGTTGCATTAAAGAGGAATTCCAGAGAGCTTTGAAACTGGAATCTTGATAATATTTTATATCTCTAAGATATGCTTTATATATTAAATAAATGGTGCATTTTTCACACTAATGCCCCGCCTCGTCTTTTCCCAAAAGCGCCGTCATTGGACCTCGGCGTGAAGGTCTTAAAGTGCAGGGCTTTTTTCTTCATCCCTTCCTCCTTCCTCTCCCTCTCCTCGGGTCCAGTCTAGTGTGGAATGGGTGAGATTAAAAGCAGTCTCGGAGACAACCCCTTTTGCTCTTGACTGAATGGATGAGTGCTGCCCACTCTCCCCTCTCATTCCCTCACTCTGGGTGATAGCACTTTTTAATTAAGGTGGGGGAGGGAGGGGACACTAGGAATGATGGAGGGATTTATCAGCGCCTCTCCTCACACTCGCAGCTTATCCCAAAGCGTGACGCCATACTTCCCTCCGATAAGGCGGCTAATAGAAATGAGAGCGCGGGCGTGTGTGTGTGTGTGGGGGGCGTGCACACTTACACACACACACACACACACACACACACACACACACACACACACACACACACACATATACACACACACATACACACGACAGAACATGAGCTAAGACATGCAGACATATGCACATTTCCCCAGATAATGAAGATAAAGGCACTCACAGCGGGTACAAAGACATCTGTGCGTTTGACTTGATCTGCAGTGACTAGACACACACACACGCAGAGAATGATTTAACTTAACACATTTCAATCTAAAAAACAAATGCACGTTTATAATACTCGAGTTTAAGCACAGAGGTGTGCGTCAGTGTAATGTATTAAATCAGGAAACAATGTCTATGACACGCCGAGGCAGCCATCTTGGAGAGGTCTAACTCAACATTCATTTTGTCGACACAACAATTTGCTGATGCAAACACACTCTCAATCTCTCGTACACTGCACACACACACACATACAGTAGTGACATTGTTCTCGTGTAACAGGGTTTTGGTTCCTGCATGGTAGAAACAAATGTGGCACTTGTGTGTGTGTGTGTGTGCAGACAGATTGGCTCCTCCAGTTGAAGAGACGGTGTAATTCATGAGTTCTTCCCCCCGTGTTACTCATCCAACACCACAAGTTCTGTTCTCACCCAAACATTCTGCTCGGCACTGAAACACACACACACACGCACATATTTTTGTGCTAACTAACTAATTGTCACGGATATTCGAGCAATTAGGGGAAAAAAACACAATCCACACATCTGTCATCAGAATCTTCCCGCAGCCGTTGATTTAGTGTTGCTGCCTCCACCGCTCCTTATTCTTTATTTTCTTCCTAGCAGCAGCAGCAAACAAACACACACTCTTTCAAACACACTCACACAAACGCACACAAGAGTGTGTGTGTGTGTGTGTGTGTGTGAGCTGACTGGCAGAGGTTTCCCAGTGGGGTCAGTGTCTACAGGGAGCCGCTGGATAGCAGGCATGTCTTAATGAGGCTCGTCAGGCTCTGTGTGCAGCACACACACACACACACACACACACACACTCACACACACACACACTCACACACTACTCCTCTCTCTTCCTCACCCTCTGTATTTCTCCTTCCTCATCACCTTTTGCCACCTCCTTCCCTCTCTCCTCCCGCCCGCCACTCCTCCTCCTCCCTCTTCCCACCTATGTCCTCGCACCCGCCCACCGCCCATCCGCCCCTTCCCACCTCCATCGACCTCCTTTTTCCCCCCTCTCTCCCTAGTCGCTTTCATCCCCTCTCCTTCGCCTCTTCCATTCCTGCTGTAATACTTCCACACTCCTCCTCCTCCTCCTCCTCCTCTCCTCCACCCCTCCACTTCATCCTCCTTGGAGGCCACTGAATGGACAGCTCAGGGAAAAAGTGTCGAGGCTGCAGGATTCTCCCCAAACGGCTTAATCTGCTGGGGCCCTGCGTGCTGATAGCCTCTTGCACACCGTTCCCTCCATAGACCCCCCCCTCAACAATGACTGTCTGTGTGCACAGCCTCGGCAGATAAAGAGATGTCTGTGTGTGTGTGTCTGTGTGTGTGTGTCTGTGTGTGTGTGTGTGTGTGTCATTCTTTGCCATCCCTGCTATCTTTGTGAAATTTTTCAGTTAGCTGTTTTTTTTTTCTCCACCTCTGTGATTGACAGGCTCTCTCTGTGCGTATTTGGATGTGTGTGCATGTGTGTGTGCGTGGGTGGCCGTTTGAACATGGAGCAGCGACTCTGTGTGTATGCACGAGCAAAACGTGTGGGAGTGTGTTTAAGCGTGCACCCCCTTCATGTGTGCACAGCTTCAAACTTGTGTTGTGTGTGCGGGGTTCTCGTGGGCGTCTGGAGTCACACACTCACATGAAATCACCGGCAGCTGTGTGTGTGTGTGTGTGCTCCTCTCTCCGGTAACAAAGTAAGGAAGCCATCGCGGCTCTATCAAATGTCAGAGAATCTTAAGTGTGCCTTTTAAGCACAATAGGCGGTGGAAATGTCATCACTTGAAGGGTCTATTACACTTCAAGCCTTTGGTGCCGTGTGTTCTTTTTTTTTTATTTCTGTTTTTTCCATTTTCTTTATTGATGCTTTCACAGAGATCTGCAATAAAAACAAGCAGAACATCAACCCGTTTATGTCAGGAATAGGTTCAGCTCAGCGGCTGAGTGGTTAAGCCCATCATTCGGTCGTGGATTGTTAATAGCAGTATACCATAAGCTTTAGTTCAGTCGGGTTTCCTTCCTTCCTCGCTGGTGTTTTCCTCACAGCTATGATATTAAGAAAACATTTGAGCTCAATATCACAAAGTTCATTACATTTAGAGATCTCCCTGGTGCATCAGCAACCACACACACACATATACAGAGGTAGGTAGCTGAACCGCCCCCCGCTGTTGTCATGGAGAACACGTTTCGCCTTTTGCCTCCGTAAAGAATAATAATGCCTGCAAATCTATTGCAATGGGAGAGTAATAAAAGAACCATTGTGCACGGTGCCGTGTGTGTGCGCCGAATAGCCATATGCATGTTCCTTTTGTGCGTGCATGTGAGTTTATGTGTTTAGCGTGTTTGTGGGAGATAACGCGAAGCGCGGCGGCCGCCTTTTCTGTCGGGGCGTGAGCGGAGAATGGGGCCTTTGTTGCCACGTTAGCTTCTCATTACAGAGTCGGGGTGACCCCCCAGAACCCCGCTAGACAGGCCGTCTGTGTGTCACTTCCTGTCCATGCCTGTCGAGCGATGCCATTGGCAGGCTATTGTTCCTGGGAGAGCGAGATAGGATCAGGGAATGTGTCCTAATGTTTGCAGATTGGTTCGCCGGAGCAACAATTACACTTGGAGAACGTTCCCAACGGGGGAGCACGGAGGAGATAAGAGGCTGGGTGTGGAAGAGGGTGGAAAAGGCACAGGGCTGTTTCTCTGCATATAAGTGTGTGTGTGTGTGTGTGTGTGTGTGTGTGTGTGTGTGTGTGTGTGTGTGTGTGTGTGTGTGTGTGTGTGTGTGTGTGTGTGTGTGTGTGTGCGCACCAAATGCAGCAGTGATGATCTTTTATTGTTTTAATAGCCTACCCATGTGGTCTCACTCGCATTGAGAATCCACAATGGAGTTTTTCCAATTTCATTCTAACAGACGACCTAAATTGCCTGCTTTGTTTCACTGCTCATTTGTTGCCCGTCACATCTTCACACACACAAACGGCGCAAATGAAGCAGCGTCTACCGAGCCACTGTCAAACTACAGATGTAGAAACGCGTCAAAACCGTGTTTAAAATAAAAAGCGTGCTCAGTTTTCCAATCAATAACCCTGCACCCCCACCTTTCTTGTCTCCCCTTCTATCGCAGCAACAGTTTGTGGAGGCGTCTATGATGCCAGCGAGGCGGGTTACATCACCTCTCCTGGTTATCCTCTGGAGTACCCGCCTCACCAGAACTGTCACTGGATCGTCACCGCGCCAGAGCCGTCGCAGCGCATCGTCCTCAACTTCAACCCGCACTTTGAGATCGAGAGGCTGGACTGCAAGTAAGCCGGGGACATGGGGGGCGGAGTCATGTGACGTCGATAAATCACTCTTTTTCTATCAGGCTAAAATGGTTTCTCCACAGTGTGTTATTATTCTGGCTGAATGATGATTTGTGTTGACACTTTCATTAGCATGCTGCAAAAGCGTTTGTAGCTCAAATAAGTAATTTCCTGTTGGGCCACGCTGATTTTTACATATTATGATGATTCCCTGCTGGCGGGTTTGGCCTGATCCCAACTTGTTGAAACGTTTTCCACGTTTTAACCGCAACAGGTCATTCGCAAAGGAAATTTTAATTGTAGATGCAAGCGTTCCTGCAAAACGCAGACCATTAAGTCTGTGAAATAATTATTTATTGTGAGCATGTGAGCTCTTTTCGGCTTTTCGGTTCTTTTTTTTTTTTTACACCATTGCACACATTACGTCCTGGATGCTTCCCAGTACAACCACAGACTTTTAGTATTAGACTTTTAAAGGCTTCTCCAGAGCAATTACAGACCTGGATTCCTTGCTCAAGGGCACGTTAGCTGCACATAACCCGGTTCAGAGAGCAGAAGATGAAATCAAAGAAAAAATTTTAGTTTCCACATCCACTGAGTTTTTGGGTCTCAGTCGGAATATGCAGCCAAAGCACGTCACAATGATGACCGAATGGAAACAGTGATCTGAATGGCTCAATAATGAATCCTCGGGTTTTGTCTGCTGGTTAAACTGATGATGTAAGATGCGAATGCGTCATTTGCCGGAAGATATTTTTGTATTATTCAGCTTGGAACAAGTTTTTACAACCTATCGATCAATCAGAAGGTTTAGACAAACTTTAAGAATTCTATGCATGCAACGACGACGACGTTATCAGGCCCGTGTGAGTCTAATCCACCTCCATCTGATAATCAAATGCCAAGCCGCATTTAAAAGTCTGTATACGCGTTTGGACACGGAAGGGAGATAGTATGTGGGAAAAGGCAGAGAATAAACAGATAAGAAGCGGAGAATGAGGCCCAGCTGCTGTCTGGATATGACTGCATCGGTCAGTTTCCTTTCTCAGACACATGAATAATCCAAATCATAAGGTCTTCTATTGTCTTTGACCTCAGAGGAAGGAGGGAGAAGTCACGATTTCCACAGTTCAATCCACTTTTATACAACTGAGTCCGGGAGTTTCACACACGTTGCCCATCCTGAGTACTTTTCATTGGTCTGTTTGAAGTGAACACAGACGAGATTTAGCAGCGTACTCTCTGCAATTATGTCCATTTATTTCTTATTCCCTTGCTCCAGCCCTCCCTTCTCTCGGTAAATTGAAGAATTAATAATCCTACATGGGTGTTTTTTACATTGTTCACAGACAAAGCACTTTGTCTGGCCAGCAGAAAAAATGTCACTTTCATGAGAACATCAATGGCTGCTTTGGTGAAAGGGCTTTGTGCTGATTGTTGGTTCTATTCAGGCGGCCGTGTCACATCGCAGCGAACTGGAAATGTTATTTTGATGTCTCGGCTTTGTGTCTCCAGGTTTCTGTGGCTTTTGTCAAAGGCAAAAATGTTGCATAATTATCTCCCTCGCAATATGTTTCTGAGTAATAAGGCTTTTACACCAGCGTCATGGTGTCAACACTGGAGCACACTGGACTTCCCCGCTGCAAGAGAGGAACGGCTCAGCCGATGATAAGCAGTGTGTCGAGCAGTTCCTCACAGCCCAAGGCGCGCAGGGCAGAGAAAACCAAAATGCCTCCTCTCTTTTCTCTCTCTCCGCAGAGGGTTTTATTGAGATGGGGGGTTATTTCTTTTTTACGCTCGCCTGGAGGGACCAAGGCCTTGGCCTGCCCTCTAACACACACTCCCACTCAATCTCCCTTCATCCTCTAAGTATGAGTGTGTGTGTGTGTGTGCGCGAGAGAGACGGAGTCAGCGAGCGTGGGTGGGAAAAAGCGTCTACATGTGAGTAACTCTTCAAGCATGCAAGCAAGTGTTTGTAAGACTGGTCCCTTTCTCCTCCTTCTCTCTCCATCCATCCATCCATCCATCCATCCATCTATCTATCCATCCAGCCTCCCAATGATCATTTTCAAGGCCCATTAGAGGAATAGAGGATCACGCCAACATTTATTTATGCATAACCTCTAACACTAATGTGTTTGCCCTTCTGTGTTGCATGGAGGATGCATTTCCCTTCGGGGCGCAGAAATAACAGCAGAAATAAGTGGGGAAAGCCAAAGTACAGCTCGATATTCCTGCTCTCTCCATCCAGTGCTATGCTTTTTACCCAGATTGATCTAAGCCCTGTAGCGCAGTTATGGGTAGCTTCCCTTTTTTTTTTTTTTTTTTTTTTATGCCTGTATGATTAGGCACGGCAGTGTGAGTGAGCAGCGAGTAGGTTTTTGCATGTTTTCACGGTCAGGGAGAAGGGAGGGGTGCCGGAGGGCTGCAGAGGTGGTAGGGCTCACCATCTCGGTCAAGGCTAAAAATCTGCGTGACAGCCGGGATTACAGAGACGGCAGCGGAGAAAAACCCGAGCCGTGTGTTACCTGAAAGACGCCGAGCTATGTGGTCCGGACCGCTGATGGAGAAGAGAAATTTAAATTAACATGGCCATAAAGACTGTAAATGGACATGTGTTTTCAGTGGATACGCTTTAAAAACGCACACACGTACACACTTAGGCATGCAGGCTGTCGGTGTAAGAGTGCTCATGGCCATCACATCCCCCCCCTCGGGCCCTTTAGGCCCTTATAAAACCCGAGAAAAGTGCTTGGTCAGCCCAGGCGAAGGGTCTGAACTCTGCCTGATATCCCCGGCCAGCTGGTGATTCTCCCTCAATGGGTTCAAACGCTCAGTACTCGGACGGCGTAGCGTGGCCAAACCACGGCTTTACTGCAGCAATCAAATCCGCAGCGTTATGCAGGCGCTCCATGTCTGAGGTGGCACTTTAATTCAGGATTTCATTTCAGGGGGAGTCCGGCCGCGTGCCAAATAGCTCTTACCTCCAGGTTGCCAGCCGATTGATGTGAACTAAATGTAATAAAGGCTAGATGAAATATCAGGCCCATATCTCTAATGCAATCTGCCATCACCAAGCCCCAGGATGCTACCTAGTGATACACCAGGAGAGGGGAGTGAGGTGGAGACCATTCTCCCTCCCCCTTTCTCTCTCTCTCTCTCTTTCACTTCATCTTTCTCCCTCCCTTTTTTGATCCATCTCTTTCCCCCCTTTGTTCTTTCATTCTCCCTCTCCTCTCGCCCGAGGTGGAAGTGTTTCATTTTCACACACTTGAATTGAACATAGGCAGGATCGCAAACAACACACACACACAGACACGCCATAAAACAATGCTCATTCTTCCACCTTTGTGATTTTTATTTTCTCACTTTTATTTGGTCATCTGTTATTGGACGCAGCCTGAGGTTTGATTAGATTTCACCATATAACCAAAAACAAAACACACCAAGCTGTAAGTCCCCTCAGCCTGTGACATGTTCACAGCAAGAGGTGTCTCCTACACATAGCAACAACTCTCTTGTGTTTTCATGTATGATATCACCCTCTTACTAATACCCAAAGGGGCAGCAGAGAGGTGTGGGATCAATGTCTGTATTCCGCTTGTAATGGGAAATCGATAGATGATCAGGAATGGCCGGAGGCGGCGGGAGAAAAGAGGTGAAGAGGAGGAGGGTGATGGTTAAGGATGAAAGGAGAGACAGATGAGCTGCCAGAGGTCATGACTAGAGGGACGTGTCCAGGTTCTGATGCGTCAATATCTGGCCCGTGGCCGGCGTTTAGGACAAGATCATGGTCATCAGCGTGCAGCGTGACTATTACAGTTGCTGTAATGATGATAGAAGAAGTAGCAGGTATGATTAAATGAAAGAAACTGTTGCTTTGATTTATTGCTCTTATCAGAGAGCTTATTCATGTGAAGCTGGGTCTAAATTCTCCACTGGAACAAATCTTTTGCGTTCGGCATGGGAAAATTTCCATGGCACTTATATGTTGATGTAGGTCGATCAAAATGCATCCAGCCGGAGTGCGTCGGGGTCCCGGCTTTAGCCCAGACGGCAGTTATACAGTCTGATGTTTCAGATCAATGCCGATCTAGAAGGTCTGGGGCCGAGCCCAGGCCGCCTGTGGTCAGCGGTTTGGCCCCAGTCATCTGTAAGTATGAATCCGTGATGGACAAGCAAAAGGAGAGGGAGGTGAGGCATGAGGAGACGAGGAGAGGGGAGTGCTATTTGTTTTGGGGGCTAGATTGAAGATGGCAGGCCTTGTGGATCTGCAGGGATTTTGCTCGCAGAATCTAGTTAATATTTCAGAGGCACTTATGGTTTATTAGAGTCCCCATCGAGGGCGGGAGGAGAGCGCGTGTATGTAGATGCTTGTGCATGTGTGTGTGTGTGTGTGTGTGTGCTGCACACGCACCGCCTCGCTTAATTTCTGCTTCTGTGCATCATCAAGAGAAGAGGGAGAAGAAAGGAGCGACATGTTCATTGTTTACCGGACCGGGATCTTGTGGGTTTCTGTGCTTCTGGAAAAACAGAGCGGGGGCTGAAGGGTGGGAGGGGGACACACACAACAGAGCAGCGAGGAAACTCATTTCAACCGAAGGCCTCGAGTGTCTGAGCACAGCCAAGTTTGGTTTGCTGATATTCTCGAACAGCTGCCGCTCTTTTAACGGCATAAACAAAATAAATCAGACGACCATGACGTGCCCGCAGCGAATTATGCGTTAATCTTTTGTGTAAATTCGACTTTCCCAGTGAAGCCTTCATGTATTTATGGAGACGTTTAGGTCAAATGAAACACAATGGGGATGCGGAGCTAGTTGTTCTGCTGACATGCAGTTAATGTAAACAGAAAGGTAGCCAATTTCACAAAAGATAAAAAGAAGGATGTTGTTTTGCTGATCTGTTTATAGCGGGGACGGGCGTAACGGAGCCCCCAAGGCCACAAAGGCTTGTCGAGAGAGTTATAAATACACATCGGTACAGTACAGCAGTTATGCTCCTCTGTGGTTAGGTGCCGATGGCTGCAGGAAATGTCCCCAGCAAACAGCAAAAGGTGTGAAAGGCAATTAGTTGTTTTGGCGGAGGGGTGGAGTGATATATGAGAGCAGAGGAAGAGGGGACATGTCTGGACCGGTGCAGAATTACTGGTCCTTGAGGGGTTTTTCGTTTCCTTAACCCCTCTCCCTCAGCTGCAGCCATTCCCTCGCCAAATGAAGGAGGGGGTGAAAGCGGTGCCCCCCGTAATGGCTCCCTGAACACAGGGCCAGTCATGCAGAGCCAGACAGACCGCCAGACAGACAGACAGACGGAAAACTGGGAATGGAGAAAGGACGGTGTCAGACATGGGCGGGGTTTTTTTGGATCAAAACATCACCTAATGGAATGAAGTGAATGCTTGAATGTGTTTGTGAGTGGTATGCCAATGCTAATGTTGTGTCTTCACGGGCGCGGGTTTGTGCGGATGAATGTGTGTGTGTGTGTGCAGTGTCTTGGAATGCGTTCGAGTGTGTGTTCAAGAGAGACAGACAGCGGGCTCTCACACGTCAGGCCCTCATGCATGTATTCATCAGAGCCTGGGGAGAGGCTGAGCGAACAGGTCAATAATCACATCTGAGGAACACTCACTCACTGACGCTAATCCACGACAGGAGAGAGCGAGACAGAAAGAGGGAGCGAGAGAGAGAGAGACCCACTCCAAAATCAATTAAAACCTAATTAGGCTCTCAGCTCTTTCGCGGGCCTTTTATCCTTGGTGTTGGCGATACTAGTGTGTACGAGCACGCTCGCCGTTTGACTACATCTGCGCGTGCGTGCACATCTGACTATCTGCGTGTGCGTTTGTTGGCACATGTTCCCGGTGTGTGTTTTCCCTAAGCATGTGTCAGTTACAGCCCTAAGCAGGCGTACTTAGGGATAGCCGCGGCTCTTACAGGCTCGCCGTGGGAGCTTTGGCGCTAAAGCCTTTTCCGATCGCCCTCGGTAAAGCAGGATTACAACCAAGACATGTATAAGAGAATTGGACAACGGCTTCTTTACACACAAGCACAAGTGCTCTTTTGTGCTGATGTGCTTCACATACCTAAACTGTAGTACAGCGTAGTTATGCAGCGGGGGGCACTCAGATGTGTCCTCGGCAATGTGATGGAGCAAAGTCTTAATTCACCCCATTAACAAGACACCATCAAATGAAAGACAGACACTTCATCGTGTCTGGGAAGCTTCAGTGGGGAATCCCAGGCACGACAGACCCCCTGAGGCCCCCATGGAGAGTATGAAGGAGATGAAGAAATAGGAGAAAGAAATGGGGTGAATGGGAGGGGAGAGCGAAAGAGGATGGCACAGTCGAGGTCCCGCTCCTGAAACTCAGCCGATAGCTTCAGTATATGGATCGCTGTAGAGAGGAACGACATTTGTTTTTTAATAATTCACATGTGTTCTTCCATGCCGGTGCACAGATACAACGCGAAGCGGCAAAAGAGCACTTAGCGTTGCACTCGGATACAGTCGAGGGCCTCGAGAGAGACAGACGGAGACAAAGAGCGACTGCATCCTGATTCTTTAGTAAACAACGCCTGATCCTTCATTTCCCATAATCCAACTTGATGCCACCTTTCATTCCTGATAAGCATCCTCAACCTACTCATAACATCTGACATAGGGACACTGGGACAAAGTTTCTAACTGGTTTTGACTAGTTAGAAAGAAACTGGGTCAGGGCTCGATTCTGATCTGTGCCCAATTCCTGCATGTCATCCCCCCATCTCTCTCTTTCTCTCTCTCTCTCTGTGGAACTCTTTCAGAGACAACACCCCTCTTTCTCCATCATCTGCCAGATGCACGGTGCTGAGAGTATTGTGACATGACTGCGGCACTTTGACTCACCTCGCCGCCCTGACCCCGATTGATGCGGTTGGGATTATTCCTCCGTCAGCGGTCTCAGCTTGAATTCTCTGTATAGGCATCAATATACTGCAGGAATGAGCGGCTTCAGTGATTCCACTTAATCCAGCTTTTATTCAAAAGTGCAGTACAAAAGCGGTCTTGCAGGGAAACACAGCCTGGCGCTGATTGGTACCCCTCAGCTTTACTGAAAACTTCTTTAAACACCAACAACAGTTTCGTGTTTGGAGCATTAACAAGGCGCTGCCTCTGTAAACCCAGAGATGTCTGTTTCAGCATCAAACAGCCCATAATAGTAATTAATGAGACAGCAGCCCTGTTTTTTTGTTTTTTTTGTTTTTTGATGGCTTCATTATATGAACTAATTGAGAAGACAGTGTTTGTGTCGGGAGGGTGTCTTCGACGTAGCTGCAGGGTTCCTGTTAGTTACGCAGGGAATCACAATAAGCAACATTTCGGCATGCATGTTTAGCAGAAAATGGAGATACGCACACGTGGAGCGCCAACACAAACACCTACTTAGAAAAAGAAGAAGAAAAGTGAATATTAGGAAGGCCCAAACTCACTTAAAACAGCATTTAAGCACTGAGATAGCAACAAACAGAAATTACGGAGTCCCCAAATTACTACCTTTAAAAAACCGGCGGTTCACTATCAGCTCCAAGGCGTGGGCTGCTCCTTTCATAATCATACCAACAAAGCTACGCTATCATTTATTGGAAGACCTGTGTTTTATAGTAAATAACAGTTTTGGGTGCTCATCTCATCTGCGGAAAGGGCCCCTTAAAAACATTGTCAAATAAAAGGAGGGATTGAAAGTACAACATCTGGAGCACCATCTGCCACACATGCGGGGCAATTTAAGAACAAGAGGAGTGTTAGAGGAGCCAGACTGACAGTGATGCAGGGGAACTTTAAAAAACCAGTCACTCATTAGTCAGAATGTACTGTACTTGTCATGTCTCATGCTGGGCTTCACTTAATCTTTCCTTTCACTCTTATTCTGCACTTTATATGTTTTGAAAATAACACAAAAAGAAGTGCAAGTCTTCAGCTGGTTGTCAGATATAACACGAGCTCCAGACGGTTAAGTGTGTGTCGCCTCCGTCTGTGACTCGCTGCATGTGTCTAATAATGTTCGAGGAATGACACACAGGGTTAGGAGCTAATTCTGGATCAGCCAGGTGGGCTCTTTTCTCTCACACTCACATAAAAACACGCACACACACACACACACACACACACACACACACACACACGCTGACCTGACAGTTAAGAATTTGCTTTTATCGTTCAGGGTCAGTTGGCTTGTCAAAGGTCATAATGAGCTGAGAGCTCAAGCACGTGGAAGCTAAAAACCGCAGCGTCTTCACATTTATTTACCCCGATTTCTCCTTCGACATCCTCACCTTTCGTCTCCCCGAGCCTTCGCCCTCTTTATTATTTCATGAGGCTCCTCTGTCTATTTTTACGCCTCGTATTAATGAATCCATCCGGCTGTCTATTTGCCTGCATCTTCTTCTTCGCCCTCAGATGAAGCGTGTTCTGTTTTAAACCCTCCCTCCATTTTCTTTCCTGTGATCCAGGATTCAATGATTTTAGGGATTGTTCACCCCGAGCTGGATCTGAGTTTGTCGTCCTGAGCCAAACTTTTCTAAATTTATTGAATGCAGCTAAGGGGAAAAAGCACAAGTCAGGAGGAGATGCCTTGACTGAGAGCCAATTGGCAGATTTATTTTCTAGTGTCTTCTGTGCCTAAATGCTTTGCTTGGACACTGTGTATTCTGTCCGGCGGCTGAACTCTGATGGTAAATAGGTCCACACCTGTCTGGTTTTTATTAGCTTAGCTTGTTGCATAACCTCATAACTATCTGTCTATGTTTATCCACCCTCCAGTGCTCCCCTTTTATCTCTTTACCTCTTGTAATCCCTTCCTGCTGCATTAAGCTCAATGCAAACTCAATCTGGGAACCACAGGGAATAATCTTTTTTTTTGTTCGCGTCTGTGTGGTGTTTTTTAGGTATGACTTCATCGAGATTCGTGACGGGACTTCGGAAAACGCCGACGTTCTGGGCAGACACTGCAGCAACATCGCCCCGGCACCGATCATCTCGTCCGGACCCTCCCTCCAAATCAGATTCGTGTCAGACTACGCCCACCAGGGAGCGGGCTTCTCTCTGCGCTACGAGATCTTCAAAACAGGTGAGCCGGAAACATGATTGGCAAGAGGGTTGTGCATGATTGGTTACTTATTTGTTATATCATTTCATCTGCAGCACAATGTATCATGTGATCAGATGTATTTCACGATAAAGAAGTGGCATTTTATCAAAACAACTAAAGCTAAATTCCAATTTGTGGTGGAGAAATAAGATTTAAAGCTCAATATTAAATTGGACCCCGTTAGCAGCCTTCATACAACTGTAAAAACGGCTTCAGCTCTGCTTGGCGCCGTAGACGTCCCCACAGTCATTTAAATAAAAGTCCAGACCAACGACTATTTGAGCCCGTCTCTGCTTTAGAACTCTGAGGTCAGCGTTATTCTTTAAATCCAGTCCATTGTTTGAATGGAGATCACCGCGGGCGAATCACTTCACATATCTTTAATTAAAGGAGGACAGATACTGCTGCAGCTCATGCAACATTTCAAGATACCACTAGGTACTATCACTTCCTGCGCTAAATTTGACTGCTCCGATATCCTTTCACTTATTTATTATAATAATGTTCCAGTTTTACACGCTTTGGCAGATAATTAAGGTCTGATTGCTTATTTTCATGATGTGGTCGCAAATCTCAGCTCCTCACTCACTCGACTGTGTCCGTTACCACTGTGGACCAGGGTCTGCAGCTCATTGCATGTAATTTACCTCAATGTCTAAAAGTATTCAGAGATCTGTGTGAGAACAACCTGCAGACAACTTTTCCATAATGTGAACCAAAAATAAAATCCCCCCCTCTACATTAAGTTAATGATTTTGTCTTCATGCCGTTTCTTTGCCCTCCCTGTTAATGGCCCGAAACTTGTGATCATTCACCCCAACACTCCCCGTCGCTCTCTCACAACAATTTACATCAGCAGAGGCAGCCGGGCATGTAAACAAAAGTTAGAAAGAAAAAAAAAAACGTACTTCCAAGCCGCCTGAAAGCATGTGCGGAATGCTTGTTTAATTGGACCAGGATCCGCTTCCTCTGGAGAGATGAGAAGGGCCCGGTGTGGGAGGAGGTGGTGGCGGGATGATGGAGAGAGCTCCAAGGCAACTTGGAGTTGGACTTTAGGGTTAAAGGTTTATGGGTAGAGGCGGAGGCGAGGAGATTGATGGGGATGAGTGTGTGCCGAAATGGAATTTTCTCGAGGTCGTCGAGGTGCACGAGGTGAAGTGCGCATTGCAGGTGAGGTTGTAGTGGAGTGTATTTGTTTTGGCAGTGGCGAGGTGTGTGTGTGTGTAGAAGTAGTAGACGGAGAGGTGAAATGGGCAGGGGGGCCTTGAGGCAGCGAAGAGATTTATGCTCAAATGAGCTACCAGGAAATTGTCTTTGCAGCATTTGGAACACTTGGTACAGCCGGGCCCACCATTCATTTAAATTCAGATTGTCATGCATCTCTTATTGGAAAAGTGTTTCGATCGAATGCCCGTGAAGAAGGCTAAAAGTCGGGGGTTTATGGAGCACGAAAAATGAGCATCCAACAGAAAAGATGCGTTGAGTTATCACCCCCGTACCTTTGAAAAATATCTCCGCCTTTGTGGCAGACAAATGTGACCCAGATTTGACTGTTCAGCTCGGTTACCAAGGCCACCAGCTCGAACCCTGACAATGTAATAGTGTAGATTGCATCTGTCTCACACACACACACACACATGCGCGTGCACAACACACACACTCACTGAATGGATTGAAGGCTGGTGGATGGGGGATGCGGTTGCCATGGCTTTAACAAGATCCTGGTATAAATTCAGGGGGTATAAGAGATTGTGTCACAGTGAGAGCGCATGTAGGTGTCTGCTGGCTGCATGTGTGGGTGGTTCCACTCAGCTTGTGTTGTGCGAGATTCTCTCTGTCTTTATGTATGTAGAGGTGAAGTGAAAGAAAGAAAGACAGACTGGCGGGAAAATGATTGGGGTGAAGTGAGACCGACCGACAAAGCCGGAGTGAGTCAGAGAGTGAAAATGTATTCATGATGCGTGATTGAGGCCATGTGTTAATTACGACAGTTTCAGAGCCGGCACGCTCTCTCTCATCATGGCTGTTTGTGTTACCGCGGCGGGCCTGGTCCACGGGTTTCCACTAAACACGGTTTACAACTTCTGACGGGAATGCACAGATCCCGGCTCAGATGTGTTTATTTACGAGACTGGAAGTAATTGCAATGATAATGCAATTACTTTTAGCCTCGTCAATGGACTGCAGTCGCCTTTTATGCGTGCTTCTACATTGTTGGAAAGACAGTAATTGTGAAAACTGTGAGTTAATCAAAGTGCGAAGGCAATCCTAGCTCTGTTTGGTGTTCAGTGTGTGTACAGTATGCAGGTCTGTGTTTATGTGTTTTTAAAGGGTGCGTCCTCGCTGAGATAGAAATCTCACAGCACACAGCTGGGAGATGTTTGTGTGTGCGCATGTGTGTGTGTGTGGGTGTGTGTGTGCGTGTTTAGCTTCCTTCCCATCCAGTCCATCTTACAGTCCAGTCTGACCCCGCCACCACACTGTGTCTTGATTTCAGACAGCGTGTGTGTGTGTGTCTGGTCTTGGCCTGCTTTCCGTAGTATGAACTAATGATCTCACAGCTTGTTTTTGTTTTGTTCATTCATTCGCATTACATAAGCGGTGACTGTAACGACTCAGGGGGATTTTGGATTGGACAAACAATCTGTTTGTCTGTGTGTGTGTGTGTTTGTGTCAGCGTGTGTGTGTGTGTGTAATTGGGTACAGTGCACCGAAAGCTAATCATTTCCAGGAAGAGGATCAGAAGTCGACCTTTGACTCAACATCCATCCTGATACCCCTCCACACCTCCTGAGGGGGAGTCAGGGTTTGGCCCAAAACAACATCCTTCCACATACGCCCCCCTCCCTCCCTCATTCACACACTCATGCTTTAATCCCGCCGTACAGTGAAAGTGCACGCGTCCCCTCCTCCTCATTATTGTTGTGGCCTACTTTGCTCCTACTCATGCGTGCTTAACCCTTTATTCAGCCTCGACTACCATTCTCCCCACCTCCAACCCCCATTGCCCCGATCCATCCCTCGTGCACTTTCGCTCACATCACGTGCCTCTGATGCTGTTACCACGGCTACAGGGGGAAGACTTGCCAGTAAAGCCCCCTTTTCCCAGTTCCCTAAAGCCCACCACTAGCATGGCGGGGGCAAGATAACGTTGCAGCCAATCATGAGTTAAGACAAGGCCCGACGGCGCCTCAGGGTGTCGGGTCCCCTCCGTGACCGCTGCCGTGACATCTGTGGGGTCACGGCACGGGCGCTGCCTAAGGCGGGACCCCCCGCCCAAGTGCCAGTCATAACATTGGATCTGTGTGTATTTCTGATAGTATCATGTTGATTGGATGTCGACCCACGAGTCGGTGGCTGATTGCCATGTAGTGTTTATTCCTGGAACACCGCGATCCATCCCAGCACTGAAATTACACACAAACTAATTAACTGGCGATGGTAAATTGAATTCATGAATAAATAAACCGGATGAGCGCAAAGAGTGTTTAAAAGTGAGGAGGAGAGGAAGAGAACGTGTCCCAAAAATGAAATCCTAAAGCGTGAAGAAGAGCTGCACTTTGATCACAAACAGCATGAGGCTTTTTGTTTTTTTTCCTGCTCAGGGTTTTTTTTAAACCCAGATAATGGAGTTCCATTAAACACATAACAGAGGCATCAGTGTGATCCATGACTCAGATGAAGTATTCGTCTCTATATAAAGCTGCTTCAGACTGATGTAGAATGTCTCTCTGCATCTATAAAAAATGTGGCACGCAAAGAATGTTGTTTTTCTAGTCTTGGGTCTTCTTCTTGTTCACATTGTTGTTGTTGTTGTTGTTATTATCATGTTTTTCCACCCTGCCCCCTCCCATGTGCAGCACGCCCCTTCCTACCACAGACTCACTCACGCACACATCCCCTCAGCTGCCCCGGAAGAGATTTTCCTCAATGAAATCCAGCACTGAGCTCAAGCACGGTTTTACACGAGCGATGGGGAGTGGATGTGTGTCAGACGGAGAGAGAGGCAGGTAGTGTAAGCGTAAGGGCGAGGCCCGTTTTTGATGTGCGGCAGACACTCGCAGAGGTGAGCCCCCAGCGAGAAGGGGAGTGAGCCGACGCCAGAAGAGACGGAGGGTTAAAAGGGCGAATGAGCAGACAGGGAACGAAGGGAGGGATGAGAAGTGAGGAGGAGGAAGAGGAGAGGGTTGCCCTGACACAACATGTGGCACTGCTACTACGCGAGGCACTCATGTGAAAGAGTCGAGTGGTTTCTACCCAGCAACTCACCCTCACCCCCCTCTCTCTCTTCCACACATACTCACACTATGACCTCCCCCCCCTTTGCCAGCAAACAGCTCTTGCCAAATGGCAGCTCGCGGTGCGATGCATGCACCAACCAGGGGCCTGCGTACACAGAAAGCATGTGTCAATGTGTGTGTGTGTGTGTGCATGACATGGGCCGAAAGGGTGACGGAGGGAGGTAGCGAGAGCAACTTGTTTTCGGCGTGTTCATATACTGTGAACTAATGAGCACCGACGAAAAGAGAATGTACTCATGCATACGCCACCGAGGGTGCACACGCACAATATACGAGCACGTGCATGCAACGCGGCGTTGGCACGCGGAGTGTCTGAAGTGTAAAACACACAGTCTGAGGCACAGAGAGTGGCGTGTTTGCAGGCGATGGAGTCAAGCTGTGCTCAGATTGAAGTTTCTGTCGGCAGTAGGACTCCAGACTGCTGCACTGTGACCCAGTAAAGAAGAAACAAGGCCAGTGTGTTACTGGGTCTTCACACACACGATGTTTGAAGCTATCACACGACACCTTGAGACAGCAGCAGCAAGACGACTTAATAAAAGACATCGCTGCATTACAGTCCCATGCGTTTTACTGCATTGCTGGATTCTCAGCATTCGTGTTTACTCCAGTTTCTGCTGTCGGCTCACACACAGCCACAGGAGACACACACACACACACAGAAAAACGCACTTAACACAGAGAGGTGAGGTCAGAAGTTGGGTGGAAAAGGAGATAGTGCCGGTAGCTCGCTGTAAATTACTGTCATATTTCAACAAGCCCACTTCTTCTATGTGTGTATGTGTTTGTGTAGGCAGCCAGGCTCCGAGCATGAAGCCGGATGATACACGAGTGTTTTTTGATGTTGCAGTGTGTGTGGGAGTTTTGCTTTTAACATGTGGAGGGATGGGAGGAGGGGGGATACGTACAAATGATTTCAACATTTTCCGAACGACATATACGCGCAAAAACAGACGGAGAGACAGGCAGGTATATGTGCGACTTAAGCGAGAAAAGAAAAAAAACAAAGCTAAGCACAGGAGTGTGTGTCTCTTGAGTTTTGTCTCTGTGCTGATTGGGGTCAGTTCTCTGCCATTAACCAAGTGCAGACAGGGGAGGGCCGGAGCAGCCAGCCGACCTCTCTGCTTTTATAGGGCTGCCTGATAATAAGGACTGGTGCCTTGGAGGAATGCTGCACGAGGAATGTGCTGTTAACATGTCTGTTCTCCTGAACGCCGCTTTTATGAATATGTATCTGATTATGGCGGCTCTCTTGACACAATGCAGCGCTTGCTGCTTTCGCCAGGTTTGTGCAACTTCTCTCCTGAGTCTCTTCAACTCGACCTCCCCTATCATGCTCGACCGTGAGAAAATACTAAAAGAACAGACCCCGTTTCCTTATGCCGGTTACGCTCTTGCAGTATTTAAAATGTGCTGGCTGTAATTTCAGCTGGAGAGAAGTTAACTGCACTTGTAGTGCACTTGTAAATAGCCTCAAGAAGAGCAGTGATTTAAGTGCCATCAGTTGATTTAGAAAGGTCAGGACTGTGGGCGTTTCTGACATGTGCAGTTAAACAAAGATCTAATGAAAATCCTGCAGTCTCTTAGCAACATTATCATATGAAGATATTTGCCCTTCTGGCCAGCATAAATATAGAAAGAGGCACAGAAAGACATAGAACTAAACAGACCACCCGGCTGTTTATAGCCTGCGTATAAAGATAGAAATGTTCAAGGCGCATGGACAGAGTTTGTGAATGAGTGTGTGTGACATTTGTGCCCGTTTCTGTACGTGTGTGTGTGTGTCTGTGCTGGACCGTCAGCTCTTTCTGCCATCCTCATTGATGTGCCGGTACCATAAACACTCAGCCGTGACTCAGGCTCCCCAGTGGGCCGCGGTGCAGTGGCTGATGGGTAGATGATCTGAGCCACACAGCTGCCGCCGCTCAAGGTGAGCCGCCCAGGGCGCATAAATCTGCATGGCTAATGAGGAGCCGCCGCAAAGGGCCCACTTAGAGCCATTACACAACGTTTGTGGTGTGTGTGTGTGTGTGTGTGCAGAAAAGCTGCACAGAGTGTTGGAGAATATTTGTTTTTTAATGTGTGAAATAGATCGTCAGGGGTCAGTTTGCTCCTCTCTTTACCCCGGCGTAAGCGTGTATCATTAAAGATGTCATTTCAACCTCAGACATGTGAGGATGGGATCTTTTAAGGGCACCAAATGGAATAGTTCTACTTTTCTGAAAGTATAAGTGGTCTTTGTCTATATATATGTTGCATTTTTATTGTTTTTGACCTCAGAAGTGATCGAAAATGCTCCTTTGTGTTAAAAATGGTGCCACTGGGTTAGGTCACAGCAATGGAAGGGCTGCGGCTGACAGACAGAGCTATTAACCTGCTCATATCATGCGCTGCAGCATTAAACACGCCCTCTTGAGCATTTCCACTGTGTGTTTTCTCCTCCATCGGTAATCATAAACCGCGTGCGCGCGTTTGTGCGTCTCACTGCCTCAGCTACTGTATATTCCAGCTCAGTGTCAGTGATGAACGACTCTCTGAAACACCCTCTGCAAGTCAGATGAGATATCCCCCGCGTGATCGATTGCTCACGCCCGCGTCTTCTCCTTAATATGACCGATTGCTTATTCTAAACATCCTCTCCTTCTTGCATCCACACAGGGTCGGAATTCTGCTTCCGCAATTTCACCAGCCCCTCCGGCATGATCGAATCCCCGGGGTTCCCGGATAAATACCCCCACAATCTGGAGTGCTCCTACATGATCATCGCCCCGCCCCACATGGACATCACCCTCACGTTCCTGACCTTTGACCTCGAGAACGACCCCCTGCTGGTGGGAGAAGGCGACTGCAAGTACGACTGGCTGGACGTGTGGGATGGCCTGCCGCAAGGTGAGGGCACAAGCGCACGCGCATGCGTAGAAAATCGATGTTTCCGGGTTGTGGGAATAACACGCACACATCCACACATTTCAGACTCATGCAATCCTCACCAGCATTCTCGCACCGAAATTTACATTGCAGCCTTCAGTTTTGCTCTCTTTGATGTGAGCACCCGTGCCTTACATTCCTTCACATAACATAGAGGAAATATTATTTCACATGGCGAGATGTAAGTGCCTCAACACCCCTAAGGAGCAGACCTTTCCCATGCCCCCTCTTTCCCTCTCCATAATAACACCCTTCATCACCCCCTTCCTATGCTCCCTGTCCTCCCTCCCTTATCACCTAGCGCTTCCTTCCTCTCCCCCGGGTGAGTGAGAGTGACGGCCATGATGAATATCTGCTCGCGTCCAATAGGAGGTGCCGAGTGTTTGCGAAAGTGGCCTTTCATCCGAGATCAGGAAGTGGGGAGGAAAAAACATTTGAGGATGTTATCAAGGGCTTTGATACTGACCGCCATAGTGTTACGGTATAGCTGAACATTAGAAGTGGTGAGCGGTTCACTCCCCACCTCTCTTATGCTGACTTTCTTCCCGTCTGTCTTTCTCCCTCCCTTTTAAAAAAAAAAGAAACATGGAGCCGAGAACTTGCAGAGGATTTGCTCTAATTATTCTATTTTCAGTTGCTAAAAAGGGATCCGAGTGGATTTAAAATTCCAATTATAGCCTTGAATTCGGGAGCTTTGATAGCTGAAAACAATTTATACCATTTTAAAGTTGAGAATTAGGAGGAAATTAAAGTGTAACCCAGTTCCAGTGAGCCGAGTCCTCGGGCATAAAAAGAGGGACGGGAGACAAGACGGAAGGGTGAAGAATTTGGTGTCTGGTGAGGGAGCTACTCTTGAGACTATTGTAATCCTCGCTGTGTGTGTGTGTGTGTCTGCAGCTCATCCCAGTGCAGCTTGCATTGAGGCGGGGATTCCAATTCCCCTGCTGGGCTCTGGCTGAGACACACATGGCAGATGGAGGGATGGACAGGAGAGTAAAGAGAGAGAGGAATGATGGGAGGAAGAAAGATGGGGGGGGTGGGCATGCTGCGACTCATTAGACAACACTTACTAAAGCAGCGTGGCCACTGGACACCTGTCTCTACAGTGCTGGATTCATTTTTTTACTTGAAATGGAAAGTTCTCACAGATGCCGCCAGGCAGAATATTTCACATCAACACCCACAGACTGTTTCAAACATCCAAACATACTTGTTAACATCAGCTTGATTCATGTGTGTCCGCAGTTGCTCCTCTGATCGGCCGATACTGCGGGACAAAGATCCCTCCGGAGATCCAGTCGTCCTCCGGCCTGCTGTCCCTCTCCTTTCACACCGACATGGCCGTGGCCAAAGACGGCTTCTCCGCCCGATACAACATGACGCACAAAGAAGTCACCGACTGTGAGTGCGAGATAACTCTTAAGCGAGTGTGTGTGTGCGTGTTTGTTTACCCGTTTTTATTCTCACCTCTATTTTCTCTTTTGCAACAGTTTCATCTCTGCTGACACTCATCTTTCTTTCTTCATCTTTCACTCCTCTTAGCCTCTCGATCTTTTTCTGCTCGGCCTGCTTTAATGCTATTTCAATCTCCAACGCTCTCTCCCTCTCACCTCCTCTCATCCTATTTTGCTCTCTCCTAAGAGAGCGTGATTTCTCAGAAGCAGACCCACACTATTTTCTTTTAGAATATAAATGAACTTCACCTCAATTTACCTCTGCTCACCTGTTGGGCTGCTTTCTCTCCTCCTTTGCTCTTTCTCTCTCTGTATTTACATTTTCGTCTCTGTCTCTGCTTGGATCTTCCCTTTGCATCTGTCATCGGTTCAACTTTGCTTCTGCTTTTTCTCTTTTCTTTCTTTCAGCTCTTTCTCTACCTCTCTAAAGTCACGTCAACAAAAGATATAGCTTAACCCTCTCTTTCCCCATCAGCCTTCCACTGTAGCATGGCGCTCGGCATGGAGTCAGGGAAGATCAGCGACGATCAGATCACTGCTTCCACGACGTTCTACGACAACCGCTGGCTACCCCGACAGGCGCGCCTCAACAACGACGACAATGCCTGGACACCTTCAGAGGACAGCAACAAGGAGTATATACAGGTACACCTTTTAAAAACACTATGTACATCCTGGTTTGGCGTGCTTCTTCGTCAAATTGCAGCCTTGTGGAGCATTGGTGCCAACATTTGACATATAAAATGTATATTGGGGTACTCACCGCAGCTCCATCAGCTTCCTCTGCTGCCATTTTCACAATGCCAGGGGTCTCTTCCCTTCTGCTACGTAGTTACGATGGTGACCACCGAGTGTGAGTTTCGCCCAGCGTTCCACACTCAACTTTTTGAGCGTTAAGCGTTATGAGTGCACCATCTGGCCACCCACAGTACACACTGCATTTCTGCCATAGCTGACAGCGTGAACGCGCTTATGCACTCCAAATAGCAAGTATGGAAGTCAGGGAATTGAAACACAGCACAGGTTTAATCATTGTGTGGGGCATCAGCAAATTAAAGATGAAGAGCTCGTCGGTGGGCATTAATTTAAAGTGTCAAGTGCGACCCGGTAAAATCACACACACGAGTCAGATATGAAATTATCATATTTCCAGCTGTGAGGACCACACAAAGAGTAATCTTAATCGCTATTACTTTGACTCGCCGAGGACAATAAACACGGATCATTTGTCTCGGTGATATGTAGAAGTACAGAGGAGATGATTCAGAGGCTGGCAGCATCTTGTATACAGTGAGGACACAAACGCGCTGAAGGGAAATAGAGGAACTGTGAACCGATGATAAGGAAGTGCTTCGGCGCTCTCAATCTTTCCTGTCTCGAACACACACGGGCCCGTGCGTGTGCGCTTGTGTGTTGCAGTTGAGGAGAGCGGCGAGAAGTCCGTGATTGATGAAGGTGCTCTTCAGGAATGCATCCGAACACTACGCCATTGATCTTTGCCTCCAGCATTCCTCCCCTTACACACTAATGCAAAGACACACACACACACACACACACACACACAGACACAGCACCTAAGCTTCCTCAGCAGTCGGCCACAGTCGGCGTCCACCCCCTGCTGCTTGTGTGACAGATAGACACAGCAGCTGGTCTGTCTCTGTTATCTACATCAGCCTGACCACCATAAATCCCCCGCCGCGATCTACACATGTTAATCTAATCTGCTCCGTTCAGTCATTAAGAACCTTCAATAAAACGGAATCGAGTTTTGAATCATTTCATCTCCGCTCCTTTCCCAGGTTGACCTCCACTTCCTCAAGGTTTTGACGGGCATCGCCACACAGGGCGCCGTGTCCAAGGAGACGCAAAAGTCCTACTACGTCACCACCTTTAAACTGGAAGTCAGCACTAATGGGGAGGACTGGATGGTGTACCGGCACGGCAAGAACCACAAGGTAAGCAATGAGCATGACCTAGCTACCGAGTGGGAGGTCAAACACACTCTGCACACACATATTCATGAAAAAAGTGGACTCCATCTTAGAAAAGCAGCCCCCCCCCCAGTTACAAGGCTCCCTTTCTTTAACCTCTATACTAGCATCACGACGAGGTCGGGACAACAGAGGCTATTGTGTGTGTTCATATCACTGGATGCAACATTCCTGAAGGAGTCGTTCCCCCTCTGGGACTGTTTATGAACCTGAGCCGTGACCTCAGCCGTGAGGTAGAGAAGGAGGGAAAAGATGGAGATAGAGAGAGAGAGAGAGAGAGAGAGAGAGAGGAGGGGAAGCTGACAAACAAGAACAATGGAGTCCTCTATGCGCCCTTATCTGGGCTCGCTATTCATCATCTCTCTCACACCAACGCACATAAACACACACCTGGGGTTATGAAACGCGTGGAGTCATACCAGGCGTGGACGGAGCAAGTTTAAGGGTTGATGGTGCCATGATTTTCTGAGATCGGTGCAGTTTAAATGCTTCGATCAAGCACCCACAGGCTCGTGTATAAACGCATATACAGTACAATGTGGGTTGCTCATACTTCATCCAAGGGGATTTGAACTCAGTCCCTCATAGCTGGGTTAAGGTCGCGATGGATTTTAAGCAGGGGGTTAATCCGTACACACTTACCCACCCTTCTGTGTTCGAGTGATTGGTTTGGGTGAACCAGTGGGGGGTATTTGATGTAGAGATTATTGAGTAAAACGTGGATTTGACTTAAAAAGTCAACATCTGTGCAATTTACTAGAACCCCCCTCGAGGATCTCCCCCCAACTCCTTCCACAGATCTGAATAACCTCTGGCTCATCTATCCATCTGCAGAACGGTGTGTGCGTGCCTGCGCATATGTACGTCTATATGATGTGTGCCTGTCTGTCTGTGCCATGTAATCTGAGTCCACTAATCTGTCCGTTCAGACACTCTCAGACACGGACTCAGACAGATGCATCAACGCGCATTCGGGAGAGAGATGCTGCCTCGTAGTATGAGTGGTTGCTTTTTTGGAAAAAATGTTTAAATTGGTTATGTTTTCAGCTTTTTCCGAATGCACCGGGAAGATCAGTAAAAGATAGCAGATTCGTGTTATAGTATGATATCAAAAGAGAAAAAGGTGTATGGCGCAGTGCTTTAACACTGAATTCACATATTAAACTATTCAAAGAAGCCATTCCTCATGACGATAACCTCGGAGCTAGGAAAGACTGATGCTTCTGTTCATGGGACATTACGTTATCTACATAAAATGTAGATAATGATCAAGTGTACCATCTGTTTTTGATGATCATAAAGAAAAGATGACAGTTACGTGTGTGATCAGGCTCTCTGTTTTATATTTTCAAGGATTTATTGTGCATTCGCTTTCTCTGATGTAAAATATCAATGTCAAGTCAAGACTCTTTGTATTTTTTACTGGCCATAAAGAGTGACGGACAGATGGGACTCAGGGATAACGCTTTTGACAATTTGCAGCCCGTCCTGACATTATAAGAAAGGTTCTCTCCCCGTCACTCAGCTTCTCCTCTGGTCCCGGTGGACTGCGGTTGAATCTTCCGTGACTGCTAATCCACCAGTCATGTCTTACAAACTCCCAGTTAGCCCCGACGTAAGCCCCCCAAAGAGCCCTTAAGTGGTTGAAGCTCAATTCTCGTCAGGGGGTTCTATAATGACTGGGATTTGGTTCTTTTAATTGTCATTTAACAGTGAGCTTGAAGCTAATGTGGCTTTGGAGGAGGGTGTGTGTTTGTGGAAGGTTGAGGCATGAGTGTGTGTGTGTGTGTGTGCATCAGATATGAATCAGCCCCGAATAAAAGGATCGGCTTGGCAGTTCTTACCTCACTGTGTTTGTCACAGGGAGAGAGCGCCGTTTGCCATTTATTGTCGAGATTTGTGTCCTTATTTGCCGTGTTAACAAAGACCGACGGATTTAATGCCAATAAAGTGTATTTGACGGAAGGCGAGGCGGAGGCACGGGGGTAGGAGAAAGGAGCTGAAAATGGGAAGGCATTGTGGGAAATGTGCTGTAAGAGGAAAAACACCAACGCTGCAGATTGCAATCACCTCAGTCACACCAGCAAACAGGCTCCGTGTGATTCTTTGACTCTTTTTCTGCATGCCAACACATTTTCAGTTTGACACCCCCGTGCGACTTATTAATTCAAAATCACACTCGCGTGTGCACCTCATTACTTGATGAGACGCCAGCACACTTAGGAATTACATATCTCTCACACACTCGCGCGTGGATACACGTTTTCTTTCTTGTTTTTTTTTTTTGCAGAAGTGACATGGACGCGTGCAGTGTCGCACCCTAACAAATTAGCATTAAAGACACACGCTGTCATGTGAATAAAATCCCATCACCTCCGGTGCTAAGCAAGCACTGTTACTGAAAAGCACTGGCACACACACACACACACACACACACACACACACACACACACACACACACACACACACACACACACACACACACACACACACACAAAGTAACCTGGGAATAAATAAAAAAGAGCCCACACAGCATTTCAGCTGCTCCTCCATCACACCGTGTCACACACACACACATACTTTTCACTTCCCCGTTCTTCTACCTAATGCATGATACAAACATAATCCCACACATTCTCACACACATGCAAACAAACACAACCGGTAACACTGCTACAGAGTGGGAGAGACTACGACATAAGGTGGTGTAAGGATCACTGCTTCAACCTTAGTGCGCACACACACACAAACAGCTCTAGCCTCTCTTGGAGCCAGTCGAGTAGAGCGGCCAGCTGGAACCAGTTCCTACTGTCAACATCTTCATACCGAGGACGAGGGAGGGAGTAGAACGTCTGGAGAAGAGACAGGGGATGCGGGGTTTGGAGGGTGGGGGTGGGTTTTTTCTCGGTTAATGGCTAGAAAGAAAGTGAAAGACAGAGGGAATAACTAGAGCAAGAAGACGGGACATGATGAGTGTAATGGACAGAGAAAGAGACCCGGGATCGAGGGAACAACACTGGGGGGATGAAGAAACGGCCGGGAAACGAGTAATGTCTTGCGCAGAGCTCGCCACACGTCCCCACGGTGCCATCAGGTTGAAGGAAAACACTGGCAGAGGAAGGAGACATGCCAAAAGCACACAGAACGGAGGGAGGGAGGGAGGAAGAGAGCGATGGGAAATGAATCAAGTTATGATGTATACATCTATCCACGCCTGGTTTTCCAGAGAACAAATGTTCTTCGGTAAAATAAAGCCTGTTTGAGGAGGCTGGTTTTTAAATACTTCAGAGAGGCTGTTTACTAGGACACACACTCCTTTCACGGTGACCTCGTTCTCCAGAGAGGTCATTAATAGTTAAATACCCATGGCGGCTGTGTCCCGCCGAAGTCCGCACAAACAAGTAAGGTGTGGCTTCAGACTTCGTTATATTTTCATGACTCTCCACGCCACGAGACACAACACGACAAAGTTAATTATTTAACCCGTGTGGGCCGGGCGCTCACACACATACACAAGCCAAAAAATGCCAGTCGTCGGGCAGATTACAGGCAACAGACCTGCGATATTACCATACATTTCATTCCTAAAGAGTCAAGAAGTAACCGCGTTATCAACAAAGCTGGTCAATGACCAACCATCTGCTTCCTGAGGCCGTTGACCTTTAACCTCAAGTAATGGATGATCACATGAGCGACCTTTCAGGTACCCTGACAATAGATGGGAGGAAGTGGAGTCGACTGACAGCTCCCTCATTGTCCTCTTCCTCTGCTCTGGCATCTAAAAGAAAATTGCCTCTTGAGGAGCTGAATGTTAGTGAACAAATAGTTTCTTTTTTTGTGTCGATGAACCAGCCCAGACATTTCTGGGAAGTCGTAGTGGACGAATGCTTTACGGACATTCCTCAGTGGACTTACGCCATCACAATTTATGTCTTTATCAAAAAGAAATGCTCGCTGTTTTAGCGATGACTCTGTCCGTTGTTCTCGCCGCTCCCTGCCTCCTCTTTCCACATTCCTCTGTTCATATCCCTCATTCACTTATATCTGCTGCCCTCCATTCAACCTCTTTTTCGCCCTCCTCCTCCCAACTCTCCGTCTCTATCACACCCACCTCCACCCCTCCCTTTTTTCATCTGTTTCTAACTATTCTACGGCGAACCTTCCTCCCCGCAGTCATTTTCTATTTTCCCTGTCCTTCCCCTCCCTCTTTGTTTCACAGGCAGAAATATCTGGGAGCAGTAAAGACGGGTTCGGGGCTGTATATGAGAGTCTTTGTGTTAGCACATGCGTGGGTGTTTACATAACCCCCATATGAGTCCACATCCACCGTTTGGCCTCTTAGGTAAACATAACGGCTGTCTATCCTCGATCCAGCAGCAGATACAGCAGAGATAGACCCGCTTATCTGTTCAAACACTCACACCGCTTTGTATAGCCAGTGTCAGCTCCACTTGATTAAATCAGGCCATGCCTAAAATCAAATAAAACCCCTCGAGTGGGATTTTGAAGTCCTATTCCCACCGGTTATGGAATTTCTGGAATATCATATCGTTTTTCGGGAGGCGTATAACAAGACAGGGAATTTAACAAATGGGTCACTTTACACCGATATGGCAGAGTAATATTTTGAAACTCTAACCGAAACCAGACTGTTTATCACTTCTAATGAAAAACAACATTATCAAAAGGGAGAGGGAATCAAATTTTAAGGCTATGGGAGCGTGCCGATGTTTGATCATCCCGCGCTTGGATGAGAGTAAAAGAGAAACATGGAAGAAATGTCTTTCATCTTTAATCCGGCTGCTCGTAGGCGCTTCCATCTTTCCATTGTGTGCACGGGCTGCGATGTGTGGCTCTGTTAAGATCTGTCTGTCGACGGCAGCTCTCTCTGTCCGCCGGCACGGTCAACCACACGACAGATAGAGTGAATGACACTTAACAATCACTGAGTCAGTTAAAGGACGCTTCCTTTGCTTATCTGTGTTTGTGTGTGTGGGCTCCTGTGGTTTCCTGTTTGCGGTTTCAGTTTGTAGCCACCAACAAGATGAAGTAAGGCAATAGGGGCGAGGGGGGAGTAAATGTAAGGAGAAAATGGAGGGATGTGGTGGAGTGGTAGAGAAAGGAAGACTCATGTCTGTTAGTCAATGTCCCTATCCAATGCCTCTTGAACATCACAGGCCCAAAACAGGAACTTAACCACCCCGGTTACATTTGCCCCCGCGACCCCTGCTGCCCCTCCCTGCCGCTTAATAGCAAATGGAAGGAAGGGAGTGCTCATAGAGAAGAAGTGAATGTTGATGCTTTTGGTGCCTCAGGAAGTTAATTTCACTCACATCCTGCCCACCTGGGCAGACATCCTGCGACTGGCTGTCCAATCAAGTTTGGCTGTGTCAGGTCACGTCTTCCCGCAGCGTTCCACGGCCACCAGCATAGAGGTGTGTGTGATCTGTGTGTGTGTGTGTGTGTGTGTGTGGTGTGTGTGTGTGTGTGTGTGAGAGAGAGAAGCCCTCATCCATCGCCGGGCTTTCCCAGCCTCCTAGCGCCGAACCTTTGACCCCAAAACACATCGACAGCTGGGATGGTGACATTGGATCCGTGTTTGGGTTGTCTCTGCTTTGTCCGGCCTGCCACTGTGTGTGTGTGTGTGTGTAGCCAAGCGAAACCGTGCACTGTGTGTAAAGCAAGAGGTAGAGGAGGTAGTGTGTGTGTGTGTGTGTGAGAAACAGCTAGATCAGACATGAATAGTACATTTCCTTCCGACAGTAACCAACCTGCGTTTGTCTTCTATTTGTCTTTGTTACCCCTCAGATTTTCCACGCCAACACAGACCCGGCCGAGGTGGTTCTGAACCGAGTCCCGCAGCCGGTTTTGGCTCGGTTCGTTCGGATTCGACCGCAGACCTGGAGGAACGGCATCGCCCTGCGCTTCGAGCTCTACGGATGCCAGATTACAGGTGGGTGTGTGGGCGCGTGTGTGTCACAGGGTCACAGTTTTCTGACCTTTCTGTTTTTGTTGTTTTGTTTTGCCTGAAGAAAGTTGACTTGCCCGGATATTGAACAGAAACAGTTTTTGTTCAGAGTTCAGCAAGTCAGCGATGGGAAAGAGAGGAGAGGAAGTTATTCAACCATCTTGGTCTTCTTTGGTGATTTTTTTTGGAATGAAACCATGAAAGAAACTCTTTAGGACAGTTAAACTTTTAAAACATCAGCAATAAAAACCAGGAACACACACATGCATACATGTGTATTTAGGCTCACTCTCCCACTTCCACCCCGCTATCTTCTAAACATAGGAAGCCTCCAGCTAATTAAAGGAAACTTCATCCATTCTTCATCTCTCTTGACACTCTCCCACTTCGCTTTCTCGCCGTCTCCAGCTCTCCCAGCGCCGCCTCTTTTCTCCCTCTCGCGGCTTTCGTTACTTTCTTCATGTGTCCTCTTTGTTCCGCGTCGAGAAATAAGGAGGGATCAATCATTCATGGCTCCCCATTCGCTCTTACATCAGACCGCTGTGATTCAGCCTCAGCCTCGACAGCTGCTATTGAAGTAACTATTTGCTCTTACAGCGCAGGTACATCCGCACACGGGCGGGTTCTAAATATAGCAAATGACCTCAAAAAGCAGGCACGCCCTTGAGTTGTGCACAACACACACACACACATTTATATACACTTCCCGTGCTTTTATCCATTATTTACACCTCCTGCTTTTGCAGTGACATAACAGCATGAAACTTTGATCTGTGTTCTCTTAAACCGTCAGCACAGCTAACATCTTCTCCCCGTCTCCCCTTCCTCTCTTCCTCCTCCTCAAGCTCTCCATGCTCACCCGCCTCCCTGCATCCTTCCCCTTCCCACTGTTTGCCTCTGTAGGAGTCTCGTCTCTCCTCCCAGCTTCCCCCTCTCTGCCTCTCTCTCTCTCTTTTTTTTCTTCCCCACTCTTTCCGCTCTCTACTCCTCTGCCTCCAGACTCCTCGTATTATATCTTTCTTATCCCCTTAATCCTCATTCCTCCCCTCTCGCACACTCCCTCAGCAAGTTGCTTTCAATGCTACCCACTCATCCATATCTGAATGAGTTTCATTTCCAAGTGCTTTGACGTGTTTGTGCAACTTTCTCCCAGCCGGTGAATATACATAAAGTGTGTGCAGCGCAGTAAGCAGCCTGAGCTGTTGTACGATGCATAAAGAGACAACGGCGTATTGATTTTAAAGCAGGGTTGTGTGTCCATTCAGAAGCAAACTTAACGTATGCTTTTATCTCACTAATTGCACTTTAATTGCATAGCGAACATGAATAGTGCTGCTTCTACACGTCTCCTCTCCTCAGTCTCTCACTCGCTCTTAGCGGCTTACTGGCCAGTCGTGCGATCCTGTGGTGAAGCTTAACAGCTCCCAGGTGGGAATGTGTGTAACAGCATGCGCGTATGTTAGGGTTTCGCCATCATCCCTGCACCGAGGTGAAGGTTGAAGTCATCCCTCGCCCTCTCTGCTTTTCCGCTCCAGATGCCCCGTGTTCGAGCCTGCAGGGCCTGCTGTCCGGCCTGCTCCCCGATGCCCAGATCTCCGCCTCCTCCAGCAGGGATATGGTGTGGAGTCCAGGGACTGCCCGTCTGGTGGCCAGTCGATCCGGCTGGTTCCCCGCGCCTGCACAGCCCCTGGCTGGAGAGGAGTGGCTTCAGGTATGAAGGAGGATTTTTGACATTTGTCTGCCTTTTGCAGATTGTGTTTTCTTCTTAGATGCAATACATCATGAATGAATCTGAACATTTAATGACAAATATTAAAAATTAAAAGCAGAGTAGCCTGCGTGGATCCCAGGAGAGTTGCACAGATTACAGCTGCAGGATGAAAGATAAATAAATGCATCTGCTGGTACCTGTAGTGCATTTTATATTACTTGTCATGAGGTCATATTTAATATTAAATGTGCATGTCGTTTTTATATACACAGCAAGTAGTGCCTTGAAATTCCAGCTTCCACATGTTGCCATACCAGCCCCCAGAGGCAAACAAGCTAAAAAACAAGAAGCACAGCTGCAATTAAACATCACCATGTTGTTCCGCGTGAAGCACATTAATCACCGCGCACTTATCTAAACGTACCCTCCACAGGTGGACCTCGGCGTGCCCAAGACGGTGCGCGGAGTGATCACCCAGGGAGCGCGGGGAGGAGACGCAGGAAGCGGGGCGACCACAGATAACCGGGCGTTTGTCAGGAAGTACAAGGTGGCGCACAGCCTGAACGCGAAAGAGTGGAATTTCATCATGGATGCGAAGACCAGCCTGCCCAAGGTGCGTGAGGGAGGAAGACTGATGGAGAAGTTGTGTGTTTTTTTGTTGTTGTGCACAGATGACACTGCATTTTCTATTTGTGACAGATCTTCGAGGGGAACACACACTATGACACTCCGGAGCTGCGTCATTTCGAGGAGACAGTGGCTCAGTACGTCCGGGTCTATCCAGAGAGGTGGTCTCCAGCAGGGATCGGGATGAGAGTGGAGATACTGGGCTGTGACCTTCCAGGTAGGACACCGTGCCGTTGCTTTAAATATGAGGGGGGAATCTGTTTCTATATGATAATTTGCTGCCTGCTCCATTCCTTGCTGAATTACTCGCCCCGCTCTCTAATGAACTGAAGTGATCTAACCAGAACTGAATGGACCTTGAGGAAGGTGGTTCACCAGAAAAGTGAGGCTCCCATTAGATATGCATGAGAGTCATTAGAGTCTGCCAGAGGTGAAAAGAGACACGCGGAGCTGGCTGGGAAAATGGACAGTGAAAGAGCAGTGAAACCTCGAACCTGTGCTGTGATTTTGAGTTTGCTTCACCTGGAAAACACGAGTTTGTCTCTGTGTATACTCCTATACAACAAGTTCTCATCCGCGTGGAGTGGACAGGCTTCGCTTTAAAGGAATGTGTCCCTAGAGAGAGAGAGAGCGAGAGAGCATTGGTGTGTTCACTTTTCCAGCCTGGTCTGTTATCCAGATGTGAGGTAGTGCTGGAGACACACACGTTTACCGGCGCTCGCACACATATGGACTCTCACTGTTTACCACTCCCTCTGTGCCTGAACAGGATGGCCGGGGCGCTTACATACAAGCACGGATCCACATATATGTACACACACACACACACACATACACATATACAGTCCAGACCGAACATTCACACACCCACGCACGCTCACAAGTTCGGCTACGCCTTCATCGGGATGATTTATGTGTGCCTGTGTGTGTGTGTGTTTGTGCACTTGTGTAAGCACTGATGAAGTGCAGATGAAATATTAAAGAAGAGCACATCATCGTTATTGCTTTTACTACTTGTCCAGGCACATTCAGAGACATAGGGAGGTCCACCTGTCTTTACAGCATCGGTTCTGTGTTGGTGGCCACAGATATGTAAGAGATGTAAGAGACAATACTGTAATTTAGTATAAAAACATGGACGCAGTCTTCTTGACGACTCAGAGGTTGCCTCCTGCTCGAAATACCCGGCATCTAGTCTAGAAACCAGCCGTGCCACACGTGTTCTGCATTAAGTGTTCGATCAACAAGTGACCTGCGGGAAGAAACACGACCTAACAATAACCCCGTAGATGGAAACAAAAGAACCACAGGGTCATCAGGGATTAACACTTTTCTACAGTTGTGATCTTGAGTGTGTTTTTCGGGGGGAAATGTAGCACCAAAAAAAAAAAGCTGCTGTCGAGGGTCACACATTGTTCACAGGCCTCCAAAAACTCAGCAGGAATAGGGGACTACTGCCGACATCCTGTAAATCATTCACTTCCTCTTACACCCAGACTTCATTCTGTTCCGTCTTCATTTGAGTCGTTTCTTTTCATTTCTCTGATTCGGTGAATATTTTTGGTGCAGTTTGAATATAGCAACAGCTTCCACGATGAGGCAGAATAAGCTCAACTCGTTCCTGCACATGGTTGCAGTTCTTTCTTTTCCCACCCTGAGGCCCAGTGCGTGGGTCCGTAAATGTTTTTGTTCTTTTTTTTTTCGTTACCATGCATCCTCTCCTGTTCCTCCCCCTCCTCCTCCTCTTCCTCCTTCTCCCGCCTCCTTCTCCTCCTCCTGCTGTTACTCATCACTCGCACCTCTTTTCCATGCTCACCGCTGTTGGTCCCGACTCCTGTTTCCCCCTTGTTGACGCACAGCTGTCTCACACACACATCCTCACACACTGACGGCTTGTTTTTTTTGTTTTTTTCTAATGTACGTGCTCTGAAAATGAAACATTTATGAGCCCTGGAAGGAGGACTGATCTGAAAAGAAAAAAAGGGGGGGGGGGGGGGGGGGGAAAAAGCAAAATAGCATCTTTTCCTTTTTCAGGGAAAGAAAGAATCATTTTGGTGCACACACACACATGCACATACACACCTGTAATGTAAAGCTCAGGTGTCATACCGGCTCCTTCAAAATAGTCCTGTGCTTATTTTAGCTGTTCGTATAAGCGCTTTATGTCCCATCCTCTTGGAAAGCTTCTGTGTGTGTGTGTGTGTGTGTGTGTGTGTGTGTGTGTGTGTGTGTGTGTGTGTGTGTGTGTGTGTGTGTGTGTGTGTGTGTGTGTGTGTGTGTCTAAATCTTGATCTGAGCACTTAACCCCACCCAACAGAATATCAAACAATGGCTTCTTGTCTTTCCCAGCATGCTCTTTTGGTGTGTGTGTGTGAATGTACGTGCATGCACACCCATTCATCAGTGCGTGCATGCACGCGCGTGTGTGTGTGTGTGTGTGCTCAGGACTGCCAAGTAGAGATTTACAGAAAGGCTTTCTACATAATTGAAGATTTTTCTCTCTCTCCTCGCTGACATATTGCTGAGTCAGATTCTCTGGGAGTGAGCGATGTCTTTCTGTGCAGAGAGGGTCGGCCCTCGCCACCCTCCTGTGTGTTTTTGGCGTCTGCGTGGAGAAAAAACAAACGTGCAGGAGCATTTATCCGTGTGCGTATTCATATGCACGAGTCTGCATCTCCATTATCTATGCCAGCAGTTCCCCCGGGGTCCAGTTCTAAGTGTTGGTGTCTCATCCCGTGCATGATGATGACTTGCATCATCACCTGCAGCAGTAGACACATTATGTAAGACAACACTCCGCTGCGGAGGGACTTCTCCTGCATTGCAAGGCCCTCTGCTGCGCATGCCTGTGCACACACACACACACACGGGCTCCCCTGCGAAATAGTCCTCACACACATCAAGGACAGGGCTCTGGGGCCGAAGTAGGCAGGTCACATACGTTCCTCACACGTTCTCGCTCTGTCTCGCATAAACATACACACCCACGCGAGTCTGTCCCATTCCCAATCCCCCCCCACCCTCCCTCCGACACTCCTGTCACACCCTGGAAAGGTCAGCACATTTACACTGTGACAAGGCCTGACCTTTGAAAGCATGGAGTGCTCCGGAGCTGGGTCAGAATCTTAATGGACTTGTGTTTATGTGTGTTTAGTTGTATCCACATGTGGGAGTGCGTGCGCGCTGGCGTTCAGGTTAATGCGCAGGAGCTGGGTTTATTTTAACACCTTAACTTGAGGACTTAAAGGTCGGGCGGGAAGAAAAAACACAAAGCGAGCATAGAATACGGAGGGAGAAGGGGAACGAGAGATGGTTTTGCATTTGAAACTCGGTGGGGGAGAAGAGGGTCGCTTTCCTCGCCTTACCTTCCCGGTGGGCCTGCATCGATAAGAGTCTCATTAGGTAGTTAATGACAGGCATAAAGGACGTGACATTAACGCTGGGTTAATGTCAGAAGCCATCACTCGCTGTGGCCAGCTCTTTCATGTCTGCAATTTCTCCAGCTGGGGCGCCGTCGTGCTCATTTCCACAGGAAGTTCCTTTAAGCGGATCAATTGTGTATCACGCTGCGTTTGTTGCCCCGTAGCGTCTTTCATAGCGTTTAAATGATGCCGGTAGTCATGCAGAAAGACCAGTAGGAGGCTCAGCAACAGGCGTTCAGTCAGAGTGTAGTGTGGGAATGTTTGTGTGCATGGATTTCTTTTCCAGCAGATGATCTCTGGCTCACTTTGAGATCACCAGGCATCCGAGCCTCAGAGAATGTTTGGATCGACTCAAATGAGACACAGCAATATGAAATATGATGTTCATTACTTACCCATTTAAGTGGTCATTAATGATCCTAAATAAGAAAACAAAGCCAGAGTCATATATCTGGATCTGCTAAAAAATAAAAAATAAAGAATAATGATCTAGCGTGGTGAAATGTGACAAAACAAGTCACTGTGTAAACACGTGTTGTTTATGGCTTTTTGCAATAGTTATATAGACAGTTTATTCACATGATAAATTTGGATCTTTTGCTTGAGACGTGACCTTAATCTCCAAGTAAACTCCCACAACACATCAGGGTCGACCCATCTGCTACTAATAACGCTGCGCTTTCTCCCGCTTTGCATTCCAAACCGCCGGCTGCTCAACATGTGTCTGTTTGTGCGCACATCTGACGCCCTTTAATGAGCGAACCGTCGGCTTATTTGCGCCTCTTGTGCATTATTTGTCTTTCTTTGCGATATGCTCGGGTTTAAATCAATGTTAAGGGTAGAAAGAAAAGAGTTCTCTTCGTGTTGGTTCTTCTGAGCAAGCATGAGTTATAGAGTGAGGATAACACAGGGCAGAGTGTGTGTGTGTGTGTGTGTGTGTGTGTGTGTGTGTGTGTGTGTGTGTGTGTGTGTGTGTGTGTGTGTGTGTGTGTGTGTGTGTGTGCTCTGTATCAGCCAGTGAGTCGTCCCAGAGCGTGAACATCCCGTCCAAGGTCGAGGGGAGTTTGTTAGACACATCCATCCATCAGCTTTAGCGTGTGTGACTCCGCATCTGCGTGCGTATTAGCAACGTGAACATGTGTGCGCATGTGTGTGTGTGTGTGCATATGTCTGACGCCCAAGCACCCAGACACAACATGACCGGGGTCCTCTGGAGGCCTTATGGCTATCTGTGCCTGCCTCCGCCTGTCTCTCCGCTCTGGGTGGGATCTCCGAACTGAGACAGGAGTTGAAAGATAGGGTTAGTTTCAGACAATGACCTCATACTTCTCAATTATGACATGCACTTTAATTCACCCTTAATATGCAGGACACTGTTTACGTGCTGAATTATGGTTTAGAAATCACTCCAAATAGCAGTTTCCTGTTTAAAACAAGAGATTGTTCACTTAGTTATGGTGAAAAAATTCCAAAACATTTTTCCTCAGCGGTTTCATGCCAGACAATTTCTTGGCCCTTGGACCAGTTACTAGGCAACCAGTACACACTTCACAAAATGATTGGTCCCGGCCAAGAAATAGTCCGGTACAAAACTTATTTGGTTTCCATTTGAATTAATCAAACAAGATGTAACGCATAAATTAGGGAGTTTTAGACGGTGGTGTCAGGTGAAATTTTCACATTCATATTTATGTTTGTCTAACTTTTTGAGAAAGCAAAACAAAAAATGAGACTCATGACTCATTGGAGGGTCATTAAAGGTATATAAAGACACTGTGCCTCATTTCCAGTCCTCTGCCTTTGTTCCCTATCACTTCCTTCCACGTCTGTATTTCCTGGCTCTGCCTCACGTAGCAGGCATTCCGAGTTAAACAAACGCCGGCTGATTAATGTTGTGATCTAATGTCTGAGGGTTGTGTCATACAACCACCTTTGACCCGCGTTGTGTTTGTGTCTGTAGAAACCACCACGCCGGCTGACACCGCCACGCCGACTGTTCCTGCCGACACCGAAGCCACCACGGTCCCGATTATGACCACAGGTGAGACCAAGCACGAGAGTGAAAGAAATACCGGATTCATATTTGAATGAGCTTCTTTATCTGATATGATTCCTCACCCTCTGTGCCCTTTGGCTCTCGCTCTTCCTTCCTCTTACCTCTTCCAGTCGCCACCTCGCCTCCGTCGGACAGCGTGTGTGACTTTGACCACGGCCTGTGTGGGTGGACGCACGACCCCAACGCACCTCTCCTCTGGTCCCTGCACAGCCACGGTGAGTCTCCTCATCAGTCATGTGAAGATTCTGCATGACTTACCGCTGTTGTCTGCTTAGCGGAGACTTTTTTCCTCTCCGTTTGATGGACAGTGACCTGCAGGGGTTGTTTTTTAGTTCTGGATGCTTTTACAAAACAATGCAGTTAGCAGCTCAGGTTGACATCTCCAACTTTATTTTGGCGGGGCTTTAATGTATGCAGCTGCACGGAGAATTTCATTTGGGCACAGAGCACAAATGCATTTAGTTTATTTTATCAACTTCAGTGGGTCTGGACAAGACAGTGTTTTGTTTTTTTTATAATTAAATGGAGTCATTCTCCCTGTGCATCTTCATTGACTCCCCTTTTTCAATTTGATTAAAATAATTCCTTAAATTGAAACCGGTCTAATTTAGCGGCGATGCTCTTTTCCGAGCGAATGAGGATGAAAATGGATTGAGGGAATCAGAGAGGGGAAAGACGCGCCGGCGTCCACGTGACCCGTGTGACATGCAGCAGCTCCTCGCCCGTCAAAACATGCAACGTCTCTCACAGGAAGGGGTTAAGACCCAGTAGCTCCAATTAAGTTCTGAGCAGGAGATTCCAAAGAGGAGCGGTTACCCGTTGCTGCTCCTCCATTACCTCAGGCACATCCCACATGACGCTGTGGAGACTTCCATCTACTCAGACGCTCCTTGAAGAAATAATTATTCATTTTCTCTTCATACATGCTCATGGATCAAAAGTGCAGCTTTTGGCGTGTTATTAAAAGCTAGAGAAGATGTCTCCTGCTGTTTTTTTTTTCCAGAGCTAACTATTTATCATTTTTCATAGACTTGTTATCCAAACCTTGTTTTTAGAATTCACTGGCAAGATCCAGCTCCAGCTCCCGCTGGAGAGAATTAAAGGCGCCCTGTCCCGTCCCCTCCCCCTCTTTTCGGTCAGATTTGTGACATCACCTGGGTCATGTTCAAGGAGGGCAACTGATCTCACGGCAACAAAAAAAAAAATGCAGAAACGTTTCTGAAGCGTGAAGGGGCTTCAAAGCGGCATCTTTCATCACAGACCCGCATTGGAAAAGGGTTGCTTAGATTAGTCAGGTTGTAGCTTTCATGGTTGGTGTATCATTTCCAGCCGTTTTGACACACCACGCCGGCCTTTGATTCTCCTGCACATGTCAGAGGTCAGAAATCCCAGCCAACACTGGATCATTATTTCACTGCTATCGAGTCACAGTGTAATCCTCTATGGAGTTCATTTTTCTCACGTGACCCAGAAACCAGGATCGCCTCACCCCCTCACCTTTGCCATGAGACCTGTAATTAGGCACAGAGGTTGAATCAGCCACTGTCTGCTGTATTATTTGGCTTAATACTAAAAGCGTACTAACTAGGCTTCATAGATTGAATCCTTGTTTGCTTCTCGCTGCAGGACACCACTGTGAAATGGATTAATAATGCTCTGTTGTACTGTGTACGGAGAGGCAGCCTCGATTATGAGCTGTCTGGCGAACAAGAGGCGCAACAATGGGGGGTTTCGCTGCGAGACGCCTCGCTTCGACACAAGTCTACGGCGCACACGTTAGGATGAGTGATAAAATGCCTCGGCGACGGAGTCACAAATATGTTTCGGCGTCTCATACACACACACACTCATTTCAAGGCTGCAATGGGGCCAAGGGACATACTGTCACACACACTGTCTGAAGTGTCACACACAGGCGAGTCTGGGCGTATGGCGGGCAGAGGGGAGCTGTCAAGTCGGAGGAAGATTTGTCCCTCCAGATACTGCTTGTCGGATCTGCACACACACACCACACACAGAGAAAGGTTACGGACCCAGTCACTCAATAGCCTGAGCGTGGCTGCGCTAAAAACATACACTGTGACTGGATGGCGCTTTGGAGAAAAAGCAGATGTTGTGTTAAAAGACAAATCTTGTGTTGTTACCTGGACACAAAAACTAAAACACATACATATATATATATATATATATATATATATATATTATATTATGGAAAACACCAGAATATTTCCTGAATCTTTCCTTGCTTGTAAGACAGATAGGCACGCAGTAGCACCGACACACACACACACACACACACACACACACTCCCACACACAGTTGTTCACGATAAAGCAGGTGATTTAATCTGCAGATTGTTGATACTGGACATTTTCCCACAGGGTCCACTTAAGAAATCCTTCACCAGACGCCTCTTTGAGTCACTCTCTCACACATTTATGGGCATTACACTTACACACACACACACACACACACACACACCAATCTCTCACAATGGAATTCATGTCGGCATCCAATTTACTAACTAAACATCCTCTGGTGTAAACAAATGGAGCGGCGTGCGTTTTGTTGGACTTTTCCGTTGTTTAAGTCATTTACCTGGAAGCCAATGGAGAGAAATAGGTCCCATGGGGTCTTGGCTGGAGTTCTGGTAGCGCTCCGTGCACTGAATGACGCTCACGCCGGACCTATTCTTCTGTGGGTGTTTATATTTGTCATATCCCCATTGTTTGCTAAAACTATTGTGCGGTCTTGTTAACAGCTCGTGATTAGTTTCTTTTCTGTACGAGAGTGGAATGGAGATATCTTTAACTGTGTGAAAACACTAAGTACATGTGCAAACACTGATGATTAATGGTTATAATTGTTCGACTGTACACACACACACACACACACACAAACTCGTTCCCGCAGCATCACTTTACAGTGGATATCAGAAGTCTACACGGTCGGTCAGATTTCTGAGTTTTTACTGCCCTCGGGGCTGAAATGAAAATCCATTAAATCTTTTTTCACTTTCATTTGACTGTAGCAACCAGCAAACTCAAGGTTAAAACAAAGCGCCGCTCATTTCTGCCAGTGTGTTAAAAAATACTAAAGCATATTGTTGCTCTGAAATCCTGAGTTTCTCCAATTAGGTTGTGAAACTCCAAAGTTCAGAGGATCTGTAGCACATGTGGATTCTCTATTTTCATTCTTCTGTTTGTCTCATCCCTTTCCAGAGCTCAACAGCTATCTGTACATGGACGCCAGCCTGAAGAGGGAGCAGCAGCGAGCCCGTCTCGTGAGCCCCGTGGTGGCGGCCGACACCGGGCCCCTGTGCCTCCTCTTCACGTACCAGCTGTCGGGGGAGGCGCAGGGCCACCTGAAGGTCCTGCTGCGGGACGCCCACAATGAGGAGACCGACTTGTGGACGCTGAAAGACGATCAGGGCCCCGTCTGGAAGGAAGGTCGCACCATTCTGCCTCGCTCCCCTAAAGACTTCCAGGTAGTAATAAACCCATAAAGATTGGAATGATCTTTATTGTTATGAAAAATGACTTCTGGCAAATACCAGTGAGCTATATTAAAGTATGTCTGCTTGATAAATAGGTATCTGGGTCAGAACTTTTATTATGTGTCTCCCCAGAAAGAGAAACATGTCTTTATCAGAGTTAGAGAAATACAATCATCATCAGAGCGTCGCTTTCAACCTCTCTGTCACCGTAGGCCAGGTTTGAAATCAGAAGTAGGCGCCAGATTGTCTCTGTTGGCTTGTGTGATTGTTTGGGGACAGCGGTGCATTTGTCAGAGACATCACAAGCAGTTAGTGTTCTCATAAAGAAGTCAGATGAAGACGCTTGCAGAGGAGGGTGGAGGGAGGATGAAGGGGGGGGCTTGATTGCAAGTGTTGAGTGCAACTTTGAAATCACAGGCGCCATATTAAGTTTTAATCTCCGTTCTCCTCCTCCCACTTGTCCCCGTTCTCAATTTGCTTCCACCCTCGCCTTCATCCTGTCTCCGTCTTCCTCTTCCTCCTCTTCCTCCTCTTCCTCTCCCCCTTTTTTTTGGCTGTGGTAGGTCGTGATGGAGGGTTTCTTTGTGCACGGCACCAGAGGACACATCTGGATCGACAACATCCACATGAGCTCCAGCATCCCTCTGAAAGAGTGTACACGTAAGTGATGCACACACACACAGACACACACAAACACTCAGTCCATCCAAACATTTTTTTGTTTTCCTTTTTTGCCAAAATCTTTGGCATCCAGAAGAATATTGGAAAAACACACACACACATTCAGCTCCCTCTCATCTCCATCTTCATCAATCTTCTGTTTCCCTTCTACCTCCCCCACTTTTAGCCTTAAGGTCCTTGAACAGCGACACTCACAAAGTGATAAACTCCCCCCTCCACCACCCTCCAATCCTCCCTCCTCCTCCTCCTTCTCCCATCCCAGTTTCGGAGACAGCCTCTCCTCCATAGAGCCCCACCAAATACAGAGATGAAAGGGGGAAAGAGAGGGAGGGACAGCGTTTATTCCTCTGCTCGAAAAAAAAAGAAAGAAAAGAAAAGGAGAATAGGAAAACTAGGCCATAAACGCCCCGTGGGCCCCCGCGATGCTAATCTATGTTTCATTAGATTTCTCTTCTTCTGGTTCTCTCCTTTTCCCTCCATCCCTCCTGCGCTCACTCCTCTGTCGTATTTGTAAACAGAGCTTTTTTCCCGAGCCGTCAAAGGGAATTACTAGACAGGCTGTTTCCCAAGCAAGTTTTCCTGGGCGCCTGGTGTGAGCCGAGCAGCCGGCGCAGCCTCCTTAATCTGGCCCGAGCAGGGGCTTTAGAGAGGGTCTTAAACAGATCAGAGACCGAGCTGGGGGTCCGGAGCCAAAAATCTGCCGTCATCACTTCTGACTGACGTCCAGTGTTGCTTTGGAGCTGGACCACAGCGGGGAACTGGAAGTGTGTTAAGCGTCGTGTTTTTGTGTGTTTTTTGGCCTCCTCGTGTTTGCGTTCATCAGTCATTTCCGCGCGCGCGTGGTCATGAGAGTCTTGAGATTGTAAGGATGACATCCCAGCCCCCTCCTGCCTTCCCTTCCCTTCCCTCTCCTCCTTTGCCACTCCCAAAGCATTCTGGGATGTTGCTTATCACCCGCACGCAGTTGAGTTTTTCGTGTGTTGGCGTTCCCGCCAAAAGACACCAGCTCCCGAGTCGATTTCCGTCTTTCTTTTTAATTCACCCGACCCCCCTCCGACACACAAATAGACATACACACACTAAAAAAACACACACACCAGTTCTTTGTGTTTGCATTCCAGGCAATCAGAGTGACGGTTCTGCACTGTGCATTCGCAGCAAGCCAAAAAAAAAGCCCTCCTGCCCGACCCGGTTTAACTGGGCGCCGCAGATAAACAACTTGAAATGCGTGAACTTTGTGAACACACACACACACACACACACACACACACACTCTCAGCACATCTCAAATTCCCACCTTCGCACAATGCACACTGTTTGAAATTGCATTGGAGGCAAATGGAGTAAATGCCATAACTCATGTGAGTTATCTGAGGAATTAACTTAAATTTCCTCGGGAGGAGTTTGATAGTCTTGTGGCATTTGTGTGACATTTGGCTGACTTTTCCCTCGTATTTAAAGTTATCTAACACTCCCCTCCATCTCCATCTCTCTCTCTCTCCTTCTCTTTCTTTCTCCTCCCGTCCAGTCTATGTCTTCCCTGACTCTTTCTCTGTCCTCGCAGAACCCTTCGCGGCGTTTTCGCCAGAAAACTCAGGTGAGTTTGACTTTTGGTATGACGTCACTTCCTCTCCGGTCTTGCTTCCTGCCCGTTGGTATGCACTAGCCTGGGGGGGGGGGGTTGCTTGGTGGCACTAAATAATCAGCCCTGAACCACGTCGTCCGTCGACAACACGGAGGCTGCTGCAGCTGCGCGATCCCTGATTAATTCAATTCATTTTTAAAACATCGCATCATCAGCAGCATGTAGGCATCGCCAAACAAAACGCTGAAACCTCCTCACTGAAATTTTCTCAAACCCTAGTCGGAAAACAGATTTCGGTAATGTGTTGCTGTGCATTAGTTTTACTTTGTCAGTCTCAGTGGAAACAAAGGATTAGTCTCAAAAGAGTAATCTCTGGGTGCAAGGCAAGCGGAATCAAGCGCACCTCATGGAGTCAGATATTTGAAAGGAGCTACATGTTCTCGGCTGCCTGACGCAGCCTGAAGGGTTTTAAATAACTGTCTGCCTCATGAAAAATATTTAGAGCATCCTGGGGGACTCTATGAGATTGATGTTAGTGTTTTGGCATCTCATAATGTCTTCCAATAAGATAAGAGCTTGGCGGTTTCAATGTGATGTGTGTGCACTTCTTCTGCTTTTCCTGCTCCTACACACACACACACACACACACCCGGAGTCTCTAACCCTTGACAAACATGCACAAACACACACATTAATATCACCGCACACACACACGCCAGGGTCCCCAGTGAAAAGCAATCAGATAGAGTGACTGAGCAGCGGCAAGCAAGCGCGCGTGTGTCTCGCTCTCCTCTCCCTAACTCAGCTCTGTCTAATGAGTGTGTGCAGTGTGAAGTAGCAGGAGCACGCACCATTTCCCTCTGTAATTATGTGACACGGTCCAAAAATCAGGATGTATTCAGCTCTGCTTCACTCTCCCTAGTTCAATTGACATTCTCCCGGTCTTGAAACTCTCCACATTAAGTTTCAGCTGTACATGTGGGCTTTATTTTTTAGTTCGTCGAATGTCCCTGGGGGTTTGTTTTTTTGCATAGCAGACTTGGATAGTCGAGTAGCGGCTTCTTGGAAGGTGGGTAGTTTGTTCTTACCAAGAATTTGAGATGGGGGGTTCAAGCCAGGGGCGGCAGTGTAGAGGATCTGTGGAGATAGTCTCCAAGGAGACAGAGCTTGGCTTGAGGAGGAGAGGACTGGCCAGGAGGCTGATGCAAGAGAAAAAACAAAAAGGGAAAGCGAAAAACCAAGAACAGAGAACAGGATAAATTATGTACTCAAAACAAATCTGCCAGCACGAGCCAGCTAAATAACAAATCCCAATCCAGCGTCAGCTCAGAGAGAGAGAGAGCTCTGGAACACTGGATTCCCATGTGGTGTCCGACCGATTCTTGCATGGTTCTGAGACTCTATCAGGGGGCTGTCGTGACTTCCTGTGCCAGTGCCAAACAGGAAGAGGAGGCTCCTTAATTCAAATGTGTGTGGGTGCTTTTTATAACTAATTATTTTGGCTTTCGTTTCACACCAAGTCATTTCATTGGAGCTTTTTTTTTAGAAAAAAAATTTAATTGCATTGCATCTGATCGGATCATCCATTGGATTGATTTCAAACCAAATCTCTCGATGGTCTTGGTGTGAAAACTTGTAGTCCAACTGCTACCCCTGAGCTACATGAGAGAAATGGATGCATTTGATTTTTTTTTTGGCCTTGGAGATTTATTTTCATTTTTGCAACTGGCATGCTTGTGCATGCTCACATGAGGTGCACGCCTGCTGTTCATATGATGAAGACCAATAGGGCTAGAAAATAGAGAATTTAAATGTAGTGCCACTCCTCTCTTTTCCCGCTGGCCAATTACTCTGTATCTCTCCACCAGGGGGAGGCGTTCCTGTGCCTCCCTTGCCCATCCACTGGTATTACATTATGGCCGCCGGGGGCGCCCTCCTTCTCCTGGCGGTGGCCATCTTGGTCAGAGCCCTCTGTTGCTGCCGACAACACCTGGCCACCAAGAAGAGCCAGCTGTCAGTGGCCTATCACAGCTCCTCGCAGTGCTTCCAGTATTCTAACTGGTCCTCCAGTATGGCCGCCCCAGGGGTGGAGCCAGTCCTGACAGTGAGGTTGGACAGCCGGGACCGACACCGTACCCTCTGCTGAAAAAAAAAGAGAAAAGAAAAAGAAGCACTTAGCTGCGTTGTGTTTGGCAGAGCAGGACGCCGACTTGTGATGTCAGTGGTGGTTGTGTGTCGTGATGCCGCAAGATTGACACTCGACGAACCCCCCCCCCAACTCCCTCATTTAGTTTACAGTTGCAAAGGGTGATGAAGACACAGACATCGTCCTAAACTGCCAAAGTGAAAATTTTGCAAAGAAAAACACTGTGCTCTCTCTCTCTGTCTCCAACGGATGGAGCTCCGGTTGCTGTTTTCTTCTTTGTTCCATAAAGGAGTTTTTGTTGTTGACATTTCACACTATGCTGCTCCTGATGAGAGGACTGACTAAGTTATTTATGTGAACGGCTTGTTTCGGACCATTGAGTGCAGTCTGGCTCCTCATAACCCCAACGGTCCTCCTGAAATGACCCCAGCATGGACGTACACACAGACATGTGTGGGCTGGGGAGAGGGATTGAAGGGGGGGGCGGAGGTCGAGCTGGTTCTGCTGCGGGAGCCAGCCGGAGCTGCCAAACCACGGGCTAAAACAAGACCCCCGAGACCCTAAGGAGCTCTGCAGTGCTGAGAGAGAGAGAGAGGGGAGAAGACTGTCAGGCTGAGAGTGTTCAATGTGCTAGAAATGATCTGGCAAGCCCCAGAAAATAAAGCTCTTGGTATCTCTGTAATAACAACACGAGATAGCTGTGATATGAGTGGTACCAACAGTGAGGGTGTTATAAAATCCTCCCATTGTCCTTTCCAACAGAGCATGTGCACATTTAAAACAAAGGAATGCAAATCCATCATACTTTAAGTCCTGCATCGCAAATGGAGATAACTAGCTCGTTTGATTGAACGTCTTGTCTCCCCCTGATAAAGGCGTCAGTCAATGATGGATGCAGCCGTCTTCAGTGTTTAGTGTTTCATCTTGATTCTCTGACGTAATAAAGCACGTTGTTCCACTCCCATTCATGCTCCACGCCACCCACTCCCGTTGTTCGCCATGTCTTTGAGCTGCCCAGATGAAAGCCGCGCTGAGCCGAGCCTTGTTGTGTTTTCAGTGGGAATATGTGCTTGTTGTTTTTAGGGTTGTAAATAGACACAGCTGTCTGCCATCATCACTTCTTTGGGTGATTTATACTCCTACAAATCCCACAATGCCGCCGGACCAGCTGGAAGCCATAAGTGCAGTGTTTTGCTGTGTATGTGCACCCTTGAGAGGGATCCAAGACATTATGAAAACCAGAGCAGAGCTGCGACTATTGCTGGTTCTCCCTTTAGTGCCATACGACGCCGTGAATGGCTATTAACATAAAATAAGACACCTCTTACTAATATTTAACATATCTGGGATCTACAAGCCTAAAAGTGAAAGCCCTCACTGTTAGACTGAGACGGACAAATTGGCACCAATCGGTCCCTCGTCAGTCGGCACAGAGGTGAGGCGAGATAATCTGTGGCTTAACGGGCCGCTCTACCGTGATCTGTCCCACCAGCAAATATCCATCACCCGCTCGGCAGAATCCACCTCGATTTGTTGCCACAATTTTGTCTCCGGAATCTGGGGGGAGAAAAAAGCGTGTTTTTTTGGCACGCTCTCACTATGTGCTCTTAAATCAACCCGGGCAGGAGGGATTGGACACCCTTACTGGTCCATCTCAACACCGTTACGCTCCAAGCCTCTAATAGTTGTAATTAGTTAATGGACAGATAACATTTATTAAGGCTGCGGTAAGCACTTTTCCCTCCCATCTACCGCACCTCCGTCGCCCAATCCGCTGCCAAATTCAGTCGCCCTGGAAACAGCATTAATAACGCCATTGGCCATCAAAGATCCAGACGTGTGCCTTTGCCAAGCAGTTACTCCCACTCCTGCACGCTTGCCAAGAGCGGCGAGCGCAAACACACACACACTCACACACACATAGACACAAAAAAGTGAAAAGAATTTAAAGTACACTCGGCTAAAGTGCTGCTAGTTTCGCCACACGTGCAATCTTCCAATCCAGGCACTCGCATACGCATCAATTTTCACGTCTCACCACCGGGCAGTGCTGCGAGTTTCACAGAATGGAAAGAGACTGTCACAAGCACGACTTAAATGTTGCCATTAGTTGTTGTTTTGTTGTTGTTGTTGTTGTTTTCTTTAATCATCTTACACACCACTCTTAAACTTGACCGCAACGGTGTCAATGATTTTAATGGTGTTTAACGATGGGCCGATGTTAATTACTTGATGATGACATGTTTGCAATCTTTATTCACGCGGAATGAACAGTCTTATACCATCAGTATGCTATGTGATGACTGTGTGTTTGACAGGAATGTATCATAATGACCTTTCTCTATTAATAAAGTCATATTTTTCTATTACTACGAGACTTTTCTGTGTGTTTGGATGCCCGAATCTCTAAGAAATGATCAGAATTTGCAGCAGTTATTATATCTGAAAGGGTATGTGTGATATTTGCTCGATGCTTAAAGATGGTGTTTCCTGTGCTTCTCCCCGACAGTTAAGAGACCCACTGAATTTGGGGATGGCCGACTTTTCAGTGGCAGAGATCCACTAGGTGGAGGTAAGGCACGAAGATCTCACGATAACACCGTCAAAGTCATTACCCCCTTCTCTTCGCTTTACATTTCTTTTGGTCTTTTCTATATATTTTAGTTTTTAAATCATCTCCCAACAACAGCAATTCATGGAACCTATTTTTGGACGACTGATGATTTTCTCGTCTGCTTTGCCACTTTCCCGTCACAGTTTTACGCGTGCCCGAGTGGAACACTGCATCCCCGTCGTCCGACCCTCCGGTGACCCGCGTCTCAGAGAAGGACAACTCATGGTTGTACACCCTCGACCCCATCCTGGTCACCATCATCGTCATGAGCTCCTTGGGCGTCCTGCTCGGGGCGGTCTGCGCCGGCCTCCTCCTGTACTGCACCTGCTCCTACAGCGGCCTGTCGTCACGCTCCTCCACCACCCTGGAGAACTACAACTTCGAACTGTACGACGGGCTCAAGCACAAGGTCAAACTGAATCAACAGCGCTGCTGCACCGAGGCGTGAGGAGGGAAAAAAATGTGAAAGGACGACTTAAAAAAAAAAACAGAGCGAGAGATGCAGCCATTTTGTGAAAAAACCTCTCACTATTTTCTCCATTTCCTCCAGTTCACTTTAGTGTCAGTTTACTTTCTCTGTGGCGCTGATCCCCCGGACACATGGACGAACAAGAAAAAGCCACTTTTTTAGCTCAGACGAGACCTCCTGCTTGGAAGACGTGGCAAAAAAAAAAAAAGTCCAGTGTTGGTTTTTAGTGGTGAAAGAACCAATCAGAGAAAGGACTGGGGATAACCCAGGATGGATTGTTCCATTGCGGGGATGTTAGGCCTCAAAAAATAAATATCTACACATATCAATTTCAGATTCCTGCTCCACCAAAAGAGAAGTGTTTATACGCATCATAAATTTGTAAGGGGTCTCGTTTGGAAACTGGATCCTGTAAGCTACACATATGAGTCAGAACACATTGTGTTTGGAAAGGTGGTAGGTTAGGAAATGTGCTTAGAAAGCGTCAGTTTTGATCACATGTGAACACAGTGGCCTAGATCTTAGCTCCTTTTGTGTGGCCCGTTGGCTCTTTTTCGTTCCGTCGTAGACTCTGCTACCTATCAGCCTCGGTTCTCCTTCTTAGTTCCTGACAGTCTGTGGTATTTTTAGTCACTGACGTCCACCAAGCTTGTCTTTCGGTCACTCTCTTTCTGTTTAATGTTTTCGTTCTGGCCTATTGCCAGTCTGTGATGGCAGATAAGTAGGGGGGGGGTGAAAAAGAAAGTGTATGTGTGTAGAGGTGGGTTGGGGGGGGCATTTTAACACATTCTTTTAATGGCAGAGAGAGTTATTGTTAGGTTTAGTTGTCGGAGACTGTTGTTACTGGTTCCTGTCAAAGAGAAGGTCATGTTTACATTGTGGTTAATGGTAAAAAGGTCAAGGATCTTTGGTCGGTGCAACCTATGGATTGCTGGTAAGGGCAGAGACTGAAAACCACTGAAGAAAGAGAAACAAAGAGTGAGTCGGACAGAGCACTAAAATCCCCCCGCCTCTCTTTCTCTCTCACACACGGGGGCCGATGTTCTCCCTGTGCTGCTTTCGCAAGGACAAGAAAACAAATGGGATCGAAAAAAATAAAAGAAAAAGCGGACGCACAGCCAGAAACAGCTCGTCTCAATCGACTGACTGTGCGCCCGGACGCACAGCAAGCCTTAAAAAAGCGAAACTTGTTCACGGAAATGTTAGAAGAAAAAAAAAAGGAACGTCGAGGCGACAGCAAGCCAAGAGAGGAGGTGTCATCTCTCTCTCTTTGTACATGCGGACCTCAAAAGCCATGAATTAAAGGACCTACCACCCCCCCACCACCACCCTCACTTCCAAACTCACACACAGATCACGCCACCCCCACCTCAACCTGCTGGATAATTGCAGCCAATTATGAAGTTTTCTTTATGTCAAGGTGGGCATACATGGGGTCGGTTTCTGAACCAATCAGAAAGGGTCTGAACGGACTCAGAAGCCATGAGATGGAGAGGGCGAGAGCACATGCACACACACACACACACACACACACTCCACTTGTATATACAGATGTGTATACAGAACGACGGATACACACCCTCTCATGCTTAGAAACACATGAAGACTTTGGACACTAAAAACGAAGAGAACAATGTCTGCTGCTGAGAGGCCTGAGCTACATGTTTGAGACCCACATTCATATACATGCACTCAACATTTCATCCGTCACAATGCACACACACATAAACACGAGCCGTCCCTCTCCTCTGAGGCCCGTTTTCTCTGGACCCCCACTGACTCTCTTCAAAGTGCCTTGGAGCCTCGGGGATCCAGCTTGCCTTTGGAGCCAGTATCAGATACAGTGATTTGACACTGACAGTGACAGTCAAGGCGCCCCCTTCTGCCTGGGAGGACCAAACAAAACGTTTAAATAACAAAAAAAAAGAGAAAGGAGAAAAAAAAAAAGGACAGGATCCTCCGATCCTCCCCCCTTTCGCACTGCTCGGACTGCTGTTGTTGTTGTTTTAAAGGGGTCTTTGTACAGAAATGCTCTTTTTATGATTGTTATTATAATTATTGTTATGATTATTTAATAAAGGATTTATACCATACTGAGGAACAGAAGCTGTGATGCATTTCGCTAAAAAAAGAGACGCGGCGTTTTCTTCCTGCTGCTGACATTCCTTCAAATTTTAAACACTTCCTGTCCAATTACCTGCAAACTCTGGAGGATTCAGAGTCAAACTTTCACTTTTAATTGCGAAAAAAGAGAATACACACAGGCTATCACACACTCACCAACTCATGTTCCCGCTCTCTTACTCTGTCACACATACATGCATAATGCCGTGTTGTCAGGCTGCTACACTTGGCCTCTAATCTCCCCATGATGTCCCATTAGTGTGGACCTCTGGTGGCCCTCATTTAGGAGCTTCTACATCAAAGCTTTGAAGTGCCCGCCATCTCTCACACACACACACACACTCACAAAGTACACATGCAATTACTCTGCCTCTCTTTTTTACTAGCTTGCTTTCCCACACACGGTTCCGTTTATCCACATAAGCTTTCCTCACCTAAATGCAAACCCTGTTAGCAAACACAGAGCAGAGTTTCAGATCCAGGATCTGATATCTTTGACTCTTTTGGGGTCTTCTGGACGCCACTAACCAGGGGGGCCGGGCCTTGTGGTGGCTGACATGAAAGATTAATGAGAGAAGTTAATGTTTCATTTCTTAGCTTGTCCTTAAATGTGTTTTTCCTTACTGTAATAGACTGTCATCATAGTTTAAAACAACTTTTGAGTTGATATGAAATGGAGCCTGTAGCTCAGGTACCGCATTATGAGCCATACAAAGCAGAACGACACGTGTCGTCGCCGCACACCGGCGATGGCGGCGGCTGTTTAGCACGCTCCGGTCCGTGACATAGCGGGGCCAATTACCGCCTCTGAAAAAAAAAAAACACAGACGATCCCCATAGTCTGCCGGAGGAGTGCGATGCCATCTGCTCGCAGGTTTGATTGATCCCGGCAGAACAGTCACGACCACATCACAAGAATGAACGCCGACAGGAAATTACCAAAGGAGCCAGAATGTCATTGTTCCATACCGCCTCTTGTTTTCACAGCCAAATTATTCTTAATTTTTTTTTCTCTCCCTAGGAGTGTGTGTGTTACCCAAATGTTGTTTTTCTAGGTTTTTTATCAGTCTGTAAAGGCACACACCGCAGGGGCCCTTTCCTTCTAGCCGTCAGATCAGAGGGTTCTTTTTGCCTCTGAAGCCGAGGCGGCCTTCAAAGAAAAAAGCTCTGGCACCCTGTAAGTCGATAGGCCAGATTGCGAAGGGAGCCGTATTGAGGGTCGCGCTACAGGAAGTGACTGAAACACACAGCTAATTAATCTGGGGGATTATGTAATCAAGATGGGCCGAACAGAAAACGCGTTAGTCATCGCAGTCAGGGAGGAAACTTTGTTTGCTTTTCTAACTTGATCACTTCCTTTGTATTACGGCACAGAGGCTCCTTACATCCTACCATGGTGACGAGTGGGCGTATCAAGGTACGTCGGTTTGTGATATAGTCATGCCGAGTATTAATAAAATAGAATTATACCATCCCAGGAGAGGTTCGGAAATTCTAAAATCCTCCATATCCTCCTCTTCGCACCTTCAGTGACAGCCTGAATAAGAGGAGCACCTGGAGACTAAACCAAACATCTCTTTCAAGAGCATCCAAAGTGCTGTCACAAAGTGCACACGCAGAGACTGACAGCTTACATGTTTCATGCACGCACACACACACACCACCACCAACGCGCACCCACATCCCAATGGTCTTCCCGGGAAGGGGGCCCAGATAATCTTGTCGGGCCTGCCAGCGGTTCAAAGCACCTATATGGGTCAGAGTGGGGAGGGTGTGTGTGTGTGTGTGTGTGTGTGTGTGAAGAGGATAGAAAGGGTCTCTGTAGCAACTTGCCTGCCAATGACGACAGACCCAATGACAACAAATGCCAAAGTCTTGTACAAACAGCAGGCAGACCATCACTTTCCTTCCTGCGTGACATTATCATCTTCCCACCACCAGAGGATTCTGCCTCTGAAAACAAATACACGGAGGAGATGTCTGGAATGAGAAAAGCTCCATTCAGAGCTGCAAACTAGGCCAGCACACAGGAAATTAACTTGATAAAAAGGATACCGAGGATGATTTGATGCTTTTTGGATGCTACTGTCTCATGCTGGGATTTCTCAGCAGCAATGTTTGGGTGGACTTGATTTAACAGAAGCATCTTGTGCATTTTCCCTCATAGCTGAACTTTTGTTTGTGTTTGTGGACGCGCAGCGTGACCAGCGGTCCTATGCGGTAGGCCACCTGTTCGCTCCACTTGGGGCGGGTGTGTTTACAGTCACGGTTGCCCTATATAGAGCAAGAAACTTGTTATCGGGAATGGTGGGAGGCCTCTCTCAATGGGTCCGAACCATCTGTCTGGAGTGTTTGTGGTTGAGTTTGAGTGAAGGTGTTCGAGCGTTTGACGTCAGAGACCAGAATGGTGAAGGCTACGCCACCAATTTAGCATTGCTTTTCTATAATATAAAAGGAAAACTGACATTATTACTTGTAAATGGCTGGTGCATACAGTGAACTGACCCATTCAAATGATATAAGGCTTAAAGTTATGCATAATTAAGAACCTGGCTGCTTTGATTGACAGGTAGGTGCAATCATAAGTGTCTGATTTAGCCATATTCAGGGTTCCCACGGGTGCTTGAATTCCTTGATAATGCTTGAATTTCAATTCAGTGTTTTTCAAGGTTGTGAAAATGCTTGAATTTTTTGTGAAGTGCTTGAAAAAGCTTGAAATTTGTGTGATGTCTATCTCAATAAACCAAGAGAAAACAAAAAAGTTTCCTAAGCGGCTACGCGCTTGATCCGATGCCCTTACATGCAGAACTCAGTTATCATACTCGCTTGGTGTTCTGCAGAGAAATAACAGTAGACTACTATCCACACCTGTTGGTCTCTGTTATTGCGCTATGGTAGTTACACAATACACCGCTCACAAGCTGAGAATACAAGCCAATTCACAATTAGTTAAAAATCAAAACAGTCAATCTACCACCATATGAAATAATGCTAATTAGACCCATATTATTATGCCATACAGTGGCACCGCTGCGCTTCCCATGACCATCATGGCAAACACAACTAGTAGGCTACCTATTTAAAGGTGCTGGAAAAATGGAAAAACTGGTGCTTGAAGGTGCTTGAAAAGTGCTTGAATTTGTTCATGAAAAAGGTGTGGGAACCCTGCATATTGGGATGACCAGAGCCACCACACTGGGCTTCTGTTTGGTCGTCAAGGAGATGACCCAACACCTGTAATCAGGTGAGGTGTGAAATCAGTGCTCCCTCATTAGGAATCAGCACACCTGCCTGCAAGAGCTCAGTCCTGGTTCTACCCACGGTAAGTCTATGCTGCATGCTTGTATGAAGCTAGTTTACTTCTGCATCGGTTTAGTTACATCTGTCCTACACCTGTTCGTCTGTCTCGGCATCATTCAACTGTCCGCCTGCCCATCTCGCCATCCACCAACTCCAGCCAGCTTTCGTGCCTGGCATTCCCTATGCCAAGCCAGATTTCTTCTGCCTCTCCCCAGCCAGCCACATCTTTCCATTCCTGCTGGTATACTTCATAAAACACCTGTTTTTTTTACCTACCCTGCCTCTCCTGGGTCTACATCTGGGTTCCTCGCATGCAAATCAACCCTTTCTAATAACCTGTCGTGCACATCCAGTCAGCAATTACATCCTCAAAGTGGTATTTAGGAGGAAAGCGTGATCATTTGACTAACTGATGACTGTGTGAGTTTGAACGCAATCGAATTCTGAAAAACAGATCAAATAAGTTATGAAACATTAATCGATATGAACTCTTGAACCTGAGAAAAGAAGAGATAAAAATATGTCTGTCAATCAGCTGTTGAGTCAAAGCGAGCTGCTCGTTGCAGCAGTCATACTTGACAGGTTGTCAGGATTTGAACGTTCCCGGACAAAACATCTTAAAGCTTCTGTAATAATCCGCTCGACGCCGGCGCCGTAGACGACTCCATACTCCCAATCTGTCAGATGGTTTTCGGCGGAGTTGAGCTGCTAAGCCTGTTATTATTTGAACAAGCGTGTCGATAATAGAGCGAAAAAACAAAGTTGTATTTCATGAAAAGTGGCGATCAATTAACAATGACAAAAGAATCATCGTGCTTTCAAGAACGCAGCTGGGGCAGATTTCAGAAACAAGCAAATAAACAGCTGTCGTGATTCACTCTCGCTGTCATTAAAGAGGGAAGAAGGAAAATAAGGAATATAAAGTTATGCGAATGCCTGAGTCTGCTGGTACCCAAGTTTAGTATGTGGAGTAATTGAAATGGCCTTGTCATAAGTTTCTTTTCAAATTAGAGCTTTTTCATTATGTGTTCCATTGAGGCGATAATCAAATTCAATTGCACTTTGAGACCCATCTGTTCCTAAATAATTGACGATTCTACCCTTCAAAAAAAACAAACAAAAAAAACAACCTCCCGAGTCTTCCTTCAGTCTTCCTTCGCTCCGCACATAAATCTCCTCATCTGAATCAAATTAGTTTCCCGAGTAACGTGTGTTTACGAAGCGGCTTTTTGTAAGAACGCCTGCCACATTTCCACTTTGATGAAGTTGGACACTGCAGACTGATGTTGGCAGAAATAAAAAGGTAAAATGTGTTTTTCATGATTGCCTCTCTATAATAAATGTCCTAAAGTGAAATTTTTAAATCTAGGTCCATGTCAGTGGTGGTGCGGTGGTTAGCACCACGCCTGAACCCACCAGGCGGCCAGGACCTTCCTGTGTGGGTTCTCTCCAGGTACTTCGGCTTCCTAAAGGTAAATTGGTAACTCCATCAAAATATAAATCTTTAAGGCACCGTCAATAGTGCACCAAAGAACTGTATCCAAAAATGATTGAAGAACCATTTTAAGTAAAGTTCTTTCAGCATTTTAAATTCAAATTATTTATGGGTAGGTTGAAAAACAAAGAACACATAAGATAGCATGTAGTTTCCAAAATCAGTTTGGTTTTATGAATCATTTAATAATTTTTTGATATAATCCTTGAAGTAATCTTTAAACAAATAGGTAAAATATGAGAATTTGCTGCATTTCTGGCTAAATTATTATACATTTAATTCTGGTTCTTGTATTTCAAGATGTCTACTTGGGAATTAAGAAATTGTTAGGGATTAATAGTGAAAATAATCCTTCAGTTACTCTAATTTAATGCCTTTACATGCCATCAAACCAACTCTAAAAGAACATCTAATAAAAATGAAAGGTTTATGAACAACCGTCTCCTGAATAAAGAGGTTCTTCAACTGGTGATGGTCCTTTGTAGAACTAGAGAGCCTTTTGAAGAACCATTTATTATTTTTGCTGTGTGTATAAAGACTTCTTCGTCGTATTTATCCACTCTGATTTTCATTATGGCATGAAATTGCAGCTGTCGGTCTGTGACTTTCTTGTTGTTCTTCATGAACTGATCATAAGCAGCCTTAAGCCGTGAGGAGAAGTGATGTGGCAGAGGGAGATTACGTGTGGAAGTGAAGCCTCGAGTGAGGAGAGCGCTCTCTCTCTGTGTTTGCTTAATGTGGGATGGAGCTCTGAGCCCTGTGTATATCCTCAATCCTCTGAGTGGGTTGCTGTTGATGGTATGGGTTATATTTTATGCCTTGTAGGAGGTAGAGATAGATAGGTGGAGTGTGTGCCTGTGTGTGTGTGTGTTGTGTGTAATGTGGTTGACATCCTTCTCTGTGATAGTTCTGTACCATGGCGCTCTGAGTAACTGCACCCAGGAGAAAGCGGATTTACAGCCTCATTCAACTGTGCTGAGCTCCAGTTAAACATCATTCAAACCGCCAACTTAGCAATCCCTCGCTCTTTTTCTCTATCTCCTCGCACACAAACACGCTTCTTCTTCACAACAGCGCGCACACACACACACAGAGGCTCTCGCCGCATGATGTCACGGTGGTAGATTCATGGGACATTTGCAGGGAGTGTTGTGGAGATTTATCTCTGCGCATTCGCTCTCGTGGTATTGTTTTTCACCTGAGTTATTATATCGCACGGGCGAATCTTTCAGTTGCACGGGCTTGAAAACCGCCACGCTCGCCCAAGCTTTGGCACTCACCCTCAGAGATATTTAAAAAAACATGCACTGACTTTGAGAGAGCACGCAGTGAATACATTCTATACAGATGAAACAATCGTTCTGCATATAAGCAAATAGAGCTGGTAGGAAAAAGGGGTCTGCTTATCAGTCCCTCTCAAGCTACAGTTTGGGTCCTCGGAGACATAACAGCATCAGGCCGCTGGGGCACAAGCAGGGAGTCGAGTAAACACATCGCAGTAGTATAAGCAAGCTGCACAAAAGGCCTTCCTCCCATGACCAAGGCCACACACACAGACACGGCGCCGCAGTTTCTATATATACACCGGGAAGAACGGCAAACAGGCGAGCGAATCCACCGCAAACACTCCTGAAAACGTCCAAATCAATATTCCAGTCTGTGTTTTTGAAACTGTTTGGACTTCGTCATCATGGGATTATTTGTAACAGTAATAAGTCTCAGAGGAAGGGACCAGCTGAGCGTGCACCACCTGCCCCCCCCAGCCGCTCCTCTGAACACACATGGGGCGGGAAAACAACAAGTGGGTCGCTGCGGTGTGGGTGTGTAGAAATTACACATCTACACCTACACACATGTGTTTTGGTGTTTAGTTCCCACGCATCCTCCCACGCCCCGAGTTTTTTTGGTAGAGGCCCGTCTCCGTCGTATTTATGTGTTATGGAAACAGCGGCAGCTGAAACAGCATTAGCATGGGTTGTTGTGCGTTATGCCTATAGAGTGTGGCATGCTAAACAGAGCAAGTTCAGCAGGTCACGTTACAGTATCTCTCTCTCTCTCAGCATCTTGCCAAAAATAAGAAGTATTGTGTGGTAGCGAGTGCATTGCCTCCCACGTTTAGTGAAAACGGTTTTGCAAATTATGCGCATATATATAAATTCACTTCTACGCTGCCTTTCACCTGTATTTTCCAAAATATGATTATTTTTTTTTACTTGAGAATATGAGCCTTCCTGCTGCACAGTCCGGTCCCCCGCTGAGTTTTGTCACAAATGCTCCCGTTAAAAAAGAACAGCTCCTAACTCATGAATATGAATCCACATCTTCTGTGTGTGTGCAGACAGATTATGTGCATAAGCGTGTGTGTTTCTTATTGCATTACTGCGTCTCCTCCCTTACTCCCTGTTCCCACCAATCTGCAGAGCGCACGGTGCTGAAAAAGGTAGCTGACACAAAACACACACCACCACCGCTGGCCATGCAACGTGTCCAAGAACATCAGTTCTTCATCAGCGAGAAGATGCTCCCAGTATTCCCACGACCCCCAACCAAATAAATAACCCGCCCTGCTTGACACCAGTGAGAGTCCCTGTCTCCAGATGCTCTGCCTGCATTGCCTCCTGCTCCTCCCTCCCCTTCTGTAACCACACACTGAAGCCTTGAGTAGAGCAACGCTACCTGCATACAATCAACACATGCACGGAGCCTTGATGGATGCCCGTCCCCTCTCGGTAATGTAGAAAAGCATCATCCGTCACCCTCCAGGCCGGAGGAAAGAGATGCTCTTTTAAAATTGACACTCGGCTCCGTGGTGTCGGAAGTCAGCCCCGAATGCGGAGCCACTCATGCAGGAAGGTGCCTCCTCCTAATCTTTCTTTGGTGGGGGGGATCATAGCAGCACTTCCAGATCATTTAATACTTCTCACTTCATACTCCATTATTCAAAGTTGTTAAGAATAAATCACACTGAGCCTGTGTTGCAGTCGTGAACACTCTCTCAGCGTTTGTTGTGATGAATCAGGCACAAAACCGTCTTTTTGGCTCCAACCAGCCGTTTATTCTGATAATAGCCAAACCATTTTAGCTCTCACAGGCAACTGTGTGATGTGCAGCTGTAGAAAATGCACAGGGACAGTATATAACTGACTGCTAACAGACTTTTTCCATGTAAACTGGGAATTTTCTACGATGTTAGTAAGAAAATATGATCTTGTGGCTTTTGTTGGGTCTGTACCACGCATGTTTTTTAATGTCTAGAGAATATGATTTGTAAGGTAGGGCAGCTTCTGCAATTTGAACTTTTGCACTTCATTGTGATTGATAATACTTCCTTTTAAAAGTTTAGCCCTAATGTATATCAAAGCCAAATCTTTCGAGGTCTCTCACGGCCAACTTCATGACGCCAAACTCCAGAAAATGCTTCAACAAAGAGAGAAATAATTTAGCTGTCCTTGACCTCCTGTCCGATCAGTGGCGTTTGATATAAAACTCATTTACATCCCTTACAGTTGGTGCACACTCAAAGTACCATTTTTTTTTTAATCCTTTTTTTTCCCCAGACTTCATATTTCTTGTCATGTGTCTCATGTGATCATTTCGGGTTTGGTTTGTTTGGTTCCTGGTTCCAGAGGCGATTGTCACTGTTGGGTTGGATGGAGCTGAAGTACGTTTTGTTAGAAGTTCCACAAAGCAGACATCAAGTGGAAAAAATATCTACTGAAAAAAACCTGACGACCACACTTTTTTTTTGCTAAACAAAAAGGGAAAAGCAGAGCTTATTTGAATGAAGTGTTGATCTCTCTGAAAAAAGGTGAACACCTCCAGCTATTGCTCCCTGTTTAAAATTAGAGGAGGATGCAGTGTTATCTGACAAACAGCGTGAGCTCAAAGACTCATCTCAGGGGTTGTTCTGGTCTTTAATCTACCTCTAATGTTCATTTGGAAGCACGGAAAAATTGTAGAAGATGGTCGTGAGGGCCTAGAGAAAAACACTGTGCAGTTCCAAGAGTGAACTCTCCACGATGATGAGTATGACCTCATTACTTGACATTTATTTACAGTTCAACCTGACCTCAACTTGTCATCTTGAGTAGATCCATGGCCGCAATTTACAATTTGAATTTCACCAGCGAAATGATTCATGAATGAATCATTAAACACGAGGCAAACATTTACTAACAAGCATCGTTGCATATGTCATCGTCCAAGCAAGGAAAAGCTACAACGGATAGATGAAGGTATTTCCTCTTTGCTGGGTATGGATTTTAAATACTCCTCTGTCAGCCATGTGGGGGTCATCAAACACACCAGACCTTTATTGTCCAGAAAAGGAAACCCTGTGTTTGTCAAGTCGGGGTACTTCTTCTCATCCCTTGATTGTATCACGAGGAGGGCTTGAAGGCAGTAAAACTTCCCGAGGCAACAGTTTGGGATGTTGTGTTTCAGCATGGTCATCCAGAAAAAGAAACCCAGTGTTTGGTAAATCTGGGTATTTCTTCTCATTAGTTTCACCCATGTGAAGTAAGAGCCTGGAGGCAGTGGAACCTCCTCGGGGCAACAGGTTTGGATATTTTTCATCATTACTGTCATCCAGACAAGGAAAACCTATATTTCTCAAATCTGGGTATTTCTTCCTTTCATTGTGGCCACTGTGTAACACGGCGTCAGCAGGTGGAGGGCTTGAAGGCAGTGGAAACTCATAAGCCATCACACTGGCAGGCTGGAGCATGAAACAGGTCACTTCGTCATCAGGAGGAGGGCTTGGAGGCAACAGGATTTCCTGAGGCAACAGATTGGTATGCCTTGGATCAGTGTTGTCATCCAGAGAGGTTTTTTAGCCAGCTGGCTAAGGAGCATCAAATTGTGCACTTCATCTGCACAGCCTCAGTAGGTGAAGGGCTCAAAATCTCACAAGCCATTACACAGAGGAAGGATATAAAATAGGCCACTACATCGTCCACAGAAGGAAAACCCGATGTTACTGTTAATCTGGGTACGTCCTTTCCCATGTTCAACATGCTGTCAGCAGGTGAAGGACTTGGAGGAAGCGAAATACCAGCCAGCTGGCTAAGAGACATCGATTGTGCACTTGAGCATCTCCCATGTGAAGCTCAGCCTTAGTAGGTAGAAGGATCGGAGGCAACAATCTTCTAAGCAAAGTGAAGTAGCATAAAGTAGAAGAGGTATCTTACACCAGGAACACCGGCAATATAACACAACAGAAGACTGTGGAGATTGGATAATGTCAAATGGCTCGATTAGTTTGCTCGGCATTTAGTTTTAAGTGTCTCCAAAAATAGATTAGCACTGTTTGGTGTTTGATTTTTGTCTTTTGATGAGATAATCTTGCGTTTTCATGCATTTTAAACTATCTCGAATATTCATCCCATTCTTTTTTTTAAAGAGGGTTTAATAAATCGCTAAATTATTCAGAGGATTAAAGAATTATAAAAGTATTTTGCATGAGTTTTTCCGAGAACCATTCATCTCCTCCATCCATTCTTCCTTTAGTCCACTCGGCAGGAGGGAAGTGGTTGAGTAAAGTGTTGCTTGTTTTCCCACAAAGCAGAGATTTTATGCACTATGAATATACAATAATCTCCCGGTGCAGCATAGCAGTCAACCCAAAGTGCCTCCTTTCAAATTCATATTTTTTTCTAAGGTTTTGTGCACTGGTACACGTCTGCCTTCAATTGTGAGCGCATACTTTCATAGAATGAACACTCAACCACCTGTAGAGTTGTATAGTCAAGATGATAATTAACAAGCATTGTGGGCAGGAAAGTATTTATAGCCGGGGTATTTATTACCATGCTTCACACAAAACTATACTCATGCATGATCAGATACGTCAGTGGTCAGTGTGCATTTGAAGCCTGTATAGCACAGGCATTAAAAAAAGGTCTATCTGAGCTCGCTGTCTCTCAAAAAATGTCTGGGGTCAGCATTATTCTTTGAATTGAGTCTATGGTTTAAATAGCCATGGAATAATTTCACATATCTGAAATTAAGAAAGAAAGGCAAGATGGCTACCACGATTCGAAGCTGCAACTGCAGCTGCAGCCCCGGCAGCGCTCCACTTCCCGCGCTAATGTCAACATGCAAGGCCATGGTTGAGAAAATGCTGACACCATTAGATAAGAGAAACAGAGGAGAGCTTCCCGAAAGGTGAGTCAGGCTGACATCATTAAAAAATAGAGGTGAGCTTGGAGAACACCAAAATGCCCGAAAGCATAAATAATGCTTGTATAAGGAGAAGAGTGACGGCGGGGACGGTAGATTTGGAATCACAGCTAAGCTCAACGATAGGAATGAAAGGTTATAGGATGAAGACCACAGAGCCTGTACTCTGCTCTTTTGAATTAGAGTGAATTTATATTGCAGTGAACTCTATTGCACAAGTGTTTTACTGAAGAAGAAATATGCCCTGAAGTCATCTGGCCAGGCCTAGAGGGTTTATCCTGCAATTATCCAGGTGTTCTAAAGTGTGGGACTGCCCCTAGTGGCAAAAGCAGAGTATTAAAAGAGGTTTTAGACTTTTAGACAGAAATTTTAAGTCAGACAAATCCACATACATATATATTCAGCTGTACATGGTGTGTGTGTGTTTTCAGTGCATTGTTCCTAAAGAGTGTAGAAAGGTGAGTTTGGGGCTCTGCGTCTTCTCTAACAATACCTCTGTATCTGTGACAGTTTCGCCCACACACTGTCAATCTGGCTTCTCTAGTAGCCTGTTATCTTGCACACACTTCCTCTACCACCACTCACTCACCTTCTGGCTTCCAAGCCCCCCTCCCTTACCTCTGTCTTTCTATCTGTCTACATCCTACATCTACTGTGGCAAAGGGTGCAGTTCAGCAGCAGTGGAGGTAGCCCCCTTTGTGTTTGTCAAGAGCAGTTTCACAGGAGATCTTATCCCCGGTGTTTTTTTCTCTTTACAGAGGGGAAAGCTGGTTGAACTACTCTCGGTGGGCCGCCAGGGTCGGGACAGTTCAAGCTTAAACTCACAGATACAATATCAAGCTTGGTGGGCCAAGAGAAAAGTCTCTCCGAGAGAAAAGCTGGAGGTCATCGACCCCATGTGATGAGGAGCTAGTCGCCCATTTAGAGGCCTTGTGTTACAACTGCGAAGTATCAACACACATCTCATTCTTTATTAACCATTCACAGGAAATATGTAGGGGGGGGGGGGTCCATTTAGACAAGCAATGAAACTGGCTGAAGACGTCATGAATTTCCTTTTTCCCCCTGCAGACACCCATCAGCATGCGGGCCATAGGAAGAGTCTCGAGCAGATGTCTAAACCAAGAACTTGGCTCACATCTTTTCCAGGAAATTCCATATGTGATTTTAACTGTGGGTTGGCTCTGGCAGATAAGCTTCAAAAACATACAGTACAACAGCAAAGGTAGACGTCTGCCAGCACATATCCTCCATATGGACAGCCTGTCTTCAACACTCGGTAGCCGGTCTACCCCACAATAGATTACGGCTGATTTGTGAGTATTAAAGGTAGCAAAGGTCATCTGCCAGTGAGCCTGTGGTAAGAGCTGAATTCACAAAGCCCAATCCTTCAGTGAATGCTACATTCAGCACAACCGAAAGCTGTATTGATCGCCCTCAGTGCTAATGAGATTGGACGTAGCATTCCTAACACCACCAATATTCTTTGCTCAGTAAATCAAGGGATTAGATTGGCATACACATCCGTTTTTATCCCTGCCCGCTACCATCCGTGTGTCAGGCAGCCTCGAGCGAACAAAGAAGCACAAACGAGAATGAAAGAAAAGGTGGGATTGAATACAAGAAAAGAGCCACCTAAAGGACTTATAAGGCTCCAGCTGAGTCCGAGGTAGGGGCGCCTACAAAAGAGGAGAGAGATGAGGGTTGTGATGGGCAGGCCATCACATCCACCGGGAGACAAAAGAGCCGGGGTGACAAGCAGCCGATGGACAGAAGGTCCATTTCCACTCACACAAAAGAGCCGGGGAGATGAAGCAGATTAGCAGCTCTTTATGCCCATTGTGAAGGCTCTAAATGATAAGATTTAGCCCCCTTTCCCATCCCAGCTTCTGTCCTGTGTGTGTGTGTGTGTGTGTGTGCTCACACAAGACATCACAAGCTCTTTCGCTTCTTTTTTTTTTTTTGTTTGTTTCTTACGCAGGATACGCTTCCCATTTTTCTTCTCTCACATGCAGGTACATACACACGAGGAGTCTTTCTATTCATCCTCATAGGAAGGAGAGATGCGACAGCTGGCTTTTGACTCACTTCCCGTCTTTGTACTAAAGCCTTGAATTTACAGTGTTGATGGGAAAGCCCTTAGCCTAAGCCCTCCCTCATCACTGGAAGACGATGTTCTTTTTATGTTAATTTGACTTGAAAATTATTCTTTTCAGAGGAGGAGGCACACTTGGGTTATGTTGCTATTAATCACTCATTCGCTGGCGTTAATATGGTAAGATTAGAATCCGTTAGCAATTAATATCATGACATTAAATCACAGTGTCATTATGTTCCATCTGAAGGACTATTTTTCCTCACCTCCTGTGTATGTGTATGGTTGTGGCAGTTTTAATAACTACTGTGCTCACATGGTTTTGATGTGTGCGTTGGTTTCACATGATTATATCTTAGTATTTACTGCCATCTACTGGTCATGTTGTAACATTGCAAGCTGTATTTTTTCACAATATCATTTAAGACGCACTGTTGTAGATGACAGGGATTAGATTTTATTTTAATAATGTTAGCACTATAAAACGTGGACCTTGTGGTTTCATTGAACTGTTACTTGACTCAAATTTGTTCAAGCACTGCACTCACAGTTTTAAGATACTTGTCATTTGCTATTTATGTACATTTAAACTGTTCGTATCTTTTATAATTGCTCGATTTTTTTATATTTCTTTACACTTGTATATATGTGAAATTTAATGTGTATTGCCTCGTGTTGCGTTGGGGATATGGGGGAAACTTTTCAGTTCTCTGTACAATAAGGTTGGCTTGACTATAGACTAATTTACTCTAACTACTTCAACAACATTGAAATGCCACTATCATGTTAATGCATCGGTAAATTTATTCAAATAATATATATAATATATATTAATACAGAGGAGTTATTGACTATAAAGCTGTGAACAAAGAAAGTAAAGGTAGTCTAACTTTAGAGCCTTGTACTTTTTGCTTATAAAAAAACTTACTTCTGTACTTTTATCTGCAACATTAATATATTTGTAAACTGTTTTGTTGCTAATTTGACCTAAATTAAGAGCCCATAATAGTAAAAAAAAAAGAAAAAAGAAAAAAAATAAATAAATAAAGAAAAAAATTAACTTTTGAGACCTGTCTCAGTGTCAGCAGCACAGGCTCTCGCGAGATTTGGCGGCACAGCTCTACTAGTGCTTAATTATCGGTGTGGTTTCAACCAAAGATGATTTTATAAAGAACTTAACCACATTTCTGAACCGTCTCTGCTGCAAGTAACTCTGTTTTCACGACGTTCACAAGGAGGAGGAGGAGGAGAGCAGTGTTGCGTTATCTTCTGTTACTGAGCTTCTGTGGTTATTCCCGCTGTCGCCCTCTGGGGGGCGCTGACTCCCAGACCATGCGGTCTTGTGGTGGTGGGAAGTTCAGCTCTTTTCAATGATTCGACTCTTTGTGCTGCATTCAGGAGAGTCGACTCTCAAATGGCTCTTCTGGCCTTCTATATTAGCCTAATTTATCAATTATGAATGGTTATTTTTCATTTAGAATTTAAAATGCTTATTGTTATGCTATTATTTTTTGTCTATGCAGGTTTTGTTGTTCTTTTACAAACTCTGTACTCACTTGCAGTCTAAAATATCATAGAAATGCATCCAGATGCTTCTTTTGTTTCAGTTTTCACTCTTCAGTCTTAAATTTTTCTTCACGTCTCTCTCATCAAAATAAAGTCCCGTCCCACGCCTGCATGAATTCAGGAACGACGGGAATCGGCTCTTGTTATTCGCTCTTAGATCCGGTCCGTCCGTTAACGACACACAGGGACGGATTGGCAATCTGGCATACCGGGCATTTGCCCGGTGGGCCGACGTGCTATTTGGGCCGGTAAATCCTGATTTTTATTTTTTTTTAATATTGGTCTGACCGGCCCATAACGAGTAGATCACGCAGCCCAAACACACTGTTGAACTCTGTACGCTTTGGTCCCGCCTACAGGCACAAAAAAAAAAGTCTGTGCGAGACTTTGTTTCCTTACCACCGGCCCTTACACCCTGACTGACAGGGGACCGGCCCAATCACATCATGAAACACCTCCCCCCTTTGGCTTGATGCGCCGGTGTGCAGTTTATTGATGGGTGAAACGCTATCAGATAAAGATGGAGAGAAAACGCAAAGGTGGCGCAGAAAAACTCCGTGATTAAAAGAAACTTGCTCTTCGGGCAGACGCTGCGAAGTGTGTTAAAATCACTGATATGTTTGCCACAGCAGGACTTCATCAGCTCCCATCGCTAATGACAGTGGTGCCGGTGGCAGTGGCACTCAACATGTTGTTGAACCTGCGGTAAACTGGACTACTGTCAGAACATGTATGAAATGCAACGAGTAGGATCAAGCCACCCAACCCCTTAATGAGTATGATAAAACATACTGTGGCATCCAGCCGGACGCGTCACGAATAACGAGGCGTTATTTAGCAAACTGGCTTTTATTGCCAACAGTCTGGTTACAGAACTTGGTTATTGTAGGCCATAACCACGCCAAGAACACATAACAGGTCCCACTCTGCAGCCTCACTCGTGTCTTCTCTCTCCACACACGCTCACATACACGCGCTCTCCCTCACCTGCTCCCCCGCCCCCTTGCTCTCATACAGGTGCATTTATGGACCATGGGAAACCACAGAACTCACATTGTAACACACAACACATTACTGCAGGGTCGCTACAATACATTGTAGGCTACACTGGCTGGAAGAGAAAATAAGCCTAGCTCAGTAGCCTACTTTTTATGTCTTTTATTCTAAATAAAAAAATAGTCTTTAATGTGAGAAAACGTGTTCACCATTCACCAACAATAACAATAAGTCTAATTTCTTATTAGATTATTGTCTGTGGGGTGAGTACTAGTCTGGCCTATTGGCTAAGTTGCTTTTTTGTCCTGCAGATATAGCAGTTCTTTATGTAGCCTAGGTGGTAGGGACAATGTAGGCTACATAACTGATAGAAAATCTCACTTTTCAAATTATATCATTTTGTCTATGTTGTGTGAATGCAGCTGCAGGTATCTGTACATTCCAGTATTTCTAGCCTAGGCATATTTAAAGCCACCACCACTCACCAAAAATGTGAGTGAAAACTGAAGAGTCAGCACTCTCATTTTCTTTGTTCATCTAGTAGTCCTCGGGTAAGCTCTTATTTAGGCCTGGGAAAAAAATGGGCTGTTTTATGTAGCTAGGTGGCTAAATACAATGCAAGTTAGCCTAGAAAGAAAGAAAATAGCACTTTTTAAAATGACATAATTTTGTTTATTGCTAGTGGTATGTCAATGCAGCTGTGTGTTTGTTTATATAAATATATTATAAACAGGCTGTATTTCAGTCAGTCATTGTAATTGTACAATATGTTTGTGTTGATTGTCCTGTACACGTGACATCCATTGCACGTCTGTCCGTCCTGGGAGAAGGATCCCTCCTCTGTGGCTCTTCCTGAGGTTTCTTCTACATTTTTTCCTGTTAAAGTTTTTTGTGGGCAAGTTTTTCCTCACTCGAACCGAGGGTCTAAGGACAGAGGGTGTCACTCCCTGTACAGATTGTAAAGCCTCAATGGAAAATGGACTTTGTGACTTTGGGCTATACAAATAAAATTGATTTAATATGATTTGATTATTTATGTCCTGTTGAGCTAGGTTGTTTTAAAGACTTGCACAGTTGCACTGAAAAAACTGAAAAAGTGTGTTATCAAATGTTGTGGGCCGGTCTGGTCCAAAATGCCAGGGCCGATTTTTTGTCCCAGTCCGTCCCTGACGACACATCGCTAATAGTGATGGGAATTTCGGCTCTTTTTGGAGAGCCGGTTCTTATGACTCTGCTTACTATAAGGAGCCGGCTCTTTTGGCTCCCAAACGGCTCCTCATTATTAATTGGTTTTATTAATTATTATTGCCTATTATTATTTTACATTTTTAAATGTTATTATATTTTATTTTATTTGACATTGTAAAGCACTTTGGTCAGTGGAGGAGCCGGCTCCCGTCGTTCACTTCAAAGAGCCGGCTCTTTGAACCGGATCGTTCGTTTCCGACACATCACTAATAATGCAGTCAAGCCGTCGATTGCCGAGTCATGGATAGGCTTGTTTTCTGAATGGTCTCCTCTAACACGCACGGAGCAAGGACAACAGCATGGGTGTATGCAGACAGTGCCGTGTCACGTACACTCACCGATCCGTCACGTTATGATGTAGTAACTATTTAGGTTAACGTTAAAGCTAAAACTAAACAGCTTAGTGTTGTTGTTGTTGTTGTTGTTGTGGAGTTGCTAGCTTCTCTGGAGTAACCTCTGTCACAAAAGGTAATGTAACACTGTATTGTTGAACACTGAAATACAAGTTAATAGTGTTAAATTCTGTTTTTCTAACTGTTTTCTGTTAGGTGACTTATGCTGAAGTGTGTATACTAACAGTTTATGTTATATACTGTGTCTCAAACATTCACTGTGCATGTAAGTTATTTATTCTCACTGTTTAAATCTAAAGTTTTTACACCTCCATGCACATACAGCAACCTGCTACATAAACCTTATTTATGTCAGCATCACCATCTGCAAGCAGGTGCAGTAAATGTGTCACTGAGGTTCACAGCCTAATATAGCAGAGCAAAGCCGGCCAAGTTACACTCAGTCTTGCACTTGCATCTATTGTTGTGCTGTGTTTCTAATGATTTTCTGCCCTCCTCTCTCCTTATAGCTGCAGCCATGCTGTTCATGCACAGCTACTGCGAGGCCAATTCCTCCATCTCCCACACCTGGGTGGATGAAGGCATTGCCCCCTGCTTCTACTTCACCCTCGTCCCCGCCGTCCTCCTCACCGTCGCCTTCTTCCTCGGCACCCTTCACTGCATGTTCTACAAGAAATACGGCACGGCGATGGAGCCCAAGTTCATCCCGCGCTCCTGCCTCTACGGCTTCCAGCTGGTTGTCTCCGTCCTTCTCCTGGTCCAGTTTCTTGGTGGGATGGCGTGGCGAGCTGCCGGTGGAGGGGAGATCCCGGGCTATGTGGTGCTGTACGGCCTCTTCTCTGCACTGGCCTGGGTTTGGGCTATAGTCCTGCTCAGGGTGGAGAGGCGTCGGGTCCTGGTGATGGACCGGACGAGGGGCCACAGTGCGGCACTGCTGCTGTTCTGGGCCCTGGCTTTCTCAGCTGAGAACTTGGCCTTCATCTCCTGGTATAGCCCTCACTGGTGGTGGGGCTTGGAGAACAATGATCAACAGGTGAGGGAAGATTAAATATCATATATCAATATCATATTGTGTTGTCTCTCTTTTTGGGCCTTTATACTGCATTGTTTCTCTGTTATTTTAAGCTCATGTTACACTGTTTATCTTCATTCCTAACTACAGAGGACTGAAGTTTATTTCTCTGATGTTAATCCAAGAACGTGCTGAAAGCATGTGCCCTTAATATGCAGATCATTCCTAACAATGTTTTATAACAATGATGAGTGCTATAAATATAAAAGTCTAATGGCCAAAGGTTATTTGTTAAAGACGGGTGTGTCTTTGTGTGTGTGTGTGTGTGTGTTCAGCCTTGCCTTGTTTCAAAGGCTGTTAGTGAGCTCAAGCCTGGAGCTTCTTTTTTTTCATTCTTTTTGCTGAGTCATTGCCGGCCTGACGTTCAGATCCTCACTGGTAACCAATCAAAAGAGACATAATCTCGCCCCTCCTCCTACACTGACTCACTTGCAGTAGCTCAACTCTCTGATTATGGAAATGCAAGCATGACTTGTGAGTTTTTAAGGTGTTGTCATTCGATCTGTCCTTAATTTAAGGAAGTTGTTTTGTAATTTTCATCCTAAAGCAGCTAAACATGGAGCAAACACTCAAGCTCACAGCAGCTGCAGTTGGCAGCACTTTACTGTTGAGGTAGAGCAGCTGGAGGACATCAGAGGGAAACCACAAGATACTTTCTCAATAAAATCTACTGTATATTGTTAGAAATATTACATAGAAGTTACTGAGAAGCATGATCATTGTCTGATTAATAATGCATCTAATGCACTCATGAACCCCTCAGGTGCAGTTTGGCCTGTGGCTGCTGCGCTACACCGGCACCGGGCTGCTCTTCTTCATCGGTCTCAAAGCTCCCGGGTTGCCACGGAGACCGTATATGCTACTGATTAACGAAGATGAACGCGACGTGGAGCAGAGCGGACAGGTAGTGAAGCTTTTAACTCGTCACGCTGTCTTGTTGTGCAATATGCCGTATTTAAATCTATTTCTCCGTCTCAGAGCCTTTTGGGCCGCACAGAACAAAACCAGTCAACCTGGCAGGGTTTCAGGAAGAAAGTCCGACTGCTTATTCCCTACATGTGGCCCCACGGCAACGTCTTCCTCCAGCTGCTGGTCGTCTTCTGTTTGGGGCTGCTCGGAGTCGAAAGAGCCATTAACGTCTTTGTACCCATTTACTACAAGAATATCGGTGAGCGATGGCTTGATTCTTGCGACTACACGAGCTAAATATGTTTACAGATTCACGGGTCGAAGCCCTCGAGAGAGAGAGAGAGAGAGATATATCCCAGTGTCAGACAACAGCTTCCAAGTTTTATGTCTTGTTTGTCATCTTTTTTATCTACCATATCTTCGATCTATGTGAGCCTTCAAGCCTTTTTTTTCTGTCTTCGTCTCTCTCTCAGTGGATGAACTGACTGATGGCAGCACCTGGCACACTCTGGCTATCACAGTGCTTATTTATGTCCTCCTTAAGTTCCTGCAGGGCGGCGGGGCAGGTAGGACCCACTCATTCATGTTCTGGATGCATTAGCGTTACAAGACAAGTCTGTTGCCTTCACCGTTACCGTTCTCCTCCTCTTGCCAAGGCACCTCGGGGTTCGTCAGTAACCTCCGCTCTTTCACGTGGATCCGGGTGCAGCAGTACACCAACCGCGTGGTTCAGGTGCGTCTCTTCTCCCACCTGCACTCGCTCTCCCTCCGCTGGCACCTGGGCCGCAAAACCGGCGAAGTGCTGAGAAGCATCGACCGCGGCACCTCCTCCATCAACAGCCTGCTCAGGTCAGACGGACTGGACGCGATGGTGTTTAGCTACATAATATGACGGCTTGTCAAAGAACGTATTCAGCGCTGCAGCTTCTCATCATCGCAGTAGATTATGTCTGTGTAACCTCGTGTATTCTCTCAGTGAATTTGAATAGAAAATTGACTCCGCTGTCTCTTTCCCACAGCTACATCGTGTTTAACATCTTCCCAACAATCGCTGACATCATCATTTCTATCATCTACTTCATCACTTATTTCAACGCCTGGTTCGGCCTCATTATCTTCGTCTGCATGACCCTGTACCTCAGTAAGTCCACAACTCGATTATCCCCGGATTGAATGTTCAGTTTTACCCCGAAAGCTTTTCTGATTGGCTGATCATATTTTCCTCCAGCTCTGACCATCATCATCACTGAATGGAGAACCAAGTACAGACGAGACATGAATCAGCAGGACAACAACGCCAAGGCCAAGGCCGTGGACTCCTTGTTGAACTTTGAGACGGTACGCGTAAACACCGGCTCATGAAGCGGTGTCAGGTATTCCCGAATGTCACCTTCTGTTGCACTTATTTATTTATTCGTCTGTTCGGCAGGTAAAGTACTACAACGCGGAGAACTACGAGGTCAGCCGGTTTGAGGATGCCATCTTAAAATATCAGGTGAGTCCGAGATATTAGGAGTCAAGTCACCATGTTAGATTACAGCTCAAACATGTCTGTGTCTAGTTATTGCTATCAGAGCCTGCACAGTCGAGCAAGTTTCCACAGAGCAGATGTCCAAACCGCTGCAGGAAAATCTGATTATTTATGGCAGGTTTAGTCACAAAACAAAGACAATTAGAAAAAGATGAATATTACATAGTTGTTTCCAACGAGACAACATATTATACACAAGTTAAAGAGCTGATTGGGAGATGAAATGAAGAACTTCTGGTTTGCGTTAAGCAGATCCTGAAGACACTCAGTATTGCTCTCTTTTATTGTTAGAAAAGAATCCGTAGTTGTATGTAGAAGCCTGTGAATCTACAAATATTTGTCCAGCTTTCTCCAATAACTCCTGTTTCCAGGCATCAGAGTGGAAGACCCAGGCGTCGCTGGCCTTGCTCAACCAAACACAGAACCTCATCATCGGATCAGGCCTGATGGCCGGCTCCCTGCTCTGTGCCTACTTTGTGACCGAAGGAAGGTTCCATGTACGTTCTAGGAAAGTGACCTTTCATAACATCATGACTAGTCCAGTATATATATATATATATAAAATATATATATTTTTAAATCCTCTTATCGTAGGTTGGAGATTTTGTTCTCTTTGGTACCTACATCATCCAGCTGTACACCCCGCTCAACTGGTTTGGAACCTACTACAGGTAAGAACAAACCGATCTTTATATTTTGACTTGTAGTGTCTTGTGCTTCTGGTTAACTCTTGTTGTTGTCGTCCTTGCAGAATGATCCAGAATTCTTTCATCGACATGGAGAACATGTTCACACTCTTTGAAGAAGAGGCAGAGGTACTTTTGAAACTTTGTTTTCACCTTTAACGCTGCATTGTGATTCTTTTTTTTTTTTAAATACTACCTGAATTTGTTCTCTTACGCAGGTGAAAGATGAAGTGAATGCTGGGAATTTTCCCTACAAAGCTGGAAAAGTGGAGTTTGAGAACGTTTACTTCAGCTACGTAGAAGGGTCGGTTTGATTTTTGTGGCCCGTGATTTGAACTAAAATGATGAACTTGCCAACATGTAGACACGTTCGTTTATTTCTCTTTTTACAGGAAGGAGATTCTCAAGGATGTTTCTTTCACCGTACTTCCGGGACAGACAGTCGCCCTGGTAAGTCTAAGTAACAGCTTAAATTCGAAGTAGATGTTGGATACATTTAAATGTGCAAGATTATAAATTTCTTTTAATCCTTTCCAGGTGGGACCATCGGGCTCTGGCAAGAGCACCATCATTCGACTCATCTTCCGTTTCTATGACGTTCAGGGAGGCTGCATCAGCATCGATGGCCAGGATATATCAAAAGTAAATGTTTGCCACCAGAACCCGTTGATGAGTAGTTTAATATACAAGATACAATGTGTTTAATACACAGTAGCTGCACACCATGTAATTACTACGTCTTGGTTCGTCTTTCCCTTTAGGTGAAGCAGACCTCTCTGCGAGCTCACATCGGCGTGGTTCCCCAGGACACGGTGCTTTTCAACGACACCATCCAGAACAACATTCGCTACGGACGCATCGCCGCCAGCGACCGGGAGGTGGAGGAGGCCGCTATAGCTGCTGATATCCATGAAAAGATCGCGGCCTTCCCTGATGGTAACCTACAAATGAATCTATAACCTCAAATGGCTCCATGGTTTTTCCACAGAGCAACCGAAAGATCTCCTACGTTGTTTTTCAAGGTTATGATACGCAGGTGGGTGAAAGAGGCCTAAAGCTGAGTGGAGGAGAGAAGCAAAGGGTGGCTATCGCCAGAACTATCCTCAAAGCGCCACAGATCATCCTGCTGGACGAGGTGAGATTACAATAAAGGAGCAAACATTTGCATATTGCTATATAGATCAGTTGCTGCTCAGCTTTTATTTATACAAAAAGGGCTTTGGATACACGTTCCAGTTTTAACAGAGTGTCCCTCTGCAGGCCACATCTGCACTAGACACACAGACAGAACGCAACATCCAGGCCTCGTTGACTAAAGTCTGCGCCAATCGTACAACAATTGTTGTAGCTCACAGGTAAGAGATGTATTTCTGACAGCTTTTCCTTTGTTTAGGAATTATTTTATCTCATGAGTTGTGTGACTCTCTCTCTCTTCTTTTATTTCAAAGGTTGTCCACTATAATCGGAGCAGACCAGATTCTGGTTATCAACGAGGGCCGGATTGCAGAGCGAGGAGGGTAAGAGTGCATTATTGACCTTTATTTTTTTTTTATTCATCCTCTTTATTGCCGAACTCACATGTGACTCACCTTCTCTCCATCCCAGACATGACGAGCTGCTCCTCAAGGGAGGCCTGTACGCAGACATGTGGATGAATCAACAGCAGGCCCAGGACGCAGATTCCTCGTCGGAGACAGAATCCAAAGACCGCACGTCTGAGAAACTGCAGCCTCCGTCAACCTCCTCAGGACACCACAGCCACTGATTGTCATTTTAGTTTTTTTTTGCCTTGTTTGAACTCCACTATTTGATGCAGCTCTTGATTGTAAAATTTTAATAATGTGCAAACACTCAAAAGACATGAAGGTATTTTTTCTGATTATGCCCTTTAAGTTCTTTGTGTAAGGACAGGAGCAAAATATCAGATTATTACAACATCATAGGTAACAGACATTTACTGACATAATTATATTTTAAATCATAATCATTATTCATTTATTTTAGCACCTGAACTAGTTGTGAGGATATTATTATTTCAGGATTACCGTCTTTATTTCAAATGTTGAACACTGACATTTGTTAGTTTGTGCTGTCTGTTCCACTGCAACAGATGAAACTTTATTCTTTGTATTTTTTTTATCTATTTGACGTAAATTATTTAAAGAAACAAAAAGGAAACGTGCAGGAAATAAGACAATAAACACTCTACAATCACAGCCTCAGCACTGCATCTTGTTGGGACTTATTCAGCTCTGTTTCAGTTTGTTTTTTTTGTAAGATTTTAGTCGATTCATGAGCTCTGCTTTTATAAACGTGTAAGCCCCTGCAGACTTTTGATCACCGGGAATGTGCTGCTCGTCTGTGTTTTCTGAATTGTTACGTAAGATGAATACGCCAAAGTTCAACAGTGTAAATGTTTTGTGTGTGTAAACATAAAACTGTCTGATTAAATATGAATTTGTACGATGTGTGCTTGCTTGTCAGCAGAGAAATCTACTATTTCATGTCAGAACGGCTGCTGCTGTGAAAAAAGGTCGAATAAATCCGTGCAGCAAGTAAAAATCTAACACAGGTGTTACCAGTGATGGTAATTAAGGTTTAGTTCACTGCAGCAAAGCCTTAATTAGTTTCACCTGTGTTTACACTACTATTACATGTCAAACTGGCTGCTGCTGTTGAGACAATTTTATTATTAGATCTATGTATTTGCTGCAATATCTGCCATGTAAAAGTTAAATTAAAGGTCCAGTGTGTAAGATTTGGGGCCTTTATTTTCACAAGGTAGACATGGAATATTATATTAAATAAAATTCATAACTATGTTTTCATGCATATATAATCAAATGAAAATAAGAATATTTTTGTTTTTGGTACTTAAAAATGTTTCTTTCATATCTACAGTGAGAGTGGGTCCTCGTCCAGGGACAGGGCCCTTAAAATGTTCGTTTCTCCTTTACATTTAGATGGTGAGGTCGCAATGCATATCCATAACTAGATGCAACTACACACTGTGTTATGGTAAAACTCTTGAATAAGAAAGACCGGATTCAAAGTATCAAAGTTGAATTTCTTGTTTAAGCTGTACAAGAAGGAGCGTTTAACAGTGCAACACACAAGAGAAGTTACAGAGAAAAGGCTCCCCGAGGAGCTCTAACAGTTATACATTTTCTACAAATGGGCTGTCTCGGACACGTCCCACCTGATACAAATAATTTTTGGTTTTCTGCTCAGTAATGAACATTATGTATCAAAATGACACTTCTCACGTCCTTGAACTACTGATATCTCTCCCTGCCATTCTCAGCAAGACACAGTCCAAATAAGGGAAGTGCACGAGACATGCAAAAGACAGGAAACACACATATGAGTAAAAACATCTGAACCCCAGTATAATCCTAATTTTTTATAACACACTGGACCTTTAACCATCAATCTAAGTCGCCCATACAGCAATAATACCCTCCATTATTTTCACTTTATGCACTATATAAGTATATGCAGTATATATACAATTTGTAAGCAAGATGGGATGTTTAATATCTACCTCAATAGAGTTATTGTTAATGATTATTACTGTTGTAAGTATTACATTTTGGAAAGAACTTGAAAACTATATACTGTGTAAAACAAAACAAAGGAAAAAAACATTATTACTTATTTTGAATACAAAGAAAAGAAACTATGTATAATCAACCTCTATATTTTATTAGGGAAATTCCACCTCCAAAAATGTAAATTTCAAGATTCACTATCATTCAAGCTATTTTTGTTTGAAGTTGATTATCATACTAAGTCTCTTAAGTTAATTACTAATAAGAAATGTGTATCTGTAATGAATGAATGAACTAAAACTTTCAATCATATGTAAGATTACAAAGTCTGTCACATATAAGTTTTATTTTTGCTTTTGTGTTTTTATGCTTTTCCCTTTTGATCCTTACTATACTATCATGTAACTATGCTGGTGCTATGTTACTATTGTACAATATTGTAGTGTGCTGTCAGACTTTACGACACCTGCACCACCACCAACAGTCTCCTGTTCATGTCACATTGCATTTTTTTTCTATTTTATTTTGTTTATAACTTGCAGTTATTATTTGTATCACGGTCACTTACTTTTGTAATATTATTTATATTATGGTCATTTTACATTAAAATACTCGTTTTATATATGATGCCACTTTTATCCTCAGTACTTGTCTGTTTGAAGGTTGATTGTTTTTCGTGTTTATTGTGTAGGTTATAGATATTTGTCTGTTTATTATGTTTTTGTTGTTGTTGCCTTTTCCCAAGTATCGTCTTTTTCCTTCTATTAATGAAAATAAAATTTATTTTTTTATCTTTGGCCAGCAGGAGTTCACAGTTACAGTTATGTAACCTGTCCACAGCATCTGGAAAGAGTTGAACAGCTGGAGCTTCAGTCGTCACTGACTGTCCCCGGTCAGGGCGTGTTGTTAGCCGCTTAGCTTCTACTAGCCACAGTCGGGGGGAGGGAGAGAGCCAGGCCAGGCCAAGCTAAGCCAAGCAGTCGTTTAGTTTAACAGACTAAGTCGACTGATGTTTAATTTACAGTGAACATGGATTTCGACGCTTTATTTAACGAGAAGACATTTCAGTTTTCGGACTTCCAGGAGTTTACGGTACGTTCGCGAGCTAACACCACGCTACGGAAGCTAAAGGCTAATGACAGCTAACGCGCCCGTTAGATAATCCGAGCTCGTTAACTAATTAGACTCGACTAAATTATGTTTCTAACTCCAGCTCTGCTATAATAATAATGAAAAGATTTTAAAACACCAACTCAGCTTGTGTAGCTCACTCCCTTCACTAGCTACGGCGCTAGCGTTAGCTTAGCTAAAGTTACGCAAGTGTGTCGTGTGGTGTGAATAAAAATAAACTCCTGTAGTGTTGGTGGAAACACCTGTAAATATCCATGTTAGTGAAAACAGTGCTTTATTTGCAGTTGGCGTTTTATGTGGAATAGTTAGCTCCTCTCTCTTTAAAGCTACAGTTTATTTTAGGTAACACGAGGGAGCTAATTTAGTTTGTTTGTTTGTTTCACAGTTTCTACCTGGACACCAGAAGTTGACTGAACGAGTGAGGAAGCGTCTGTATTATGGCCTGGATAAAGACGTGTCTTTAGATGCCCTCTCCTGCCCTGTTACAGGTGAGTTCAAGTTTAATATGAAACATTTGGGACTAGGGCTGCCCGATATGGCCTATAACTAGGGCTGCCACAAACGATTATTTTTTCGATTCGTCGACTAATCAGATCATACATAAATTTACTGTCCCGGAAAGGGGCAGGTGGGCGGGCGCTGTAAACCTTGCGGACGGAGCCGTGAGCCACCTTCGCCCCAGAGTCTTTTCCATGCCGACCCAGAGCCACCGTGCACTAACTCGACTAATCGTGGCAGCCCTACCGATAACCAATATCTCTATTTTTAAGCTATCTACATAATAAAAATCTTTATTTTTATTTCTCCTGTAAATCACTATGAATGTTAAGTTCAATCCTTTTGAGGCAAAAAAATAACATCAGTATGATGATTCAAGTAGACCCTTTTTGTTAATTTGCATGCAAAAAGTGGAAAATCACAACTTAAATTAATTTTAGCAAACCCCCTTTATTTCAAATTAGGGTGCTACACTCACAAGTTTTTAAACAAATAAAGTTGAATAATAACATGGTAACCCTAACCACTGCCATATAATGGATCCAGTTTGATCGACTTGCAAACAATTGTAAAATATTGTACTCAACCCGCTTTCTGACCTGCATTTCAAAAAGTAGTCTGTACTTACTCTACCTCCTGTAGAGCTTGTGGCATCTTCGCACCAGTTATTCAGCCAATAAAGTCTGTGTATTTCACAGAAAATTTTGTCTACTACATAAATTACAAAACTTTACTCGGCATCTTTATTTCAAATGACCCGACCGACCGCGACCCGGATGTCATTAAAAATAATGTTTGGTGACTCTTGACACCCGATCAATTTGGATCAACCCGCACATCACTGATCCAATGCTGTTTTTCTTCGGAACCAAGTCATCCATCTCCATCTTCAATTAACTCGCTTGGGCTCTTTACTTTTTTTTTCGCTCTGTCGCTTTTCTCTTCTCTCTCCCAGAGATTCTCTGTCTCTCCTCACTTGATACAAAAAGTACGCATGTGTGCAGGGGATTTTTCTGGGTGGGTGGGGAAGTGTGCTGCGTGCTGTGAGAATTAAAACATTTACGTGACAAGTACTCGATGGTCGAGATATAGTCATTTCATACATCTCATGTAGAACAAGCCGCGATATATATTGAGTATATTCGATATATATATCGTCCACCCCTATTTGGGACACCTTCAAAGTGTAGCTGGCATGTTAAATGCACATAATTAACCCATAAACTCAACTCTTCTTGTCTTGTGATTTCCAGATATCGCTGTGGAAATCTTCCAGAAGGCTGCCCCCAGCCCCATACGAAAGCTTCACAAGAAATATGCTGCTCATGTCTCCAGGTTTGTACGGCATATTATATAACACTCTAAATAACTAAATGTAGCACCGCGTCTAAAACAAATCTCTTCTTTTTGTACCAGGGAGGCTTGCATCTCTCCGTGTGCCATGATGCTGGCTCTAGTTTACATAGAAAGGCTCCGACATAGAAACCCAGAATACCTACAAAAGATCTCCTCCTCTGACCTCTTCCTGATTTCCATGGTATGTGTGTTGTTGGGTTCAGATGTGTTTATTTTTTGAGCATGCTGCTGTAACGAGAAACACACTGATCTGTCTCGCTTTTGAATTAGATGGTTGCCAGCAAGTACCTGTACGACGAAGGAGAGGAAGAAGAGGTTTTCAATGACGAGTGGGGAGCAGCCGGGAAGCTGGATGTCAAAACTGTCAACAACCTGGAGATGAACTTCTTGAATGCCATTGTAAGTGTGTGTTTGTGTGTTTTTGTCTACATACCTCTAAGGATCCTTGTCTCAACTATTGTGTCATATGTTCTAGGAGTGGAGCCTCTTCACGGAGCCAAACGACTTGTTCGACAGACTAAGTCATCTGGAAACCAGGTTGGTGGTCAGCTATGTAAACCTTGCGCAACACATTCCACTATGAGAAATATTCCTCCCTGAAAATGAACGACAGTTTGACATTCAAGAGTCAAACAGGCCGACGTATACTGGCTTTAATGTTAAGCAGGGGCTTTATCAGCACATCAGTGGTGTAACCGGTTTGTGTGAACAGATTGTGTCTGACTCCGGCTTCTGTATCTCCAGCATTGCGGAGCGGCAGGGGATGAAACGCGGCTGGTTCACCTACACTGACCTCTGTGTGCTACTGGAGCAGACAGCGTGGAGTCAAGCCCTCACTGCAATCTACCAGCACTTTACTAAGGTGAGGCAAAGTTCAACTCGGCGAGACTTTGACCCTTTTAATCGACAGAGTTATCACAACTGACTGTGTGGAGTTACTCTCAAAAAACTGACTCAGATTCCACCTCACGTTGTTTTCAGGTATCCTGTATGCTCGGCCTGGTCTACCTGACCAGCGTGGCCGGCCTCATTGCCACCAGCGCTGTGCTGCAGCAGCTCAGTCTCGTCAGAGGTGGCCAGACCCTGCTGCCACCTGCAGATGACATTAGCCCGACCCACCTTCAGACCTCCAACCTGAACTCAGAAGCTCCCCCCGCAGCCCAGCTCCTCCCCTGTTGTGTTCTGGCCAACAATAGTCTGAACCACCAGACTAGTGCACCTGGAGTCGGCCAACATCACGCACAAAGCCCCCCACCGGCTACCTCACAGACGTCAATATTGTGTCTCTGGGGCTCCCTCCTTGCCTCGATGGGTCATACACATCCTGAGACAAATTCTGAGATGGACGCTCCCCAAACTTGGTCTACCACCTCCTTCTTCTGCCCCGGCTGTCTTGCAACACTTCCTCCACTGCAGTGTGGGCTCAGAAACACCTCAGCACTTTCCCCTCGCGGTAACCATCAACGTCACCCACTGTGGCTGCCCTCCGGCCTCCTCGGGGGAGCAGAACCAAGTCTGAACTCTGGCTTAGGGGTGTTTCCCCCTGTACAGCTAGGACCCTGCCATCCAAAGTCCATGTTACCTGTCGACAAAGCTCAAGCTCTACTCATGCCCGGCTAGGAACGGGCAACCACCCCTGAACCTGTAGTTACGGACTCTGGAAACGAAACCAGCAGATTTCATCGCTCATTGACTGCTTCACGTCATGTTTTTGTTCACTTTTCCAGATCTAGAATACAGGTGAAGACACAAACGTAATCAGGCACTTCTCGGGCAGGGTGAGAGTTTAATAACACAGCACAGGGTGAAATTTACTCATAGTTCACAGCTGCAGAATATTATTTGCCATAATAAAACGCCATACAGTTGATGCTCAGCATTTTGAGGGATTTGGGGATGTTTTTCTTGGCAGTTTTGCTCCCAACATTTATCGTTGTTTGAAAGTTCAGGCCTGTCAGACGGCATGGCGACAAGCGTGTTTTGAGTTCTTGCATCACGGCTGTAAAAGGAACGTTGCTACTACTCGGCAGGTCGATGAAAGTGCGTGGAGGTTTCACAGCATATCTGAAAGTTCTCAGTAAGTTGTTTTTTTATTTTTTGACGGGGCTCTGAGAAGAAGGGATTAAAACCAGTTTACTATGTTTATGCTTAGTGTTAATGTATATCTTTCATTTATGCTTAATGAGCTTTACGTCAGACGTCGGTCATACACATGCAGCAAGCACTGATTTTGTACACCGGGTAGTTTTTGTTACTGTTTGTGTAACAGATTGTCTCCTGTCCTTTTAAAGAAAGGAAACAGTTTGGACTCACACATCGTCTCCATACCTCACTACACAGAAATGCAAAACATGCAGCGCTTATTCTTCTCACTTCTATTTTCTTTTTACAGTCGATATTTGTCAGATTTTACGTGAGATGTCACATGACCTTAGAGCCACTTCTGCAACAGGGTAGCCAAATTAAGAGATTAACCTACAAGTTTCTACTCTCTAAGGGGAAGAAGGAGTGCATTTAAAAAAAAGTTTCTTTGGGTTTTAAATACAACATTTAGCACGTTAAAGGCTCGCAGCAGTGTTTTCTTTGTTGATGCGGTCTGGAATTTGCACATTCATTTTCACCGCTACAGTACATTTCACTCCATTACTACCGCACCATCTTTTTAACACCAGAGGTGAATGTGAATGAATTAGTTTTTATGTACACATAAAGGACATTTACTTTGTAACTCAACCTTTGACAAAATGCTCTGAGCATCTGGATTTGATACACTTTGAAGCACGGAGTCCTTTTAATTTTGTACATGGTGTAAAATGCAAATATTGTACAAATCTGTAGAGCTAATAAAGAATGCATTTCTTTGACACTTGTCTGTTTATTGTGTGTGCCGCAACGTAGCGTACAGCCAACAATAGGCGGTGTATGTTTAGACCTCTACTGTATGCAGCTTTGGCATTTACTCCATATAGACCAAGAGGTGTCTTCATTTCCGACAGAAAGTGAATGTGTACCTTCTAGACAGGATGAATGCCAGATTTCTCTTTTAAGGATTCATTTAGCGTGCTCCACTCTGCAGCCAAGTAATTGTGGCAAATGAATGTAATGGAGACGATAACAGAGAGAGAATGCGCTCCAGACAATACCGAACGCAAAGTGACGACGATTGTGTCATAGAGACGAGAAAGCAAATGTCTGATTTTGGCAGAATCTGCAGCGTCCCTCCCCCTGAGCCTGATCCAGCTTCTTTCACCCCTCCCCGTCACCCCTCCCTCCTCACATACCACTTGAGAGATCCTAATATAGACCCGACTGCTTTGTAGGAAAGGGTAACAAACCAAACGGAGACACCAACGGTCTGAGATTGCTGCTTTGGGAAGCGACGTTTTCATGGACACACAACAGAATAATGGAGCCTCTCTCACAGGTGAAGTGTAATTCATGTATATAAAGGGGGGAGGGCGTGTTGGCGGAGTTTAAAGTGTTATTGCAAACAGAGGAAATGAGCAAGTGTGTGGCTTTCTAACTATCTTGGCAATGTCATGTGGAGAATGTTTGGCTTTGCTGTGTTGTAGGTGTCATTCCCAAGAAAGAAACAGGAAATACAGAAACAAGGTAGGATTACAGCAACAGAGCACGTGTGTGTGTGTTTTGATCTGTCTTATAAATAACAGGGGCTGTATGCATTAAGGTGTGTATTATATAACGTGATTCCTCACAGAGGCTGATGACACGGTCTACATGAATTTTATGAAAAGCCACTGCTGCTACGACGCCATTCCAACCAGCTGTAAACTGGTCATATTCGATACCACACTCAAAGTAAGTTCATGCATGCAGTCTCTTGTGCAAAAACTTGAATTTCTTTTGAATTTTCTTCTGAAATTTCTTTTTCCCAAAGGTGGAAAAGGCCTTTTTTGCACTGGTGGTAAATGGCTTGAGAGCTGCGCCTTTATGGGACAGCAAGTTACAGAGATTTGTGGGTAAGACTTGATTAACGTCGTAGGTGTAGCGACTAATTTGTCACTGTGACTTATCATTAACAGGAAACTTTTCCTGCACAGGTATGCTGACTATTACAGATTTCATCAACATCCTGCATTGCTATTACAAGTCCCCCTTGGTGAGCATGACTACACAACAGATTAAAATATATTGTTTATGTATAATACAGTTGTTTGAACCTGGTCCTTGATCTGTTTCCCTTTAAAGGTTCAAATGTATGAGCTGGAGAGCCACAAGATCGAGACATGGAGAGGTGATTCATTTGAAAGTAAATAACCAACACAGATCAATATTATATCTGTGTACACATCTCTGTGGATTTCCATTAGAGCTCCATTTCTTCTGTCTAGATGTCTACTTGCAGTCTACCAACCACTTCCTCATTAGTATTACTCCAGACGCGAGGTGACATAATCTTTCATACCATTTCATGTCTATTAACATTCAAGTCCATCCTGCTCGGCACTATACTCCTCTGTTCTCCTCTCTCCCTCAGCCTCTTTGATGCCATCTATTCCTTACTTAAACACAAGATCCACAGACTTCCAGTCATCGATCCAGAGTCTGGAAACGTCCTACACATTCTGACCCACAAAAGGATCCTCAAGTTCCTCCATATATTTGTGAGAAAGATTCAACTCTGTTGTCTTGTTGCCTTGATTGTTAAAAAAAAGGGCAATGTGGCATCACCTTTTTTTTTTCTGTGGGGTGTTTTTTTAGGGGAAGAAAGTTCCCAAGCCTGCGTTCATTGGGAAGCAGATCCAGGAGCTCGGGATTGGAACTTTCAGGAACATCGCCACTGTTCAGCAAACGGCGACACTTTACGAAGCCCTCTCCATTTTTGTGGAAAGGCGGGTGTCTGCGCTACCTGTGGTGGACCGACAAGGTAGGTCCTTCAAAGTTTTTGACATTGAAGAGCTGCATTTATTAGTATTGTTGGCTTCACCAATTAAATACGCTTAATCTGACTCACAACATGCAGCAATTTCTTTTCTCAGGCAAAGTGGTGTCACTCTACTCAAGATTTGATGTGATTGTAAGTACTGCAGAAAAACAAGGTTTCATTTAGGAAACATCTTCTCTACTTACATTGCTCGCTCAGACACTTGTGTTTGTGCTCCGTGACAGAATCTAGCAGCCCAGAAGACTTACAACAATCTGGACATGACTATGATGGAGGCCGTTAGCAGGCGCACGTGTTTCGTTGAGGGAGTGATCAAGTGCTATCCTCATGAAACCTTGGAAACCATCATAGACCGTATCGTCAGAGCTGAGGTAGATATTTTCCTCTAAGGAGTTTGGACTCGATCAGTGAAACACAAAGGAGCATTCATTCTATGTCTTTTCCCTGCTTATCCCAGGTCCATCGGCTGGTCCTGGTGGACAGGGCTGACGTGGTGAAAGGCATCATCTCTCTGTCTGACCTTCTGCAGGCCATGGTCTTATCCCCTGCAGGTATTGACGCCCTTTTGTCCTAGCACCAGGGGACAGAGGCTCCCCTTTACTCCTATACCACCTGTGTAGGCTTGAGTCCTGGTCGTGGAGCCAGCCAGGTAGGCCCTGGTGCCTCTTTTCAACCCCCAAACCTCCCCCACCCTGTTGTCCGGTTACCAGCACCCAGAGGCCTTTAACCCCACATGCACATGTCATCTTTTCCTTTCACATTTGCTCCACTGTTACATGCAAATGACCAATTCTTGCACACAAGATGAGTTTGCTGCTTGGCTCAAGAGATCTTCCATATTTTTGTTGGATGCTCGTGCTAGTCGCTGAGTAGTTTTTTGCTTCTGTCTTTCAGATATCAAGTTGTAAGTGAAATGACAGATCCCAAAGAGGAAGAAGAATTTCCCCGGCTGTGCTTCTGTTTTACATTAAGATGTCTTCCGAGATCCACGTGCTGTGTTCATGTAACAATTATGGACAGTGCATTTGATCAAATTGATCAACAATACTGTATATTTCTGTATTAAACATTTGTATTAAAACGTGCTGGTGTTTGTAGTGTACATGTGGAGTGTGGAACATATGTCTTATACACACACGAGTTTAAATATGGATTAAATTAAAACATACATCATATATATGATCAGTCAGTTCTGCAGCTTTTCATGCATGCAGCTGCATCCTCAACCACAAGATGGCGCACTTGTGTTTCAACCCTCTTCTCTCTAAACAGTAAACAAGGAAACACGTGACTATGTTTTTTTTCTCATCCGTGACGGGCCTTGTGATCCGTCCGCCCATCTGTGTCATTGGTACATCAAGTTTACAGAAATTAGTGAGAATAAGACCGGAAGTGTGCATTGCCTTCAAAGTAAAATAAGCTAAATTCTCTAAATTATTTCAAATCTTTTTGTTAAATATGAATTTATTTGTAAACATTCTGTAAATTGGTTGAATAAACATGTATACAGGGGCACCGTATAGGGGAAGAAGTTAGGACAATTCAAAGTGCCCACGACTGACAGGGGCCCCAAAAAATAGGTAAACACCAATATAAAATGATTAAACCATCATCATTGAGTATATACATTTCAAATATAATAATGAAATTAATTATGTCTTTGTTTTTAGGTGTTTTGGGTAGTAACAGTTAAATAAAAAATGGCCTTTAGCACATTTTTATGGTGGCTTTTAATCTTGCATTAAATTTTGAACCTGTATGCAGACTTGCATGACAAGACTCAGAACAGTTGCAAGCCTTTAATTAGAGTTTTTGATGGGATAGTTGTGGTGACAACAGCTGCACAGATTTTTTTGTCATGGGGCCCAAAATTCCCGAATGTATATATAGTACATTAAGTTTGTATTGTTAATTGTACACAGTTCATCCCATAAGTGTGATTTAATCTTTATATTCACACGTTTATTCACTCAAAAATTACATATTCCTGCTTTTGTAATTTGAGTACTTGTTGCTCCAGTTTTATTGTGAAAAGTCCAAACCGGAAGCTGCGTTGACTCAGCTTTTAAACTCTTTCCGACTTGACCAGCTCATCGTCTCCATATACCCCGTGATATCCACAAAAAAAAAAACAACATAACAAAGTGGGGGAAACATGGCGAGCGGAGAGGAGGCGAAAAGACGCCCCTCGGTTACCTCGTCTTCGGTCGGCCTGGAGTCTCTGTTCCCGGCGGGGACGTCGGAGCAGGCAGGCGGGGACGCGAACCCGGAGCTCGTCTGCCTGCGGGAGCGTCTTCAGGTCTGGCTATCGCAGTACGAGCCCCCGCTGCTCTGGGTGCAGAGGCTGCTGGTGTGGGAGAGGCCGTTGTACAGCATCTCTGTCGCCCTGACGCTCAACACTTTATTCTGGTAATAAAACTCTCCGTGCTCAATCACTTTTATTTAAAAAAAGCAGCCGCCTCGGACAACACGTATCTGTCGGTGAATGTCACGATAAGTCAGCTAATCCCACGACTTTAGCTCGATGCTAACGTAGCTCGCAGTTAAAAACTTCATTGCCCGGCTTGCGTCACGTCTTAAACACTCTCAGGAAACATTATTGAACAAATACACACCCCAGTTATTTTGAGCTTTGTCAGCTAACACAGGTGCTACTTGTATTATATCTGCATTCATATGTTTATGTGTGTGTCCCCATCCACAGGCTGCTGTCAGCCACCTCCCTGCGGCCTCTCTTCCTGCTCAGTGTGTCCCTGCTGGGACTCATGCTCCTGGAGAGGTGGAAGCCAAAGCTGCCCATCATTACTGGTAAGCCCTGGTCTGACTGGTCCTTTGTTCATTCACTGTTGTTGCAGAACCAATAAAAAATGTATATGAGTTCAAAAAGTGTTTACACAGTGTTTGTTTGTGTGTATCAGCTTGCACCGACACTGTCCTGATGGAGGGTTTGGTTTCTAGTGGAGACAGCAAATTCATTTGCACATAAAAAATAATTAAAAGGAGGGGTTGCTGTCACCAATAACACGTTGCTGCAACTGATTTGAAATTTGCTGACCATTCTTGATCATTCTCCAATATTCATTCAATATTCACGATGTGGTGTTTTGCCTTTTGGCAAAGTGGGTAAATCCTCAAGCTATTTAAAACCAGCATGTTATTGGCACAACACGACCTTATGAATACACATAGATCAATTTTTCAATAAACACGCTGCGTCACATCAGACGTGGCAAAATACACAAATGCTGTTTTGCTCCCATGTGTCACAAAAACACATTTGTGAAAGTAAACTCACTTTTCCACCTCTTAAGGCTAAGTGGCGAACTTGAAAAACTTGCTAAAATATTTAGTTTTTGGTTCATGATCTGCTGCTAATTCCTGTTTTTCCTCCTGCTGCAGTTCAACATGCAGAGCCTCACCCTGTACAAAGGTGTGTAGTGTGCATATAACAAACACTCTTACATCCTGTAATAATTCAAAATAAGAGCTTTTTTTTGTCATGTCACACCCTATCATCAGGCGTCACTTTAGGCTGCCGGTCCAGTTTAGTTTGTTTCTGTGCTCATCTGTGTGTCACTCCACTGTCATCACACGAACATGGAATCTCACACTACCACTCATCATCATTTAAGTACAGCCTGAAGAACTTACATATCTGTTCTTTACAAGTGAAGTGTGCGTCTTCTTGTTTGCACGCAGTGAGACGATGAGCGCCGAGCAGCGTCTGCTCAGCATTCCTGAGCTCAGCCACCACCTGGCTGAAAGCTACCTGACCTGCTGCCTGTACCTGCAGGAGATGCTGCAGTACAAACGACAGAACCATGGCAAGGTACGACCCTTTGACTCTGCCCAGCGTCACATGTTTTAGACATCACTACACAGTATGGAAACATATGTTAATGGATTAGTAATTTCCAGGTCTGGATAAGTATGGAAAAATATTTCTGTTTTCTAAAATATTAAACTCAGAACTTAAACGATCACACGAGCGGTGTGTTTTTATACAGCCGTGTGAGCGAGCACGCTTGATGTCGTCAAAGGCAAAGCGGCGCACTCCTACACAGAGCTGCCTCTCCGCCTGTACATCACATCGTGCAAAACAGCTCTGCCCCATGAGCCCATATCTAAGCGTACCATCTGGACATCTGTGAAAGAAAACGTGGGAATACGTTTGAATTGCTTACGTATGTAGCATAACAACCAAATACTAATCCTGTCTGAGCGTTCCTGTTATGCAGCGATGATAGGTATCTTTGTTGTGTGGGGAAAACTTTGACTGTGCTTGACACAGTGAATAAGGCTGCACAGACAGATATTAATTGATTGGTCTGTGCTACATTACCTGGTTACAGTCATACATAATCAGAAAGGTTTTAAAAATATAATAGAATGTGTTTTTTTTTTATTTTATGAAACCGTGCAAAGATTCACTGTTAGTCTAGAGAGTTCTGCAGACCGAGCAGAATTATAATGATGTGCCCAGTTCAGATACGTGATCCGTTGCCGCCTCCAGTATAACTCTGTAACGCATGGCTTTATTCAAGCTTGCAATTCTCTGTTTACATTCAGACCATCTGGCGTCTTTTTATTAATAATAAACCATGTGCAGGTCGTTAAGAGCTCACGTAGTGAAATGCAGCCGAGTCAACATGGCATGAATAAACAAATGACGTCCGCGCGCGCATGTGTTTACTTTAGCCTGCAGACTACAAACACTGATTTGGAAGCACGGGACGCCACAAGACGCGTCTGATCTAGGCAGGTGCTGCGGTCGCCAAGAACTCATCCAGCCCCGTTGTACTCGAACACACCTGCAGAGACGCCGCGTTTTCCACCTGCCTCCACCTCTTTGAAGGCGTAGATGGCTAATTTCTCACTCTCTGTCCCCCCAGTTCTGCGCGATGATGTGCAGCGGCTGCTTTGTACTCGCCGTGGTTGGACATTACGTACCAGGAATCATGATCTCCTATATCATAGGTGAGTTGTAGCAGTCAGTGGAGGTTTTTAATTACATTTCCTGCTCGATGAATATTACAAAATCAACATTTTCTTTCTGTATACACTCTAAATTTGTTGTTTTTTTGTCCACACACCTGTTCAGTGCTGAGCGTGCTGCTGTGGCCGCTGGTGGTGTACCACGAACTGATCCAGAAGATGTACACGGGCTTGGAGCCCATCCTGATGAAACTGGACTACAGCATGAAATGGGATACCGAACACCGCAAGCATGACAAGAGGAGTGAGTGCTGCTGTGACACCTTCAGGCTGACAGTAAAGCGGACAGCTGCTCAGACTTGTTGCTTGTAACATTAATACAGGACTTGAGCACGCTTGGAGGAAGTGTTTGTCGCTTACAGATACCCAAGCTGAGCCCCCAAAACCATGCAAACACAATAGAATAGCCAATGTAACACTGTGTTACACAATTGTGTAGAGGATGACATCTTACAAGTGTGTGTGTGTTTTAACAGAGGTGAAGAAGGAGATGGAGGAGGGGGACGAGCCAAGAGCTGAAACGGAGAGCGATAGCGAGGAGGAGCTGTCCTGTTTCGCCCCAACGGTATGGACACATACCTGAAACCTTAGCCTACATGACACTGTCACATATTTAACGACACACACACACACACACAGGAAGCAGGGTGTGTGTGTTTTTCTTTAGCTGGGACGGGAGTGGAGCTCTCGCACTGTGGCGTCAACTCTTGACAATGATGAAGATGGCAATACGTTTGTGTTTTAGCGGCGATCTAACGCTGTGGTTTTGTCGGGCAGGTGGATGTGAAGACCACAGCTCTGGCGATGGCCATCACCGACTCGGAGTTGTCCGATGAGGAGGCATCCATCTTAGAGAGCGGAGGGTTCTCTGTGTCCAGAGCCACCACTCCTCAACTCACGGACTTCTCTGAAGGTAAACGGCCGCTTGTGTCAACTTCATGCTTCAATTTTTTGTTTTTTTGGGGGTTTGTAGAAAATGTTTGAATCAGTTCAGCTGGATTTTTGTTGTCTCATCTCTACTACAGATCTGGACCAGCAGAGTTTACACAGTGAACCAGAGGAGTCCTACATGCGAGATCTCCCAGAGTTCCCCTCAGTTGAGGAGTTTCCGTCCATCGAGCAACACCTGCTCCACTTCCCCTTGCGGGGCCCCGGCCAGGTCGATGGAGCCCAGGCCGGCGCTCAGTCAGAGGGGGAACTGTTGAGTCCCGCCAGCCTCCTCATCCAGCACCTCGCGTCTCCGCTCCACTTTGTGAACACGCACTTCAACGGACACGGACGACCACCCGGGGGCGAGGAGGGCGCGATGCCCGTGGCGGCTGCAGGGGAGGAAGCGGGGAGGCAGGGTGGAGGGGAGAAGGATGAGGCAGCCCAGGGTGCGCAGCGCTCCTTGGAGGCGCTGAGCGAGGAGATAGTGAGCACAGCCATCTCCACTGTGGTGCAGAACACTCTGTCGGCACTGCTGCGCTCCAGCGAGGCCAGCGAGGAGCCCTCCCTGGCCGAGTTCCTCCCCACTGAAACCCCACCGGGTGCTCTGGAAATCTCCACCCAACCCACCGACGCCGCCGCTAACACTACAATTGCTACAATAGGGGTGCCGGGGGCTGACGAGGACCTGGACGAGGCGATTACAACGGAAAGCGGCGCCGGCGACGACACACTAGTTCCGACAGAGGAAGAGGACTTTGAGCTTCTGGACCAAAGTGAACTGGAGCTGGTGGACGAGGGGCTGGACCTCAGCTCTGACAGACAGGCGGTTGGAGGAGCTTCAGAGACACCTCCATCCCCTCAGCATCAACCACAGTCATAGCTTCCCTGTCGCCTCCCTGTGCCCCCCAGCTCCAACTGTTCTGTTTTTATTTGTACGTTAGAACTACCTTATATCCATACATACAGCTATATACGAAACATTTATCAAAGAGTTTAGAGTTTAATACAGTTGGTTGGTGATTGTGTGGCAGATGGTTGAGATTACTTGGTGCGTTTTGCTTGTAGAGCCTCTCATCATAAGGGGTCTGATCAGCTTCAGAGTCCTCTAGTCCAGGACCATCACATTACGGGGATCATGACAGACACAGCTGTAGTCTGTACACAGAACTGGCTTTGGTTAACCATTCGTCAGGAGGTCGCGACGAATTTTAGATCGGGCTTGATTACTTAGTGTCGCCGAATAAATTCGCTCACCGCGCCGTCCAGTCTTTGACGCCTTTATTTTCTACCCTGGCTGACAAATCCACCTTGTTTTCTTTAAAGAGGGTGTTTATGTAAATGGTGTTATGAAGAGTTGAAATGTTGGATGCTATTATTATTAATATATGCTATAAATTATTTAATTTAACAGTCAGTCGATGAAACTTTATCGTTGAGCTGAGGGGGGAAGTCTAAAAGTCTGTTTCCTTCAATCGCCCACAATGATTGTATGAAAATTGTTTTAATGACGACGCGACGGACGTGCAGATTTGAAACGTAGTTATTCCCAGAGTTAGTCAAACAATCGTATTATCCTTCACTTTATTTTTACCTCCACGGTCTCCAGAGAGAGAGGAGAGAAGCATTTCGTAGGCTTGTTGGATGTCGACAAGTCGTAGATCTTTACCCAAACACATAAGTGACTTCGGCGTGGCAAGACAAAAAGCCGAGTGCCTCGTTTTATTTATATCCGTGAAGAGGATTTATGTTCACACATCCACACGTAACTGAATTTATTTATTGGAATTAGTTTGAAAAACACAGGCTTCTCGTGAGACCCGATTCGAACATGTATAGTCATCACCGGGGGGTATGTATATTCACCGAATAACCTCCTTTGTGCCACGACAAGTCCATGCATGCCATGCATCACGCATGTTATTTACCATGATCGATATTTGAGGTCAATTTTCGAGAGTGTTACTTTTAAACCGGAGCAGATTTTCCTTTCTGTCTTTGGAGGAAGGGGGGGCGTACACATGGATTAGTGGAAAAACTGTTGACAAAAAAAGAAACGCTTGACCGCGTAAAGACGCCGGTTTTTGCTTTTGTAAACCACTCAGCATCTAAAATCTCAGGGGTGGGTTGTACAAATTGAATATAGCATCGCAGAATCCGTGTCCATTCCCTGACTTGTCGTAGTGCATTGTATTTGTACTAACATTTCTTTTCTTTTTTTTTCAGTCGACGCCTCCTTGTGTATAGTGTAGAAATGCTAAAAAAAAAAAAAGAAAATGTATATTCTGCATGTAAAAACAGCACTCTGTTCAAGTTCTCCTTGTCAAACTGACAAAGTACTGCACAATTTGTGAGGGGAAAAAAAATATATATAAATTTGAATGTTTCAGGTTAAAAGAGCCCATTTAAATTCAGTTTGTTTAATATTTAATTACCAACCAGGGGGAATACAAGTTTTGATGTGTCCTCATTTTTAAGACTACTCGACTGACTGGAAATGGGTGGCACGTGACAACATCTGAGATAGAGAAGGATATTAACAGACTAGTTTGTGTATGGTAGTAGTGTGTTATATGCTTAAAATATCGCTTCTTCTAAAAAAAAAAAGCACTTATTGAACTGTACAATTTTAAGAAAAAAAAGGAATATATTTTCTAATTTCTCCTTTTTCCATAAAGTACTCAGTTTGATCTTTTACATCTAAAAACATAATGGCTACGGACGAGTTTCACAAAGCGGTAAAAGATCTATTGTCATGAGGCTGGTAAAATAAAAAATAAAAACTGCAACTCCACATGTGAAAGTAAGAGAATAAAAGAACAAACTGAAACTAACACTGGATTTTATTTGGATTATTTACTTCCTGTCTTACATGATTTCTTTCAGGCTCACAGGAAAATCTTCTTTTTTTCTTTAGCAGCAATAATCAGATTTCTGATCCAAGTTCTTTTTCCTATGGGAGAAAAACAGCTGTCATTTTTTTCAGAGGCCACATATGCGACATCCTTTCTCGCTGTCATGACTCGACGTACCTGTTTGAGTTCACTTGCGGAAATCTTGAGTCTCTCCTTTAGCTCGTCTTCGACCGGAACGTCAAACCGCACGGACCATTTACCGTCCACGAAGGAGACTGGAACTGAGAGGACGATGCCCTCTGGGAGATCATGAAAGCCTGTAAAGGATGTAAAATCACGTTTCAGCTAAACTCTGGATGCCTCATTTCACAATGTGCCTGAGATCATGCTCTGTGTCTTCACCTGGACAAAGTACACCCATGGAGAAAACCTCATGCGGGCCACAAATGCCATTCCAAGCTTTGAGGACCGTGAGGATCCCGTTGGCGACCGACATGCCAGCTGCTTGGCAGCTCTTTGAAGCCACAGCTGCGCGCTGACGGCATACCAAGTCTTGAAAGTCTGTTTCCAGCCATTTCCTGGAAGAGAAAGAGAGATATAACTGGATTTTTTTTGGCACGGGGTGTTTGTGACCGCTGGGTCAGATGTTTTGTGCAAAGCCAAACACTGGCAGGGTACGGTAATTTGATTGTAGACGCCAAACCTTATCGTGTTTTGTTGGTTTAGCCTGCCAAAGTTCCCAATGGGTGCAGTTAACCAATAAGATGCATGAATACCTTTTGAACCAGGGATTCGAAGCACTCTTGCATGTCGTTACAAACCTGTCATGTAGGATCTTTCGGACTGGTTGGGAGAAGAAAGCCGGTCCTTTGATTGCACCATCATAGTTGAAAACCTTCGCCTTCTGCAAGTCAGCGTAGAAACTACCACTGATGTTTCCCCACACAATGACGTTTGTAACATCTGGAGAAGAAGAAGAAGCAGAAATGATTCCTCTTGCATGGAAAGTGAAACTATACATACATCAGAATAAATACAGAAGTAGCTACCTGAAGTCTTCACTTTCAGCTTCTTCGCAACAATAGCCCTGGCTTCATTCTCCAGCTGTGTCGCCATGGAGATGAATCGATAGCTGTCGATGGAGCGTGCGTGGTCCAAAAGGAGCGAGCATCTCAGGTTGACGAATGAGTCGCCGGACACCATCACCTTCACCTCCTTGTTGGCCCTCGTGTCAATCAGCTGTCCGTATGTTCTGTACCTGTCTGAGATCCGCTTTACTTGTTTCTTCTTCTTTTCCTCCTCATCCTCTGTTTCGCCGTCATCAGAGCAGCACTCATCCAGCAGGAGGATTACATCTGCTCCCTGGAAGGCCTGTTCCAGATCTGTGTGAATGGTCACCTGTGAAGAAATACAGTTAGATGGCTTCATGTTCCTCCTGATGTGGTTTTAAAAAAAACAAAAAATACTATACTTGATAGAGCAGATGAAGTGCCAGGTCTTCAGCCTCCATCTTCACCCCCTGCAGTTCCTCCTCGCTCGCTTCCAGGTCCAGTAGGTGGAGGCTGATTGCAGAAATGTGGGGGAACACCTCAGCTGAGAGCAGATTGGGGATCAGGAAGTGGCAGGTTGGGCTGAGAGCACTGGAAATATGTACACCCCAATCTGTCAGCTGATGGACGTGTTTACTTTGGTTCAAAGCATTTCAGACTAACTCACCAGGTGATCCATATGTGCACAGGTTTGATGAGACTCAAACGATGCTGCTCCTCTGCGTCAAGGCTCATCTTGGTTTGCAGATTCTCCGCTGCGACACTCAGCATCATCTCAGTGGGCATGTCCGATGTGACGCTGTAGTAGCCCTGCACAAACATGGATTAAAAGAAACTGTGCATGCGTCGGAGGTGATTTTTAATTTAAGGAAAGCTCATGTGTGCGTACCTGACAATGCTCCAGGAAGTCACTGAAGCCCCCTATGAGCGTCCCTTTCCCTCCTTGGGCCACCAGTTCTCTCCAAACCAAAGGGGACTGCTCGTGTTTCCAGCCATTTCTTTGGCAGATGGTCTCCAGCCATTCCTACCAGTCAGCAGAATAAATAATAATAATTATTATATAATAATAATAAATGTAAAGTTATCTCTTCTCAGAATATTAGTAGTTATGTAATTAATATCATCTGGAAACAAAAAAAACAACTGGCCTGATTTCAACATGAGTTATAAAACATTTTATTTTGAAATGATGTACTGTATTTGTGGCTTTACTTTCAAAATAAAAGACAACATTACCTTCCATTCGTGTGGGACGATGGAGACCTTATGGACACTGAAGTCTGGCAGAGTTTGCTGCAGACAGTCTGCCAATAGTTCCGCTTTGGCGTAATGTGGACAGTCTGTTTTACCTGAAACAGATCAAACAAGTCAGAATTTAACTCCATTGAATGCTACAAAATAAAAGCACGATCAGACTTTTTTTTTTACCAGCGAGCACGAATTTAGCCATTAGCGCTGGTTGCTAGGAAACCGAATGGTGTGGCGCTTATTTGTTTCCGTGCAGGAAACACACAAAAAATATACATCAAATATCTTTTTTAGAAAAAAAGGTAACACGACAGTTGTATTACAAGTTATAAATAATATATTTTAAAGACTAGTCTAGTCATAATTAACATTGTTTATTATATATTTTGACTGCATGTGAGTTGAAACGCGGTGGGGGGCTAAATACGGCAGCGCACACAGCATGGAGCACCGTGTGAGCATGTTAGCCGAGGTGGCTACATCATGATAGATTATTTTGGGTGTCTGTGTCAACTTTTACCGCCAAATGTCAGACAAGACACGTCCAGCGAGTGACGCCCGTCACTGTGGCGCAGTTATTTCTACGATAATACAGTAATAAGGTATGTAACGGTGTGTTTAAGTCTGTTGACCTTCGTCAAAGCTCGTTGTAATACGTCATTCATGCTAGTTACGTGCATAATTTAACAGTACAAGCAGGAAAAACATTGAGAATAATTATTTACCTAACGTTTTTTGTTGTTAGTTAGCAGCTGTTCGCTTCACAAACAAAGATATAGTCTTCTTTCACCTCTTCCTAGTGGCCCCCCCTGTTGTTGGACAATGTCTGTCAAGATGACAGAGGAGGTCATGAGACTGGCCCTGCGCATCTGCAGCCGCAGGTTTCCATGGCAACCGTTGACCACGTCAATCAAAGACTTACCTTTCAGGATTCACCCTTTGGCACACATTGAGGACTCAAGGCCAAGCCTGGCTCGCACTTCGGTGAGGTTTTACTCACAGGACGGCGTTCACAGCGAGGAGCGCCTCACTCCAGTGATCAACTCCGATGGAGCCACCTCAAACAAGCCACGGTTTCCTTTCAACGACCACCTGCAGCAGTGCGGCTCCCCATCAGACGTGTTAGATCTCACCTGGCGGTACGCGCCCACGGTTCGACAGATCAGCAACTGCCTGACCCACATGTGGTCCGCCACCAAGAAGATGACAGACGAGCAGAGGCGCTGCGAGCTGGAGCTCATGTTCGAGCATCCTGCGCTCGACAGGCTGCTGCAGAACGCCATGAAGAGCGCGGGCCACATGCGCAACGAGGACTTGGCTTATTCTCTCATAAGTATGGTCAAGCTGGGTGTTCCCCAACGCAGCCGCGTGGTCCAGACTTTCCTGCGAGCCTGCCAGGTGAGACAGCGAGCAAACATCGCTTCATACTGGTGGTGTTTTTGTTGTGTTGTTGTCGTTGTCGTGATGCATTTTATTGTCCACCGACAGGAGAAGCTGAACGACTTTGATGAGAAGTGCCTGTCTATCATGGCGTCCTGTCTGAGAGACATGAAGGAGGACACCCCCAACGTCTTTGCACTTAAGGAGGGCATGAGGTCAGGATTATCAATCTGTCAAACGTTTGCTTGATGAATGAGAAGGCGAAATGTGTTATTTTTGTCCACAACACAAACATATTCAGTTTATTGTCACAAAGAACGGAAGAAAACATTAAAATATTCACATCTGACAGGGTGAAATTCTGACATTTTTCTTTACAAAAAAGGCAGATCGATTACCAAGAGTTGGCGAATCATTTAATAGTCGACAACAAATGGACTCATCATTGCAATTCTCATCAGAATTTTAGGATCGGTGCAGAAATTAAAAGCCTGAATTCTTCACATTGTCTTGTGGTTGTGTCGCAGGCTGTTGGTTGAGGCCCGTCTTCCCAAGATCAAGAATGTCATGTCTCTCCAGACCATGATGTATCTGCTGGGGGAAAACGCCCCGCTGGACCTGAAACGGAAACTCGAGGTCGGTTTATGTCATTTACACATTATTTAGAGGGTTGCGATTGCCAACTCTTGTGCAGGCTTGTCACTTCACTGCTCAACATTTTGGAGAACCTGCATGTTATTTACCTGTATCCATCCTTCGTTTCTCCAGGAAAAGGCTCTGTCACTGACAGACCAGTTCAGCCTTCCTAACGCCCAGCACATGATCTCCACCATGGCCACAATGGGCTTCTACTCCAAACCACTGCTGGACGTCTGCAGCCGGAAGATAAAAGGTGACCACAAGATGAAATTGTTAAACCTTTTGAACCATTGTCTCATTTAAATGAGGGGCGGTAATGACGTCGGCACAAACTGGTTCTGGTTCTTCTCCTCTGGTAGATGACCTCTATGGAATCCCCTTCAACAGACTGTTCACAGTTCTGCTGTCCTGCAAGGAGCTGCGCTACAGAGACATGGATCTGCTCACCAGCATCTCAGACTACATCGCCTCTACGCTGGACTTATGGACCACCAAACAGGTACTTCTTTTTTTGTGTGTGTCTGTGTGTGTGTGAAATGTTTGTCATGTTAATTTCCAGACATCTTATGCCTTTTTCCATCTCTCCACTCAGTTAGTCCTCTTCCTCTCTGTGCTGGAGAGCCTCGCCTTCTATCCCGCCGCCTTGATGGAGGCGTTCGCTGAGAAGGTGATCGCCAATCCGGACGCCCTAACACTTCAAGACCTCCTCTGTGTCCTCAAGGCGTACTCCTCTCTTAACTACGATGTGCAGCACCGGAGACAACAGTGAGTCGCTTGTATGTTTTGAGGTTTTGCCGCCATTGCACCAGTTTGCATACAGATAACTCAACAAAGATGCCATTCATTTTGTTTCCCTTTCACTCACCCCACCTTTGAGAGCACTAGCTCTAAAAAAAAAAAAAAAAGTAGCACAGCTTTTTTTTGTGTGGTATACGACAACATCCCCTGACCTGTTTTTGAGAGTATATTTTGGTTTTTAGAGCGAGCACCTCTGAAATAAGTTTGAACGTGACAGTGGGTTGTAAAGTGGAGGCCACATTTCCTGGTTTGAGTTGAACATGCAAATTTTCTCAGTGTGGTTTAAAGACGTGGAGCGGAACAATGTGCGTATTTGTCAACACAGAGGCGAGAGTAGAATGTGAAGAATGTGTGAAGTCAGTCATCGCTGCAGAAAACCGCTGCAACTGTCAGACTGTTTGCTTTGGAAAGTTTTAATATTTGTCTGAACATGTGAAAGAAACTCAGGCTGTCAGAACAAGGGACCTCTACCGTCTTTAGACTTCCATTTTCTGACTTTGGATTTCAGGTTCTTGGATAGTCTCAGTCATGTTCTGGACGCCTACCTGCCCAAGATGTCCGGGTTTGAGCTGTTAAAGACCGTATACTACCTGTGTCAACTGGGCCACTTTCCCTCCGCACAGCTGGAGCAACTCCTGCAGGGCAGCACGCTGGAGCAGTTTAAGATGACAGGTAAGACGTGGAGTCACTCACACATGACTCAGCTCCACCACGTGACTTCTTCTTCTCCTCCATCTGAGCTGCCCTCATTTCTCTCCAGCGCCCAAGTTTGTCCAAAACCAGGAGAGGATGTTTCAGACGGTGAACTTGTGCCTCCGTCTCGACCGCCCTCCGCTCCCTACGCCCCTGACCGTCCCCTCATCCATCCTGGGAGAGCCCACCCTCAGCGGGCCATCAGCCAACCTGTGGTTCTCGCAGAGCATGCGGAGTGTGTTGGGAGACCAGGTAGACACGGTGCTTCAGGAGAGGGTGGTGGTGGAGGACTTCTACTTCATAGGTAATGTTAAGTCATCATATAAAACAAACGCGTCTGCATTTTTGCACTTGAACTTGAAAGAAAAAGGCTCAAGTTTCCATGTCTGCGTGCGCTGACTCACAGATGGTGTCATAACCAAACCTCTGCCAAACCAAAGCGCTGTGACTGAAGCGAGTTCTCCGGCAGAGAGCAGTCAAAGGTAAGACGCGACATCGACTCGATTACATCAGCAGACTTGAACTTGAACGCATCAGCATTGACATCTGCCTTGCCCATTCTTTTTTTTTTTATTGAATTGTGCTGATGTCATGCTTCGTGAGGTTTGATAATGTCAAACCGAGTGGAGAGGAAGTTTGCACAGACAACTTATCGATATTAGATCATCAGAGAGTAAATGAGTAATGTAAAAGCAGGGCCGCTTGTTATTTGTGTTTAACACAATGATCATTTCTTTAACTGACTCAAACTTAACAGAATAAAAAGAAAAGTCACACTTTTAAAGTTGATTTCTGCGCCCGTCTGTACTTTTAGAATTCTTCTCACTGCCTTTCATATGTAATTAGTCATTTAATTTCATATATCACGTATATACTCATCTCTCCTGCTCTGTCTGTCTCACTACTGTGCTTTGGATGTTGTAAATTGTTCTGTTTTAAGTCACTTAAACTAAAAATATTTCTCCTGAGCCTGTTGGTGCAAAAATTGACGATGTGCGGCGTACTGGAAAATGGGTATAATTATACATTTTACGTTTTATGTGCCAGTTCTGAACTGTTCCTGTAAATTTTAAAACATGAATTAAAATAAAATACAGTAGCTGTCGGAACACTATAATAATCCCTCTGAATAAATGAGTAAAAATGCTGAGATCTGCAGTGAAGTGTTTGTCAAAGGAAGTCAGAAGTTCAGAGGACCGAGCGTCTCCGTCTTGATGAAAAGAAAGCCACAGTCTGCTCTGTCTGCTGTTCACGTTTCAGAGTTTTCGTCTGCTCTCATAACCGAACCTCCACTTTCATCCCGTCATGTCTGCACCCAAATTCAAATTTTGACCTTTGTGCAGCAGAGAAACCCTCATCCTATCTCTTCTAGATTTGCAGTAATCTGCGCTCAGCACACTGCGTTTTGCTTCGGCACGTCCAAACCCCGCGGCACTCTGGCGGTCATGGCTCGCCATCTGAGGATCTTGGGATTCGAGCCTGTTTTGGTGAGACCCAGAGATGATTCACAAATGCCGTGCGCCTCAAACAACAAATTGAACCACCATTTCAGTGAGGTTCACATGATCCCTCCTCCTGTTCTCCAGGTCATGCAGCAGGAGCTGCAGTCCATGTCTGAAGAACAGAGGACAGAGTTCTTCAGGGAACGGATTTTTCCAGAACACCACAGGTCGGACACACAACCCAAAACGGAAGCAGCCGAGATCTTGAGGACAGATGTCGGCGTTTAACATGTGCCAAGTCACGGATACAGTCATCAGAGACAGACAGATTTTGTTGTGCTATCCAAAACTTTGTAAACGATTAAGAAGGAATTCATGTATTTAAATAAATGTTTATTAAACATAAATGAGTTCTGATTCATCTGCTGTCTATGAACGTTAATATATTCCTACATTATTACAACATAATCTGTACAATCAAGTAAATGCTAAAAAGAAATAACAATAAAAAGGGGAAAAAAGGAACTACTACTTTCGCTGTGTAGACACAAAACTACAGACAAAAACAATATGTCAAGCTACTACAAGGACATGCACAGTCATCAAAGACAGACAGATATATATATTAATATATTCCTATAAGAGTCCTACATTATTACAACATAATATGTACAATCAAGTAAATGCTAATAAGATGAATATTTTATTTGTAAGTCGGTGCCTCTTAAAGAAATTCAATAAATGAAATAGAATAAATTAAACTTTTATTTGGGGAAAGCAAAGATTACTTTATATTTGACATATTTAAACCACCCAAAGGACCAGAAGTGTAAAGGTTTAATGTGTGATGTATGATGCAAGATGCAAAATGGTCCAAAAAAAAAAGGTCAAATCAGCACATACTGGGAGAAACCAAACCAAAAATAATAATAGCCCAAACTTTGACAAAGGAAATAAACTACTAGAGAGAAAGGGATGAGTCTGGTTAGGATATCCATCAGTGCATATAAAGGTAATAAAAACAGAATCTTGATTTATTAGGATAGGATTTATTCGTCCTTACACTTCTAAAGGGGTCTAATGTTAACAAAAGATGATCGTTATATGGAGGACACAGAATTCACCAGGAAAAACATATTCAGGTTGGTTATAACTCCATGTTAGTGTGTGGTAATATCTGCTGACTGAGATCAGATCGGAATCTTGTTGTTTTTTTTCTGTGAAAGATGCCAACCGGGCTGAAAAAAGACAGATATCAACTACAAATAACAACAACTCTCCAATAATCCCTGACAGGCTGGTGTGAAGTGCCACAAAACAATGCGTAAAAAAACTTGAAGATGTCTTTTTCTATGTATTTATTCGTTTGTAGAACTTTAGGGCTTGCACACCTCGAAACTGCAAATAACCCAGCCTCTTTTGATTTCCTGCCTTATGTATGATCATCCTGTTCTGTTTAGTAAAAAAACAATTAAAATAAAGCATAAAAGAGAAATCACCGTAGTGTCTGGATACATTTTGTAAAGTTTGCAAAAGATCTCTTCATGGGAAGAGTGAGTGCGTGGGACGGAAAATGTCTTGATTTTTTTTTGTTGGTTTTTAATCATCTATCTGCCAAAGGGTTAAAAAAAACTTAACAGAACCAATATGTTCATCTCTCGTTCATGTTGCATGCGGTAGCTGATGAGTAAGACCAGGCTGCTGTGTGACACCAATAAAAACCCAACCTGTGCACGCTTGCAGTAACTGCACAAAAAGTGCAAGGTGAGCGAGGTAAAGGTAAAAACCCTTTGAAGCGGCCGCATGTGCAGAGAGCAGAGGATGGGAGAAGAGGAGGGAGGGAGGGAGGACAGGAAACGCTTGCAGGTTGTTATTGTTTGAAGCGTGCCTCCTCCCTGACGTACGTCTGCTTCTCATCAAACCTCGGGTCGTGTTAACTGTCTGAGAAGGCTTTCTGATTTCTTAGAAATTAAGAGCAGGCTGGAAAATAGATGTGAATCAGTTGCTTGATAGTTTTCTTTTTCTCTAACGACTCCTTTTTCCATTTTCAGAAAGTTGTGGTCACTCCTGATCCACATGATGTCAAGTAACCCTGTGAATGTGGTTAAATCCCCCCCTGTTCAGACACCACCTTCTGTTTCGACCACAGAGATAGGGGTGTGTGTGTGTGTGTGTGTGTGTGTGTGTGTGTGTGTGTGTGTGTGTGTCTGACAGACAGAGACAGTAGTGAGTGGGTGAAACAGGAAACAGAGCAAAACCAAAACTTGTTAGGTAAGATTATTTAATTATTTTTTTTAAGACAACTGTAAAAAGGAACTGCTACTTTCGCTGTGTAGACACAAAACTACCGACAAACACACAATGCCACTTACACACACAATATAATATAATGTGTCCAGCTACTACAAGGACATGCACAAGGGTCAGACGATGCACAGGGGAGTCAGAAGTGTCGTGGTATAGGGTTTTGGACCCCTCTTTTCTTCTTGCGGTCCCTGGGCGGTTTGGGTTTGGTGTTCATGTAGTCACTCTGGGAGTCTGTCCTTCTCAGTTTGATCTGTAAGACACAGAGAGTTCATTAAGTATTAAGAGCAGTATGATGCAAGGTGAGGTCACATCCCCTGGAGTTTGTGGGAGGGTTTCTGGGAAATTGAGTGTAACCTACATAATTAATCATTAAAAATAATTTTTTAATTTAAAAAAGTGAACTTTTTTTGACTTGGCTGACTATTTTTAGGGCAGAGAAAAGGGGAAATCCACAGATATGTATCGAATTTATCAGTTGTAAGACAAACTTGGTGGAAAAACTGGGGCGTATGATGCTTTTTTTAAATTCATTTAAAAGAAAAGAAAAAAGAAAAGATCAGAAAATAAAGCAGCTGAACGAATTAAATGTAGAAAGGTGTCTTTTTTTTTTAGATGATTGCTAAACTTGCTGCGAAGATGATTTGCAAAATAGACGATTTCTTTCTTGGAAATCTTGAAAATATCTTTTTGTTTCAAAAGTTAAAATAATTTTATTATTTTGTGTCGTATAAATGTTTTGCATGTGTCTGAGGAATAACGTACCCAGATGGAGATGGCAACGATGGTGATAGTTATGCTATAAGTGCTGACAAGTGTCAAAATCCAAATCCAGTGATATCCACAGTTTGGTTCAACTTTTGTAGTACGGCAGACTTTATTGCACTGTTGTCCTGGAAGAAACATATTCAGTTAGTGTTCAGTGGACTGGACTGTACGTACGTACTTACAGGTGTGCAGCCTGAGTGCCTTACCTTCTATAAGTACCAGGGTCCTCTTATTTCGTTTAATTAGGGGAGGAGGGTACATGACGGTGCCCTCACACCTGTAGATGCCGAAGCTGCTGGAATTCACTCCAATGAGCTTGAAACTGGCCGACTTGTTTTCTGTGTGCAGTTCCACGCCCGCATGACAGTGGCTGCATGTATGGTTGTAAATCCTTTCGTCGGCGTGAAAGAGGTTAAAGCTTGACTCAGAATTGTCCGACACCGGGCAGGGCACGGTCACATTGCCTCCGACGGGTACGCAGACTTTTCTCAGCTGGTCTGAAGAGAAAAAGTTACACACAGAGTAATGTAAAGGTGTCATGAACATTTTTGCTGTTGTGGTAAGCCGACTCAGGATGCCTGAGTCTGTGAGCAAACACATTTTTTGCAAAGGAAACGGCTTCTTACAGTTACCACTCCTGCAGCAAAGATTGATTTATTTGCATTTGATTCCACTCTCTGATATTAAGGCTCTGAAACTCAAAATTCGTCATTTCACAGCAACTCACACCCCCGCACGGAATTTGTTCAATAACAGAACATCTAAGCGCGTTTACCTCTTTCAACCAGCCTCACATTTACCTGAAAAAACAGACACTGGCCTCACTGGTGAGTCAGTCGCTGGGTGACTCAAGTATGCCAGGCTGTGGTGTCAATGATTTTTAGTGTTGAAATCAACACAGAAATGGTTTCTTTAAAGTTTATTAAGATGTGTGTACCTAGAATCGTATCATGAGCAGATAAACAGTTAATAACTGAGGATATATTCACTATAAACACAACTTTCCACATTTTATGTGCTCAAACTTCACTGAAGTTGTCGACCTACGTAGTTACAATAAATACTCAACCGTCTGATTACATTAATATTATTTTTTACACACCTAATGAAGGTGTTAACCTCAGTGTTTACTCATGAAACCCACTGTTCATGTAACCACAGGTGTACAGTGAAGTAAGTTTCTTTAAATAACACTAACGCCCAGCAAATTATTATTATTTGTAGTGTTGCACTCCCTGAATATCACACAAACAAGCGGACAAATTGTATTGTGTGGCAATACAACTCACCGCTGCATTCAGAGGTGGGAGACGGAGTGGCATGAGATAACCTGCAGCCCACGAGGAACACGAACACCCAGCAAGCGCTCATCTTGATCCTGACCTGCACCGAGAGTGTGAGCTTGCCTCCAGCAGACTGATGCCCTCGAGGCTCTCCCTCATCACCTAAAAAAAGACTCCGAGCTCCCCCGACAAACTTGCATTAAAAACGCACGCCCGCAGAGAGATGTGATCTGTCAGCCCGATATCATCAGCCCTGCACACGCTCCTGACTGTCGTGCATCATATCCTCATTCTGCCCTCTGACTGAAGCACTCCCACGATGCCGCACTGACTGAACCTTACACATCCTCTCTTGAAGGAAAACATCCTGTGGCAGAAACTCCTCCTCTCTCTCTCTCAAGTTTCCACTCTCTCCCAGAGTTTGTGACCTCTAATGCCCTTAAGTTTTATTAATGTAAGACCAAAATATGTGGTTATATTGTATTACTGTGTGGAGACAAAGAACTGTCTTGGTTTGGAACACATATTTTGCATGAAAGTTAGTAATTGGGTGAGTGAGTGAGTGATCTAAAGTGCAGTGACCTTGTGTGGCATGCGGGAAAAGTTCACTGAACACAATGTGGAGAACGGCAAACTAATATTTGAAGCGATTCAAATGAAACAAAAGTGAAAACAAAGAGCCTCACAAAAAAGCAGGAAGAAAGTGTCTCTCTGCTTTAAGGCACATGCACAGACACTGGCACAGTTATTAATATGTCAGAGAGACAAAGAAGTAATGTGTTATGTATGCTGATGTGTCAGCTTGCAGTGGGGAAATAAATTATCAAGTCTGAACTAAACAGTAGTTGAGACTTCATAGGCACTAAATTCAGAAAGGTGTCAGACAAGCGTTGGATGAAACAAAAGACACATGCAAACTAAATGCAACAGGAACAGTCAGACAAAATAAAAATAAAGTCAGTGATCTCCCATTAGACAGAGTCAGTAAAATTCCATTACAAGCCGTGAAAGAAAGTCATTTTTTTTTAATGTTTCATCTTTGTTGGGAGCCACAAAATGGGGTTGAGTTGATTCGTGCAATAGCTTTCTTTGTCCGCTAGATGGCAACAAATTATTTTATTTAGATTTTATTTATTTATTGCTACAAGCCAAAGATACAAATATGTTAATTACAACAACTTTTCAACATTGCTTCAGTGCATGTTTTTTACACAGGTTAAACTGGGATTAGGCACCATTAAAGGGGAGAAAATATTGACTTGTGGCAGATTCATGGGATTATAGCCTTTTAAATGTTGTTGGTTAATTCTAACTGAGGAAATGGATGAAGGGGTTAGTAATGCCATGTGTGTAATCTGCTAATCTGGAACAAGTCCCATGTGTCTGCTGGTGGTGGAGGGTTTAAGTGGGTCACCAGCAGGACCTCATGCAGAGCTCCAACGTGGCTAAATGTGTTTTTAATTATGATTTAATAATCTATTTATTTACTTACCTGCCACTGATTAGAGGGAACAGCTACTGGATGCTGATGCTGCCTTCACTGTCACTCCAATACTCCGATTTTATAACCTCTTGTTAAAACTGGCTGATTTTAATGCTTTTGAGATGAGCCTGGTAGATTCTGGAACAGCAGTATTTCTAATATGTTTTTATGTTAATAAACTAAAGAAGAATGAAGTATGTGTCTTTTTTCATGTCATAAACTGCAGGGACCACCCCAAAACTATTTACACTGTCGTACTGTAAATATCATGTATATATAGTCTATCCTATGCCACAATTTATACTGTACGTTCATGCCTATATTTACTTCAGATCTGTTTTTTGTATAATGCTGACCAATTTAATAAGTCACATGTACTATAATAATAACTGTTCATACTGTACATAATACACATAAATACATTTTCCCCTCTACCTGCTATCTATCTATCTATCTATCTATCTATCTATCTATCTATCTATCTATCTATCTATCTATCTATCTATCTATACCTGCACTTTATTTATATATTCTGTTCATTTGTACATATATCGTACATATTGTACATATATATTATTGGGGTGGCAGTAGCTCAGTCCATAGAGACCGGAGGGTGGCCGGTTCACCTCCTGGGCATTGCCGAGGTGCTCTTGAGCAAGGCTCGCTGGGTGCTGGTCTGGCTGGCTGCCAATCACTCCACCATCTCTCTCCACATTTGCATGTCTATGAGCCTTGTACTGCATGTGTGTGTGAATAAAAATAGAGTGGAAAAAAAGGGATTAATAAAGCATATCTTCTTCTTATACTCTGCATGTTACTGGTTAGATGTATAAGTATAAGTATGTGTATAAGTATTTACTACTGTGCAATGATAATAAAGTTGAATCTAATGTAATTTGGCTGTGTCTCTGCGATTGTCCTGTGTTTTCGGATTTTTCCGACGGGCCGTGAAGGCGGCGCTGGGATCTGGGCTGGACAGGAAACGGCGCAGCGGCGCAGCGTGTCTCCTGCTCGGCAGCTCCGGGAGGAGAAGAAGAAGAAGAATGGGAAAAGAGGGAATGTGACGAGACAACGCGTGGAAACATGAAGACAACGGGCAGCTTATTTCTTTAAATAATAAGTCTTTTTTTAAAACCAGATAATTCAAACATATCACACCGGGAGTTTCTTTTCTTTTTTTATTTTTTTTAATTGTGCGCCTGAGGGCAGGATATTTACAGCCAGGACAGGAGAGGAGCCTCTTTGTGAATCCCATCTGGCTGTAAGTGGATTTCTCATCACTATTCCATCTTTAATCTCTAAATAATCACACATGGACACTCATAAAGATAAAAAAATCAGAAATGATGGATTGGATTTGCATCTTTCCTCTTGGAAAGGAAGGGTTTGTTGGTGGATGTTTACAATCTAATTATAGGGTTAGAAACAAGTGAGTGTGTTTTAAAGGGAAAAAAGGTGTGTGGTGTGGCAGGGTGTTTGAATGAGGGGTCTGTGTGCCCCCCTATGCGGCCATTGAACAATCCCTTTCCTTGGAGGGGGGAGAGAAAGGAAAGAAAAGGGCGTGCGTGTTTTTTTGTTTTTTGGAAAAGAGCCGCAGTTTTTATTCTAACAGAGGCAATTAAACATGCGCTTGTTGTGTATTTGTTTGGTATTTTAAAGCCAATTCCTCCACCTCCTTTTGCACACACATACACACACACAGAGGAGATGTAGGCTCCAGTCTCCACCCTGTTCAGGCAGAGGAGGCGATCAGGCTCCCGGTAATGGCCGATGCTTTTGTCGCGCTGTTGTTTTTGCATGCAGCGGTTAAATATGTGTATATATCAAATATAAAACACGACATTTAACATCATTACAAACATGCAGTGTAAACGCTGGTGACTTCATTACCAGATCACTGCACCCTGTTTTCACTCCCTTTGTTGGATGACGCCGCCAGTTTGACCGGTAGCCATCCCCAATTCAATTTAAAGCACCAGCACCATCTTCAGCTACTGATATTAGTTTTACCTTTTTACATTTATCTAATTTGGGGTTCAGTATCTTGTGCCCAAGGACACTTGGACATGCAGGCTGCAGGGGCCGGGGATCGAACCACCAATCATCTGATTACTGGACTCCCTCCTCCTCCTGCTGCTTTCCCTTTATAAACTGCTGTAAACACACACACACACACACTGGCTGCTGTTTGACTGGCATAACCAAAATATTGGAAATGACTTGGAGCACTGAGGTGTGTCTCCCTCCCCGGACATTAGCACTGGAGAAAAGACACTGACCTTTTTACTGACAGTGGGGTTCAAAGGTCATTCGAAGAGAAGGGGGGGCTGCACACCATGCCACTGTCTGGCTGTCTTCCATATGGGTCCAGGTTTTCACCCAGTAAACATGCCCCGTGTGTGTGTGTGTGTTATTTGCTTTTGTAACTGCACGTCTTCCATTCAGGAGTGATCACACAAAACAAAAAGAAGAAGAAGAAGAAGCCACTTGGCCTTTATTGCCCTGCAGTGTCATTATAATAAAGCCGTCTGTGTCCTTAAAGGAGGGGGGGTGCGCTTGATTTGCATCCACAAAAGCGCCAGACTGGAAGGCACATTATTTCCAGGCATGGAACAATGCAACGCGTTCGCTTACAGTGCGGTTTAATGAGTTGAAAATAACTGCTGGCCTTCTGGTCGTGCTCCCACCACCACCACCACCAGCAGCACCACCTCCCCTTCAGGCGGATGCCTTTAAGCTTGTCATGTGTATTGCAAAAAAAAAAAAAAAAGAGTCTCAGAGACAAAAAATGAGTGATGCCACAAGCACATCTGGAAAACCGAGTGATATTTTGTTTCTGTTCCTCTGGGGCATTTCTTTTTTTAATTTTTTTATTGTGTCTCTCTTTCCTGTCCCGTTATGAATGTGTTTTTGAAGATCTTAATTGTCAGGGTTTAAAAATATTTGCTCTGTTTTTGTGGTCGTGGACTTTATTTTAGACTTCCAACAGGATTCTTGTCACTGCAACAATATCAACGTCCTCTAAGTTCATCAAGTGCCTCTTTATCCAGTATCCAGGAAAAAGATTCAAAGAAGAAATGGTGGACATGCGCTTTGTGTAATAGGATCATACACGCCGTTTACTCAGTAGTCTTGAAGTCACTGCGTTCAGGCAGCGTCGGTCATAAAAAAGCTCAGTCATGGATTAAATTTCCAGCCACAGACGTAAAACATATGTTAGAAGCGAGCTTGTCGTTTCGCTGCCCCTGTTTAAGAGCACATGTGAGGAATTCTTCAGTCAGCTTTCTGTATCCAGCCTGTTGAAAAGAGAGCCGAGGGACAGAGAGAGAGAGAGAGAGAGAGGGTTTATATTTTGCAAGAAAACACCAGAACCAGAAACATGGTTTTCTCATTCAGCCGCTCTTGTTTTGCCAAGAGGACGAAGAGGAAAAAAAAAAAACACAGCCCCTCTGCTTTCCTTCCTCCATCCCTCCGCTCCCTCTTTCATCCTCTCTTTTTGGATGCTTGATTTCCTTTTGGATGCAGCTGATTTAAGACGAGAAAAACAGTCGTCAGGTAAATTTCGGGAATGATCCCCTAGGAGACGGCGTGAGAGGCCGCGTCAGAGACGAGCCGTTTAAATGCTATTCTTGGTTTGTGTGTTCGCATGTCCGGCATGCTGGTCTGTCAGCACTCTGCCAGCTCTTGCGAAGGACCATGTCTGACATCCATCCATCATCCATCCATCCATGTCCCTGGGCATGAGGCTTTGCTGCACAAAAGCTCCAGAGACGATGGTGCTTGGTGTAAGTTTACCCAGGTTGTGTTACAGCCGGGGGGTGTAGGTGGGTAAAGGGAGAGTGGTGGAGTGGGGGAGCATGGCGCTTCAAACGCAACCCTGATGGAGAGCCGGAGGGCAGAGTGTCACCTGATATTTCCCGCTGATGGCAGGTAGCTCGGCTCGGGTTGGGCAGTGGTGTTTAGACTAGAACAGGCCCCCAGCAGCATCAGGACACAGCGCCTCGATGCCAGACGCGATGACACATTTCGTGCGTGTTGTTTTTGTGAGTAACAACGAGAGTAAAAGTGTGTGTGTGTGGGTGTGTCATTCCACCTGGGTGTCCCCACCAGCCCCTCCGCCCTTCTCTCTTGTCACAGCCGCGTTGTCTCAGCCACTATGGGGCCTTGTTCTGGTAACATTTTGCTGACCTTTGGCGGCAGCTGCCCCTGCCATTTGGAAACAAAGACAAATGGCTGACCGAACCCGCCTGTAGCCTGCGACACATCTACAGATAGAAAGTCGCTCTTCCTGTTGGCCTTTTCATACGAACTCAGACACCTCTGTCGGGCAGGAAATCGATTGTTTAAGATTCCCACACAGCCTTTTCTTCGGCGGTGATTGATTTCTGAGTGTATGAGGAGAAAAACAAGCACTTCTCCTCGCTTGTGCCTCAGTTCTATGCACTTTCTTATTAAAGTATAGCAGAAAACGTACAAACAACGCAGTGTAACCCATGCACGACGCAGTCTCTGACTTCCATCTGCATTGCTGATCAGAGCAGGCAGAAGGAGGGCACCCTCGTCTCAATCCAGGGAGCGATGAATGATCTGGGGCTTCATCCAGCAGGTGCACTCAAGCGCACAGGCACACACACACACACACACAGCTAAAGACATGACCTACAATCAAACGTCCTTGCCATGTTTGCTTTCATTTCAGTGCCATTGGGTGAACATAGTAGTGTCCAGATGGGAAATGCAGTACCCAGCGTGTTTCTGGAGGTCGTTTTGTGATCAGATCTCGCGATTTTTCAGCCTCTGAGTTTTTGCAAATACTCAGATAACACGTCTGAGAACCGGCCTGCACTTGTTGCATCTCGCTGTGGGTTGTAATTTGCAGGCAGAGAGAGCGAGTGAGAGTTTTCAAAGTGATGGTTTCACCCCCTTAACTCAGTACTGTGTCATGGCGACATTGCATTTTGGTCTCCTATAATCAGAGAAACTCTGCTTCTTCTTTTGAGGTTCGATACCTGTGAGAGCATCTGGAAAGAGTCGTGGGACGGATGACAACATTTAACAGGGTTCCCACGGGTGCTTGAATTCCTTGAAAATGCTTGAATTTCAATAAGTGTTTTCAAGGTTGTGAAAACGCTTGAATTTTTTGTGAAGTGCTTGAAAATGCTTGAAATTTCACAATTAGTTAAAAATCAAAACAGTCAATCTACCACCATATGAAATAATGCTAATTAGACCCATATTATTATGCCATACAGTGGCACCGCTGCGCTTCCCATGACCATCATGGCAAACACAACTGGAAAAACTGGTGCTTGAAGGTGCTTGAAAAGTGCTTGAATTTGTTCATGAAAAAGGTGTGGGAACCCTGATTTAAACATAATCTGTTTTGTTATTAACAGGATCTAGCTGACATAACCACCTCAGTGTGTCATTGTTGATCTCCTCGCCTCTTCTCCCGTGATCTGTTTTCCTATATTTTCTCTGATCTGATATGATATGTGCGGCCTGTTGTGTTGTTCATTTATTACTCTGTACATTTTGTCTAAGCGGCTTAGGCAGCTATTAATCAGTGTGACTTTGACAATGGCAGCTGGCTGCCCCCCTCCCTCCACTACTGTATTACAGATGGTCCGTTCCATTCACTGTTGCAGAGGGCAGTGGGGGGGTTAAGTCTTTGTTAACTTAACGGTGCACGTGACAGGAAATGGTGGGGCCTTTTGTGAAACATAATGTCTTGATTGTCACCCGGTCGATCATGCAGTCACAGCATGACCAACACCTGTGACTGCCACCACGCCTGGAGGCTCTTCACTGTGTGTGTCGCTGTGAAACTGATCTTCACATTCAAGAAAAAAAACAGACCCCAGAATTCCAGGATCGGGTTATAAGTGAGTGGAGGAGGTGATTTATGTCGTCGTGTTTCTTTCTCCACCCCCACCTGTCTGTGTGATCCCTGCAAAGTCCAGGTTAAAGCTCCACGGGACGGGTTGATAGACAGATGGATGGACAGCCTTTAGAGCCGGACACAAAATGGAGTGCTACATAAAGTGCCAACTCGGTGGAAATCCTTGCTTGTCTGTCTTGTATAAAAAAAATATACGTTATTGACTGGGTGACGCATGATCTGTCTCCTGTAGGACGTAAACATACGAGGAAAAAGTGGATTTATTTCCTACTCTCCGGATTGCCTCCTTTTTTAATTAAATTAAACTCAGCCGTCAGTCCTTTGCGGCTGATCATGCAAATACACCATAGCCTGGCAGAAACATCAATGCGGCCACTTCCTGCATCCCCTCAAAGTTCAGCCTGTTCTCATGAACCGTTTGCGTGCCTGCATGTCTGCGTGTCGAGGGCTGTTTGTTTGCAGTATCTAGTAACACTAACAGTCCACCATACAAAGGCTTCGAGAGACGCACGCATATGCAAACAAGCTGCCTTCCCCTCGCCCCGCCGTGAAATGCCTCCACGTTTGAGCACAGTCACAGTCGCCTTCTTAACCTTGGACCGTTGCATTCCAGTCAAATCCACTGTGGATTGAGTTTAGGAGACACAAACAATAGCGGCACAATCAGAGAAAGTGGAGGACGCTGTGATTGCAGAGAATCGGCGGGTGTCATGTTTGTGCGAAGCACAGATCGCTGGAACAAACACATATCTCCTCCTCAGCGTGCACTGGATTGAAGTTATCATTCTCTTGAAGGCTTCTCTTACATAATTTAATCAAGTGTTTTCAGTTCAAGCCACAAACTAACAGTGCACCAAAAACTGGGGCTGGAATGGTTTATTTTGTCATCAAATATGCACTGCAGCCTACTTTTCTCTCCCCTCAGACTTTAACTACACCCTCGCCCCCATAATCATGAAAGTTATCCCAGCTCTGTTAGAACACAACCTCCAGAAAGAGAAGCGAAAAGAGGAGAGTTGGGTTGGAAAGCAGCCTGCCGTCGTCATAACATCCCAAACCAAAAGCCACAAAGGGTCACCGCGCATCGGCGTGTCACCAACGGCTCTACGTCCGAGCTCGCTGCCAAAAAAGACCTGAGGGAGGAAGTGGAAGAAACACCTGCGAGGAAAAGGGGGTGAAAATGTGAAACGGTGAGCCGAGGGAAGTATCGGATGGAGAAGAGAGAGAGAGGTTTGTGAGAGCCAGTGAAATGTCCTTCAGAGCAGCTGATGTCATGTGAAATACGACAGCTCGGAAACACTGAGGTCATTCTTCGCTCTCCTCTGGCAGCGTCTGGAAGTTCCACTTTTTCACAACCATTTTTTTTGCTGTAAGCTCTCGCGTTTACAGTACAGACCGATGTTGGCAGGCCGCCTCGTTTTTTCTTTCTTTTTCCCTACGCCAGGGTTCATGTAGGACACTGGAGGAATGTGGAGTCTCTGCAGCGTTGCTGACCTACAACGCCGAGAGAACACAGGCATAAAAAAATGAAATAAAAACCAGCTGCGGTGGATTGACACATTTTGAAGCGAGAGAATCCCTTGACAGTCGCTCAAACCTGCGGGCTTAATCTCACAAAATAGTGCCGCTTGTGTGGCGGCCTCACGCCAAATCTCGTCGACTAATACCCTGGCAACTCTGCGAGTGAGTCTCTGGGTTAAGTTAGTGGCTGAGTAGCTGTCTAATCTCTCTCCGCTCCACTGATCTGCACTCTCTAGTGATTCCTGATTATTTCAGCCCACGTGCCACAACGGGCAACACCACCCTCGGTGATCCCGACTTTGGCACTGTCACCCGCGTCATCGCTGTTGATGATCCCCATCGGGGGATTATCACAATGAAGCAGTGCAAATGAGAGGTGAGAGGTCTTCTGTCTTTAAGCGGCTCAGCTGTGAGCAAGCTGTGCTAATGAATGATGAGGTCCAAGTGTTTTGATCCAACACAAGAAGAACAGGTCCAAATGTAGACCTAACACAAGAGGCATTTAATCATGTGACTCTGTATGTGTGTGTTACATTACCCATAAACCCCACTAGCCAGCCACTTGGACCTCCATCATCATCAGATCCCGCTTGGCCATCGTGGGAACATTCCTGACGCAGCATTATTCCATAATTCCCACCATGTGTGGGTTTTTTTTTTTTCCAGAGCCGAGCGCTCACTGCACGGACCGTGGAGAATCCCACCGAGGAGAGAAGATCAGCTCCTTGTAATCACAACCAGACTTCACTGTATGTGTGTGAATGACGACGACAGTGAAAGGTCAGATTCAGCTTCACCGCTAGGTAAAACTCATAAAGAGAGCAGGTTGTTTGTTTGACTCACCTGTCACGTGACCAAGAGGCACACTGAATGAATTTAAGTACTCACATGGAGGGCTGTGCTGATATTACTCACGGATGAGTCACTTCAACTGAAAGCACCCCCAGAGACAGTGAGACAGTTACAGGACAGCTGTACACATGCACTTGTTGTTATTGCATTATTTATGTTAAAACAACTAGTGAGTCGACATCTTCTGCCAACAGCCAAACATCAAGCAATCATAGCAGCCCTCTTCCTCTTCTTCCTGTCAGCGTTCGCCCAAAACCACGACCCTGAAAACCTGAACAAAACACCTGTGGTGCAAATAATTAACACAACCCGCGGTGCTCTGAGCTCATCGTCAGCGGCAACTGTCTGTAAATCATGGAGAGTTGGACACCAGAGAGAAAGCAGAAAACATTTTCTCCATAAAATATGATCCAGATGGACCAAAATCAGTGAAAGAAAAGACGTACATGCACAAGCATCAAACATATCTTGTGCACACTTAACTTTTGTTCCCAGCTTGTATTGACCAAAAAGAAAAACGCCTCGACAGCTTCTGAAGTGGTTTCCATCGAACCGCCACTGATGAAAGCGGTTTCTTCTCCGATTCGGACCATAAAAGCAAAGCCCTGATCAATACTAATGCACCTTCACGGCGTGGATCGGCTTTTTGCAGCGAACTATCAATCAGCTGACCGACGGTTTACCTCAGCGCCCTTACGGGAACGCTCGGGGTCACCGCGCGAAGAACTTATCGTGTTGTGGAACCAGATTCAGATGCTTTCGGGGCGGTTCTGATCGATAAATCTCTCCCGGGCGGGCCATTGTTGTACAGATCGTTGGTAAATTAGAGTATATCTGTTTTGTGTTGTGACTCAGAGGTCACCAACAGATTTTTAGCATCAAACGATCCTTTCCCTCGCTTTGTTCCACAAAACAGTAACACAAAACCGTAATATAATCATGAATCGGTGTTGTGTCTCTATGACAGCGTTGCTGCTTTTTGTTGTTGTGTGCGTGCGTGTGGTTGAAGGTGGGACTGAATAATAGGCAAAAAAGAATCACATTGCGATATGAATAATGATTTTTAACACAAAGGAACGGCTCTGCGGATCACATTTCAAGGGAAAGTCCCGCGTTTTCTGTAGTTTGACACTATTTTTTTTATTGAATAAGCTTACCGAGTCACATTTGCTGTATAATTATATGTTACTACTTAACTTGAATTTTGATTTCTTTAAAAATCCTGCTTGGGGGAAACACACACACACACACACACACACACACACACACACATGACCTCCAGACATGCATTTAGTGCAGAGATGTCTGAGGAAGACTAAAGAGAAGATAAAGCTGGAACAAATGCTCCTAGAACATCTTATCTGAGTTATGCTGCTGATACTCACTTTTACTTTTATCTATTTATTTCTATATGTCCTGTTTGATCCTGAAACACGATCCTATATCATATCTATCAAAATACATGAATGTATTGTAGCTACTGGCCCATACTCTATCCGTAACATGGTTGAAAATGTATATTGTGGATTTAAGCACCATTTATTATCGTCTGTATTAGTGCTGATACCGATACCAGTATATCAGCTTATGGCATCATTGTGGATAATCAGGACGATTCACACAGTTTATTTTGTCATCTTATATGTTTATGAAATAGAAAAATCCACAATAGATGAGATCTTTGTTGTGTTTATTGGCTGTGAAAGCAGCAAACATATCATTACAGTATAATCTTTCCAAAATCTTGAGACTGAGTAATATAACTCTACAGACTGTGAGTGCCCAGGGGCCATAACATACACTGATCTGCCCAGTTAATGTGGTGTGTCGCCCCGAGCAACAAAGACACTGTGTAGTGGCCTGTGTGTCGGCCCTGCCCTCCTTTTTAAGGACAAGTCTGTTATGTGGTGTATTACAGTATGAGTCTTTATATAGATGATTAGTCTTGCACGCTAAATTCCCATCACAGGAAGCACTACTCACACCACGACTGGAGTCACACGCACTGTACACATGGATCGTGCGTTGCTTGCTCATTCGCCGTGCAACAATCCCGTCTTTCTTTTTTCCTGCTGTGACATCACCGTCACCCACCCACGCACGCTCGGGCTCAGCTCGGTGCCCTGCCCTCCTCCATCCCACTTCCTGCCCCGACGGGAAATGAGCAGCCCCCCGAAGGATTGCTGTTAATGGGGAGGGAAGTGCGGGGTGGACAAGGACACACCTGTGTCCACCGCACAGTGTTTTTCTGTGTTTCCCCCACTCTTGGTTGGTGTTGTTGAAGTGGGGCACCTATGTAGGCCACATTTAAAAAGTCTCCAAGAATTCACCTCATCCTCATGACATATAGTTTCCAGGTCACGTTACTCTTTGTAGCTGAACATTTTTAGTTTAATTTTCTGGTATGATCATGTTACTTTTGATCAAAATAGTCAACAACTGTTCTACTATCAACTCACACAGCGGTAGTGGATGGAAACAAGCATGAGTTTGCATTTTCTTTTGCTGATTTACTCAAAACTTGTGACACGTGTTGTTTTTCCATTTTTATTACAGACTAAACACATCACATGTGGAATTGTTTGCGTCTCGTCAAATGGGATATTGTTCGTACACAGCACATTGCTTTTTTTTTTTTTTTGATCATAACTCGGTCATGTTTGTCTGTACATGTGCCGCAGGCCCGGCCCCCACCACGCCTTTTGTTGTCAGGCATCGGAGCAGCTGCCCGCCAGCCCTCCCGGCGCTGTTGTGACTGGAGCGACTGTGCTCACACACACACAGCAGCTGCTCAGACCCATGTGTCACTGCCACACCTGTTCAATGTGGCCTTGTGTTGACTGAGTGATCTCACGCGCCAAACCAAACCGTGTGCAAATTACACCGGTGTGTGTGTGTGTGTGTGTGTGTGTGTGTGTGTGTGTGTGTGTGTGTGTGTGTGTGTGTGTGTGTGTGTGTGTGTGTGTGTGTGTGTGTGTGTGTGTGTGTGTGTGTGTGTGTGTGTGTGTGTGTGTGTGTAGGGGGAGGACGATCTGTAACGTGAGCAGGCAATTGTGTGTTTTTTGACACACACATATATGGATGACACTCTCTCCCTGTTACAAGGAGTGTGTTTGCTGTGAAAACACACACACACACACACACACACAGGAGAGGCCACATGCTGTGGCCTCACAACAGTTGGTGTCGAAAAGCGAAGGAACAGCTGAGGCCAGCGGGAATCGCTTCCTAGTAGTAGTCGTAGTTCGCCACCACATCACCTCTCACACACAGTAAATACACACCGCCACCGAAATGATAACACCGATGTTACCCAGCAAGCTCAGCACGTTGTAACCTACAACCAGGCGACTGTGTGACATGCCCTAATTATATTTTATTACCAGACTGTGACTCAGCTTCCAGATTTTTTTAAATGGAATAAGGTTAGGCCCTGGGGTGAGTCAGCACCGTTGATGATTCGTCCAAGCGTTTAACGCCGGTCAGCGTTGCTGAGTCATTGTCAGCGCACAAGTAAGAGTTTTGACAAGGCTCTGCTCTGACTCACGTTGTGAAATTATTAACCTGTGGTGGCCGGCGTGCTTATTAAGCTGTGTGTGTGTGTACTCTGTAGTCGACAGAGAACGGCCTCTGCAGCTCACACGTCACACTCTTAATCCCGCAGTAATGATGAAGCGAGTTTATAATGAAGGCAGAACCGCGCTTGATTGCTTCCAGAGCTTTGTGATAAGTGTCTTTCCGACTTTTGTCCGCGCGTGCTTAAGTCTCTCAAGCTTCAAGCACCCTCCACAGTTAATCCTTCTGGCATTCTTGCGACAGTGAAATCGGCCCGCTCCCCTTTAAACCACCGGCTGCCAAGCCTCTGGATCCTCCCGCAGTGCGGTGCACACGGTGAACACGAGCGCATGCGATCCATAAGTTTGGTATTTCACTGACTAATGGCCTTGGATGATGTGACCAAACCAGGGGATTGTGTTCTGCTACTATAGCCACAAAAATAGACACTAAATCTTTTTTATTTTTTCCTTTTTCAGGGGGATAAAAGTCGCAGAGTGGGGCGGTGGTTTCGTCTGACCTTTCACCTGAGTAGGAAGAAGCCACTTCAGAGGTAAGAGTCGCCGCTCTCTGTGGGTAATAAACTCTGAGCCGTGGGAAACGCCAGTAACCTTTTGAAAACTCAGCCTCCCGTGAACAAACGCCACAAAGATTATTATTATTTTGACACGAGCGCCGTGGCAAAGCCGCCAGAGGAGTTCTATTTAAAGTCCGTCATGTCGGTGCTGTGCATCTCTCAGAAAGCATAATCCCCAGTTGACAATGTGGATCCATGCGTTTGTTGTTTGTTGGAGGTGAATCCAGAGCTGGTGGAGTGTAAGGGAGGGAGGTTTCACCCCGCGTCCTCCCTCCCTCCCTCCGTCAGACGGCCTTGTAAATCAAAGCCAAATGAAAGAGGAGTCAAGCCTCTGAGGATCTTGTCAGGGGAGACTCTTCCATCGCTGAAGGAGATAATTCCTGACTAAAGTAGAACCATGTGAGGGCCAAACTGTGGCTGTGGTCTGCAGTAAAGAGATGCTCCTCAACAGTGAGCCTTTTATTCTCTCACCATCACAGATCTGTGTCGAATTTACAACCCGGAGCCTCAGTGTTTCCACTGACTGCTCTTAAGTAATACTGTACTCTTCTTTTCAGAACGATTACGTAGCCGCGCGGCAAAGACGCGTGCCGTCTTACTGAGTCAATAAATAGAGTCATTGTCAGATGATACCAAATATTGTATTCCCAACTTACTTACAAATGAGAAAATGTCAAAATAAGTGAATAATATCGGCCAGAGGGAGTTCAATAATCGGCGCAAGATCAAGAGTTAAAATTGCAACCTCATGAACAGAAGCAAAACTCCCAACTACTTAATAAATGGCAGTTATTTCCCATGATATTCAGCTTGTTGTTGTTGTTGTTGAGGAAAACTAGTTGATTCAAATGTGTCTGAGGGTTTTGCTTGGATGGTGGTGTAGTTTCTTTTGTCTTTTATAAGTTGTGTATCCAAAGGATTGATAGATTAATTTACTACTTCTATCCTTTCATAGGTTGCCTAGATTCCTTTTCCATTTGTGATGGGGAATGAATATATAGCGTCCTTACTCTCTCTTATAAAAGTTATAGACCCTGGCTTCTCTGTTGGGAAATGAACGTCTGGACAAAATATTTCAGAAAGGAAAAATGTCTAGAAAACTCTAAAGGGGGGGTTGTAAATGGACCAAAGCACAGATGTACACTACATTATTTGTATCTTGGAAAATGTGAGGAAAAGAAAAAGCCAGCAGGAGGGATGTGGAAGGAAGCCAGGTTTTTAAAACTTGGACCCCAGCGGTGATGGAAGCCTCAGGCTGAGAGGAGGAAGAGCTTAAACTGTTCCAGGAAGTCGAGACGCTCATGTCAGAGAGTTTATAAAGGTTCATGGCTGTGTGTGTGTGTGTGTGTGTGTGTGTCAGTGTCGTGTGTGTCAGTGTCGTGTGCGTGTGTGTCAGTGTCGTGTGTGTCAGTGTCGTGTGCGTGTGTGTCAGTGTCGTGCGTGCGCGTGTGTGTGTTTGTGTGTGTCAGTGTCGTGTGTGTGTGTGTCAGTGTCGTGTGTGTGTGTGTGTGTGTCAGTGTCGTGTGCGTGCGTGCGTGTGTCAGTGTCATGTGCGTGCGTGTGTGTGTGTGTGTGTCGGTGTCATGTGCGTTCCGTCTATATTACCCAACATGTCACTTCACACATGCAAGCGCCACGGTTAACATGTCGCTGCTCTGTGATGTGGTCACCATGGCAACTGTTTCATTCATGCATTGGGAATCCTTCAAAGAGGCCGTCCTTGAAACGATCTCCCACGCCGCTCCTTAAAGACGTGCAAGTCGGAACCGCAAAGACCTCTGGGGGAAATGAAACAAAAAACATATTTACGATTGTGCACACACACACACACACACACACTTGGACAGTTGCTTTGGATTCAGATAACAAGAGGCTTTTCAGCTGTAGCCGATCAGCGGCCATCTGCAGGGGTTAATGTGGCGAAGGACCGAGCAAGGGAGGAGATGGGAAACGTAGTCAGCTAACAGAGGACGACATTCCCAGCTGCTAGGACCATGTGTGCGGACGTATGTGTGTTTCTCTTTGCCTTTTAGCTATAGCACATCACACCGCCTCGTGTGTCGTCTGTGCAGTGTGTTATACCTACTGTGTTTTTGTATCTCCCAAACCTCCTGTTTCCGCTAGACACGGCAACTAAAGGATGATGAAAATATTTGTTGGCACCAGGATGTTTTTCATTGAATTTTCACTCGAGGGAGGGAAACGTATTTCCAAAAGATAAACAATCTGCATTTTAGCAAAAAAACTTTTATCCATTTGTTAATTTTCTCGGTCCATGTTGTTTTCCTTTAATTAACTAAAACATTAGGAAGTATTGTTAAATATCGCTGGGACGTACTGAAAGTCATCGCTTTTTTATGATTATGTTAAGAATAGACTGTATAAAACCTGGATGTAGTGTCCATGACATCACCCACAGGTTTCTTCACAGCCATAGAGGTATTAAACTATATTCTATGAGGTATTAAAAAGCGTATGTGAAGCCAGCGAAGAATCTCCAATCCATGGCTGCTCCCTGTTTTTGTTTTCCATTGTCCTGCAGCAGGTTCTTCATGTCGACGGGCTACACGTTCATGCATGAGCAGACACGGAAAACAAACTTCAGTTCCACAGAGAGAAAACATCAGTCGAGGATTTACTGCAGCTTCTTTTGCTTCTTTTTTTTTCGTTGTCTGCTTTTAATATCTGCCTTGTACCTCTCAGCTTTCAGCCTCTGCTGTCTGCAGCTGCAGTGCTGCATCATATTTAAAACTGTGTGTGTGTGCGTGAGGCCACTGCAGCAGACCACCTGAGCCCCTGTGTGTGTGTGTGTGTGTGTGTGTGTGTGTGTGTGTGTGTGTGTGTGTGTGTGTGTGTGTATATATAGGTACGTGTGTGGATGTAACCCGATCTCCTGAGGGCAGGAACAAGACTATTGATTTCACATTTGGACCCCTGCCCTGCGGGGAAGCTGACGCATCCTCGGCGTGCAAGAGAGCGAGAAGAAAGGAGAGGGTGACAGTCAGAAACACAGAGAGAGACACTTTGGTGGTGTTTGATTCGCAGCATGCTTTTATGTTGTAGTCAGCCATTTTACCCAGACCAGACCAGAGCTTGGTGTTTACTTGAACACAGATGGAAACATCATGTTATTACAGGAGGATCCAGGTCCGGATCACACTTGATGCCTTGTGATAGCCACATGTCAGTCTGGGGGGGACGGGGGACGACGTCAATGCATGCGCGTTGCTGTGGCAACAGATGTTCGTCTTGGACGGATGCGGGGCAGCTGAAGTTTGGCTCGCTCTGACGTCGCCGTGCTGTTCGGTCCTCACACCTACAGCCCACCGGTGTGACCGTGCATTTTCACACCCACCCTCCTTCTTCTTCCCTCATCTCGGCGTTTTCAACGCTCTACCTCTCTCAGCTCCCCCTCCCAAACCCGACTCCCTCTCCATCTGTCCTCCTCTGACATCCTCCTCATCTTTCATTCTTTTCCTCATGCCCCTCCAACTTCCTCCTAATTGGCTGTATCGGTCTCTTCAGTGATCTCGCATGTGTTTGCGGATCCATATGCGTGTTGTCTGCTTCCTCTGCTTGCAGGCTGTCGGTCACGCTTGACTAATGACACTGGAGCTGTTGCTTTTCGCCATCAGGCCATCCCCTTTATTCACGACCTAATAGCCGGCTCCCTCCCTCCATTATTGTGACTATCCATCACGCCCGCCTGCTTCCCCGCCGTGCCGTCACCCATCTCATCGCTCCCTCTCCTCTTTTATGTGACGTCTGCCTTTGTTTATGTTTTTTTTGTGTGCACATTTACGTTAAAGCTATCTCGCTTTGCGAGCAGGAGCTTGGGGCGATATTACCTTTAGGGTATTTTATGGTACCAAAATTCACGACTGCGTGATGAAATAATGGAAAATAGGTGTAATAATTGCAGCGTCTGACGGTTGAGGTGCGTGGCTGTTATCTCTGTGCTGGGGATACTTTCATTTTGAGGCTTTTTGTTTCTGTGAAAGTCAGATATCATCAGCACACACACTCCTTTTTGCATATTTGACTACAGCTGTCTTTGGAAAAATTCAAATTACAGTGTCTAGGACCGGACTGCTGCAATTTGACATTTACTTTAACTAGAATGTACTGCATTCAAACAATTATAAACGTCTTTCTTGCAGTCTTCTATCATACAGTAAATCCATGGGGAAAGGCTTATGATTTAACATCCCCGCCCCTTTTAAAATGTCGACATTAAAGGCAGATGTTAGTTATTGCATTCGGGGAGCCGTTTTGTAGTTTCGGCGCAGTATTTTTCTCCCACGTTCGAGATTAAAAGCAAGAAAATCAAACTTTGATGCCGGCCGTTCAGGATCATAGAGTTAGACTCACTAATATACCAGGAGAACTTGACTAGAATCATGTGCCCCAAGATTTGCCGCATTTCATATTCTCTAAACGTCATCCCTTGATCGTAAGTCGAGTGTATACAGGTGGGTTTGTACTTTCCCACCCACTCCTTCTTTAACCTTTAAGGCTGCATCCACCCTACATTTCTCATTCACTTGAAGTATGATGTCATGTTCAAACATCAGTGGTCACTACAGGTCAGTTGAGGTTTCTCAAGCCAACCACGCCCAGTCAGTCGGACTTTGGATGGCAGCCGACCGGCCGCTCCCTCGTTCAAAGAGTTCTTTTATTGGCTCTTCTAACCCTGGCTTTTAGCCAGTTTCCTCTTTCCACTTTTAACTCGCATAAATGTCTATTTGACACAGTGACGTCGGTCTCCTTTTGCTCCCCTCGTGGTGTAACGTCTGAACGCGAAGGGAGCCGACCAGGAAAAAGTTCAAGGCGGGAGGAGAAAGGAGGGACGGGAGCGGAAATGAGCAAACAACCACAGGGCTGCCTGGAAATAACCCTTATTACGCACTCGCACATTTACAATGAGATGCTATCTGTTTTTATGAGTCAAAGGCGGCGAAACCAAACATTTGAGAGTAGCTGTAAATGTTCGTGAACAGCTTCTGCTGACTATCTGACCAAACACAAGATAAAAAATGACGCGGGACGTGATTACGATATCTCGACACTTGGCATTTAAGTGTAATTTCTTTTTTTCCAGGCCGTGCGGGCTGTGATGACAATCAGGCAGAAGTATGTGAACGAGGTGATTCATAGTCTGCCAGGCAAGACCACCAGATGACGGGTTAACATGAGAGAGAAGGGATGGCAGTCAGGAGGAGGGAGGGGATGAAAACATACATTTTATGGTGCTTGGAGCATCATATACCATCAAACTGTGACCATATAGTATCTAAAGTTATCTTCTGTTATGTTCAGGGTTGGGTGAAAGTTGAATGTGATGTAAAATCAGTTGTGAATTATCAAATTGGCAGCAGCCTCAGGAGCGACCGTGCTGACAATCGCTGTATTTTACCAAATAAATGAGTCCCCGGAGAAAGTGCTTGTGTTTTACATTTACATATCTTTATACACAGCAGCCCGGGTGCGCTCTGGAGTGTATTATTCCATCAATTCATCCATAATCACCCCGTGTCTTCTCAGGGAATTATGCACATACCATAGTTTGCGAACCAGTGATTTAGAGTATTGGGTGGGGGGGGCACATTGCAGCCATGCCCAGCCTGCTGAATGACCCCGTTTGGAGCTATTCCCAGTCATGGTGGTATGTTAAATGTTTTACTTGTTCCGACTGTTTGAGCTTTGTCTGCTTTCTGCCCCCGGAGACTCCTGTCAGCGAGTGTTTGTGTCCCACTAAACTCTCAAGAATTCCCACTCTGTGTTTGTACGCATGCCTCATTACAGTTCAGTTTTCATTCTGTAATTACCACGCTGTTTTCCAACCCCAGTCCTTCTTCTTCAATCTCAATTTTGGCTGGGATGATATGATGCGTGGAAAGAGAGGTGTCAGAAGATGATTTTTTTTTTAAAAAGGGGAAGGAAAAATGGCTCAGAGAACAAGGTGGCTTTGAAAAGTTTGACTGTTTTTTCCGAGGTGGAGATGTTAAGAGCTGCCCAGTTTCATTAACCCCCGCAGTCCTCATTGCAACACCCTAACACACACTGTGTGGCCTAATTCGGTCTGAAAATAGTTTTTTAGACGTACTCGATGGAAACATCCAGCCATCGTATCTGGCCACAATCGTGTTTACACAGCTACGGTCATATTCCACATCCCAGCCCCCTCCTGTTTCCTGTGCGACGGAAATATTGAAAGGATTATTATTCGTAACTCGAATGCTAGAAGCAATTCATCAGTTTAAATGTCAACAGGAAACGTGGACAGGTGGTGCTGAAAACAGTCGTTGAATGGCTTTGGGCCTGTTTTGTGGATTTGATTATTAAAAAATTCAGTCCAATAAAGGATTCGAACATTTCCAAGTGTCTTGTGGCCGTCAACTGAACAGGAAGTGATGATTAAAGTACCAAAACACAAGTCCTGATCCTCGAGTTCATTGATGTTGTGGTTGTGTATTCCAGATTAATGTGAACCAAATGAAACAACAGTGCTCTGTTCCCATCATGCAAACTGAATTAAGAAGCAAGTCACGGAGACCCAATCTGACCCCTGATGTCATGTCGCGTTCTGCCTTCATCTTTCCGTCACACCCAGATATTTGCGCCTTTCTCTCTTTCTCTGTGTCATTTTCTTTTCTTGGTCAGCACGGTAGCCTTACACTTCTTTGTGGAGTTTGTATAATCATCGGGTGTTCCAGTTTCCTCCCAGCCCTGCATACACGTTCGGGTGCGCGGGCCGTGGCACTCGACAAGGGTATTGAAAGTTTGTCCTAATTAACACGCTATAAAGTTAAAGCTGAAATTTTAAAGTTCCTCAAATGTCCACATGAAGCTGGCTCCAGAACGTCTAAGCAGAAATAAACAAGTTTACAGCCTGGTGCAACAAAACAGTTTTTATAGCTAATCTTGTTCATGACTGAGGGTGAATTTTTATTTTTCTCAGCTCCTGGCTAAGATATAAAAGTGACATGATCTCGCTTTAAATCATTTTACGGAGCCGAGATGTTTGTTTGTCACGTTTGGTGTTGTGAAAATAGCCCCGAAGAAACGTGACCCGACACGTGACGAGAAGAAGAAGTCAGCAAGTTCACGTTCAAGTTGTACTGTAAACAGTTTGCATCATCCAGGCCTGAAACCTGTCGCCTATTTTTATTATTGTAGGAACTATGGAGAACTGTTCTCGAAACTTTTCTCGTCTTTGTGCGGCGACTTAACGTCTATTCTTCATACAGCTCCCTTTCTCCAATCCTCTTGACACTCTCTGATATGAACGACTTAGTCTAAAGATAGACACCTCCTCCTCCTCCTCTTCTTGCAGCACTTCATCTTCCTCAACACCGGAAGCTCGCCGTGCTTTCTATGAAGATTTATAGAGGTGCGTTTCTCCCAGAACACACTCTTCATCCTCCCCTTCCCCTTCACTCGCCGTCGTCTCCCCCTTTGCACTGCAGCAACCCAAAAAGGTATGCAGAGAGAAGAAAGGGAGAGACCTCTGACCTTTTAACCCCTGACCTGTGATCCTCGACCTGCTAGCCGCCCGGCAGTCACAGGAGACACAAGACTGAGGGGGCCGTGCAGGATGAGGCTGTTTTCTGTTTGTGATGATGTGCCTGTAGGAGTCCATTTGCACACACACACACACACATACACACACACACACGGGTCATGCTCCATGAGCTTAAAAGCCGGGCCTCAGGTGGTAATTCACTTATACCCGCTGCATCATCTGCCTTTAAGGCTGCTCATTCCATTAGAGCGACACCAGCAGAGATGTTTGTTTTTGAGTGTGTGTGTTTCTGTTCGTTCTATATGAACCGAGAGCATATGCATGTTTCTGTGTGTGTCTATGTGTGTGTGTGTGTGTGTACGTGCAGAGCCGCAGGCTTGTTTCTGTTTAAACACAGCTGTTAAAAGCGTTCTTCTCCTGTCTATTTACATATGGAAGCACCTCAGAGAGCATTAACAAAGCACAGTGCGAGCTCATTTGATTTTAGCCATTTCCTCTTCCTGTCTGTCTGTCTGCCTGTCTGTCTGCAGTCAGCCAGCCAGCCATGATGTCAACCCTCACAGAGAAGATACTAAATAGACCAGAGGGCCCCGTATGGAGCCAAACAGACAGATGATTCTTTGGGCAGCAGAAATACATCATGTGATTTTTGAATGATGGAAAACTGTATGCTTTTTAATTTTCTGGCCAACCACTGGGTCATCCTAAAATGACGCTGTGGAAGAGTGGGTGGAGTGAGGGGGGTCTCCCTCCTGCCCTCCCGCCCACCTCCACCCAATAAGTGGCACAAATAAACCGAAGGACAGCTGGAGTTTCCTGCCAAGAAACAGGCCGTGAGGGACGTTAGGAATTCCGCACATCCTGACCACTTCCTGCTCCGACTCCCACACATGTTGACAAGTGCACGGATGTAATTTCACACACGCACACACACATGCACGCACACATGCACGCAGACATATTTGGTTGACTTGTTTTTGTTTACACGCTTTGACTCCATCTTTCTTGACAGGATGACAAGTCCATGTTCCTCCATGTGTTTGATTTGCGTTCCAAAACAGGAAACTATCCATCATCGGCATTGTGATGTGCATTGCGGGCACGCACACACACACACACACACACACACACACACACACACACACACAGACTTGTGACACTAGCTGTAGAGAAGCAAAGGCTGGGATGAGAGATTGAGGGCAGTGTGTTTTGTCCGTGCACTGCATACACGACATTAAGCAGCAAAACACGTGTGCTGTCTGGAATGTGACTGACTGAAACAAGCACCCCTCAACAGCCGTGTGTGTGTGAGTGAGTGTTTTAGTGTGTGTGTGTGTGTATCTTCAGCTGAGCAGTTTTCCCCCGCGCTGCTATCATATTCCTGTTTGCTTTGCAGAACGTGGCCTATTTTATTACCCTTTCACCCTCCTGCCTGTTTTTATTACCTGCTTTTTTATCACCCTCTAACAACAAAGCATGACTTTCAGATTGTTTCTCGAGTATTCCGCGTTGAGGCTCAGACACACAAAACCGCGCATACGCATTAAGGCATGCGTGCACATTTCTGCTGGATCAAAAGAGCGCGGGTCATTGAAGGGATAAAGCTCGGGGTTTTGCTACAGTTCCCTGTACAGCGTTCTTAACGCAAAGAAATGACACCCCCTGAAAACATCAATGGGATTACCCGGGAATATTCCATCTGATTGGCTGCTAAGAGTTTAGTTCATTCATTGTTAAAGTTACTGACATAATATTTTGCTTTCCTTTCCTTTCCACTCGGTAATCGCACCGCTAGTTTGGGCAACAATCTTCCTCAATGTACGTTGGCACTCACGGGTTTTTATTTATTCCTCAGGTCGGGTGATATCAGGTTGTCTAAACAGTTTGACTGGCCTCCAAATGATATTATTAACAAATGGGGGACGGATGTCGCCACAATATTGTTGAACGCTGAGGAACTGACTAATCTTTTGTTTGCTATCTCCTTGATTTGAGTGCTTTGTCTACTTAAGCGTCCTTGTATGGATATTTGAACACTTCCAGGACGCTGTAGAGACAGAATTATGCTTATGTAACCTCCAGTCTCTTATCATTTTTGTGACTGTGCGATAGGTCAGTTATTAGATTTGTTGTTAATAAATGAAAGCTGGCAAAAGATCCTCAGAACATCTGATGTTTGATCGTTTCTATCCTAACCGATGAGAAGTGAGTTCTTCATATTAAGATGCTTTTCAAAGCTTTAACTCTCTCTGTGCTGCTGCCATCGAGTCTTAACAGCAACACTGCCGCATGTTGCATGTTGTTCCCAGTAGAGGGAGCTGTGTCATCACCTTTGACCAAAAAAAAAGAAAAACCCAGCTTGGCTTTTTACTCGCCTTGCTTCCATATAGCCGTCGATCCCAGCTCTTACTGTGCTGCTCACTGTGCTGTGATTGACGTCTTCTCTGTCGCTGCTGGACTGATTCACTGCAGGACTGTGGCTGCGTTGGGTGTGTCGGCAGCACAGGGCACTCTGCCGATTAGACTGCACAGTGTGCATGCTGGTGGGGGGCCCCATGAGTGGTTGTCATGGTAACAGGCAGTGAGGTTGGCATGAGCTGAGCTTTTTTCTTTTTTTCTTCTTCTTCTTCTCCTCTCTCTCCTTTTGGATCGTTCCTGCTGTGTGTGGGCGTGATCTGATAGCGTGTGAATTTGTGTACATGTGTGTACAATCATCTGAGCTTTGTGTCTGTGTGTTTGTGTGTAGATGGAGCAGGTATCAGATGACGAGTTGGACCATGGAGCAGAGGAGGACAGCGATAAGGAGGACCAGGACCTGGACAAGATGTTTGGAGCCTGGCTGGGAGAGCTGGACAAGCTCACACAGGTTAATACACACACACACACACACACACACACACACACACACACACACGCTGATACAGACTCACACAGGTAGAAAATCAGATGGAAAGGAAGGGACTGTATCCATGGCAACCTTAACACTGCTAATCCTGTCTCCCTATACTGTATCCTAGCAACCCTGCTCCCACCATCACTTTATATTGTGCAGGTCTGTGTGTGACTAAGGAGTCTAGCAGGCAGACGTGGTTATACTTAGATCCTGTACTTGGACTGTCAGAATGCGTGTGTGTGCTTCATGTTATGTGTGTGTGTGTGTGCTTCATGTTATGTGTGTGTGTGTGTGCTCTGTAGAGTCTGGATGATGGCAGGCCCCAGAAAACGATGCAGAAGCCTCCACTCAGGCAGGAGACAAACATGGCCAACTTCTCCTACCGCTTCTCGATGTACAACATCAACGGTGAGACATCCCAGTCATTCCGGATCAGTAGAATATCGACACGTGTCCAAAAAGAGATCAGAAATCATTGTTTTTTTCCCCACCTCCGCAGAGGCGTTGAACCAGGGCGACACAGTGGATCTGGACGCCCTGATGGCTGACCTGTGCTCCATCGAGCAGGAGCTGAGTACCATTTCCAAACCAAACTCCACGTCTCGCGGCCAGAGCAAAGGCCAGCGGGCGCCTGGGGGTCGCAGTGCCAGCACCAAGCACACAGGCACCAGCGGAGGGGGAAGCAGCGGAGGTAGTAAACTCCACCACGTACTTAACATGACTATGATCAGGTGCCGTATTCGTCTTTGTGTTGTACACAGCGTCCTAATGTCTGGACTTAATGTACAGCACAAAGGAGGAATGCTTTACGGAGTAAAACAGGAAGATGTCACTCTTCTTCTGGTGGGGGAAGAGGCTGGTGGAGGCTCTAACATGTTTTTCCTTTTCAGTAAAGACAAAACAAACACATGCAGAGTAATAATACAGAGGAAGAAGGGTGGGGGCGGGCAGTTGGCACCATCCTGCACACATGAACGATGGCTATACGACTTGCCACGTAAAAGAGTTGTCAAATGTCGCCAAATTCCAAAATTGACTGCTGATTTCTACAAAAGTTACCAGTTACTAAATACTTTTGTGAACCTCTGAGGTTTAATAACTGAGATTCCTGTCCGTGCCCCAACAGGAAGTGCCAACAGCAGTACCCGAGCATCGCCGGCCAACACCGTACGAGGCGGCAGTGTCAGCGCCCGCCCCGCCGCCTCCAACATCTCCCTGGCCGACATCACCTCTCAGCTGGAGAAGGCCTCTCTCAGCATGGACGAGGCGGCGCGTCAGACCTCTTCCTCTTCTTCTTCCTCCTCCTCCTCCTCTTCTTTCTCCTCCACCACGCTGCGGCGGCCCTCGTCGGGGTCGTCCGGCAGCGGCGGGCAGCACCGCAGGACCGGCTCGGTGGGCGCGGTCAGCGAGCAGGAGGCCCCGTCCCAGCGCTCCAGCGTGAACTCGGCGTGCGCCTCGGCGTCCAGCATGGACTCCCTGGACATCGATAAAGTGGCGGGCGGAGAGGTGGAGGGCCAGAGCAGCCCGAGCACGCAGGGACAAAACCAGACCAGCACAGAGGTATGACAGCAACACACATACCAAGAAGACACAGATACAGTATTATCAGGTAATGAGAGAGTGTGTGTGTGTGAGCCACAGCACGAAAGACTGTACGTACACTCCCACATGCATGGTAAGTGAAATGTGTGTGAATCAGCTGCGGGGTCAATTCAGCTTAGAACACACACACCTGTTATTGAATCGGGCACTCTGAATTGACCTCAGTCTGGCTCTGGCCCCGCATGTCTAACCACACAGCATGACGTTTCAAAGAAACCGCATGCCTGAAGTGTGTCGACAGTCGATGCACAATGCAGCCCCGCGCGTTGTGCATCGGACGGCGTGTTAATGAACACATTGTAAGGCTCCTAACTGTGGATTACAATGTTAACATTTCTGAACTTACCAAACATCTCGACTCTCTAACCAAACGCGAAACATCCTCTGAGGTATGTTTGAGGGCGGTTTAACCTGTTTCAGACACGACCTGAGCTAATACACTTTGTTATTTATGTAACGTTTGCATGACCCCCCTGTCACCCCCTTTTTTGCATGTGATCATATTATCTGTGTTTGCATCCTTTTCCTATACCCCCCGTGGTCTCTCTCTCCACACCCACCTACCTACCTACCTACCTACCTACCCCAGCATGTCACACTGCGACGGGCCAGGCGGCAGCTTGACTTCACCTCACGCGAGGGTGAAACGGATCAGGCCACCGTAAGTGCAAAGCGTGTGTGGTTTGCATGCGTGCGTTTGGGGCGTTTGCACATGTGAGGCTGCAGGTTAATCATAAATGGAAACTATATCAAAATTAATAATAATTACAACAAAATTTGATTTGGCGATGTCGGAATCAACGTTTTTAGCCTTAGTGTGCGGCCTTTGGTGTGTGTGAGTAATGCATGTAGGCCTAAAAGTGTGTGTGTGTGTGTGTGTGTGTGTGTGTGTGTGTGTGTGTGTGTGTGTGTGTGTGTGTGTGTGTGTGTGTGTGTGTGAAGGTCGCTGTAGACAGTAGGTCAGCATCTGATGTATTCACACACTCCGGCCATGTTTGCCCTGTACATGCCTCTCACAATCATTGCCTCTGTACCCACAGCTGCAGCTAATGACAACCACACCTGCTGAGCGCTCCATTAACGGACCCTCCTCTTCCACGCTTCTTATATAAAAAGATCACCTGCAAATAATAAACCTCCAAGAATCATCTGACTTTTTTTTCTATATTTTGTCTGTTCTCCTCTGCTCTCCCTCTCTCTCTTTTTTTCTTCCACCTCAAGCACTCCTATCTGGACCGAGAAACCTCGCTCATTCTGAAAAGCATAGCAGGAAAGCCTTCTCACCTCCTGACCAAGGTGACTTCCTCATACACTCGCTTCCTCAGTTTTTTCCTCTCCATGTGTGCACACTGCTCCTCTCTTCTCCTCTCCTGCTCCGCATGTGTGGACGTGGAAAAAATCCATTCTGAGAAAAAAAACAGCTTTTTTATTTGCTTTATTTCTCAGCCAACGAGGGAGTGTTAGTGGCTTTTTCCTCGAATTATAAGATCAGAATGGATTTTTGCCTTCCATCATTTCTCAAGCACATACCGTACCATGATTGTTTGTCCTCCTCGCTTCCACATTTATCCTCCACTTGGCAGCTGCTCTTTTCTTCCTATCGCTTCTCCATGTTGTGTGCTTTTGATTTGCATTCTGTCCTCATTAGGAAAGGAAAGGCTTGTTAGTCGATTGACTGGTTGGCCAACAGAAAGCTGATCTGCAGCAACTTTTCTAATCGATTTCAGCGATTTATCAGTCAAAGACTTTGACCGTTCTCTGGCTGCTGCTCCTCTAATGTGACGATTTGCTGCTTTTAGATAATTTTAGGATTTTTATTAGATGCTTGGACAGAACGAGACGTTAAAAACACAGCGTGAAAGTTCTCTCTTTACTTTGGAAACAGTTGTTTTTACCCTGATATGTTTTCTCAAAGAGCGTTCCATTTAAATATGCTTTGCTGTTATATACAGTAAATGTGCATGCACAAAGATCTAGTGAATGTGCCTCACATCTGTTTATCCCTCATGTGTTCTCTCCCGACTTTCTCGACTCACACTCCTTCGCTGTAAACCTCTTGGCAGCAGTCAGTTTTGTTTTTTGTTGTTTTGTGCAGCCGTTGGCTGTCGTGCGAGGCTTATGCCGATCAGATGTGCGAACGTTTGTGTTTTGCCGCCGTCGATTTGCGATTTTTATCACGCGGCCGCTACGTGACACGTAGCACGAATTATGAGCGCAAAGCAGGAGATTAGATGATTCAGCTCACATATGAAACTAGAGACTCTAGAGGGTGATTTTGATTATTTTTCAAAAATTCTAGTTTATAACCTTCAAAACAAAAGGCAGCTTTGTTCTGTCGTATAAAAGTAAACTGAAACATCCCCATTAGAGGTCACTGGCGCTGAATTGTGGATTTCTTTCCAAAGCCCCTTCAGTTATCTCCATTTATTTGAATATAACTCATGCCAACAGTGAAGCTGGCTGAATCCACGCGGATCATCTGCCCCCGTGTTTCACAGCCAAAATCTCGGAGGGGAGGCTTTTTCTTACAAAACAGCGAAATCAATTCAGCGTCCAAGGCGTTTGGTTTCAGGGCAGATCAGTCTGTCTGCGTGTGCAGAGAGAGTATCTGAATCGTTTAAATAATGTGGTGAGAGGATAAACTGCCCACAGCGCACAGGCTGCGAGGAGGGAGTTTGTGTTAGTGTTACACTTTTTTTTACCAGAGGACGAAAGCTGCCATCGCCCCCCCCCCTTACCCGGACTCACAAATTCTCTCCCTCTCGTCGCTCGCGAATCAGAATACTGAATGAGCGCTGGATGTTCAGAGAGAGTGGAAAGACATCAAAGGGGGAGAGAGTGCCAAGATTTTTCTTTTTCCATGCTCGGCAGAAGAGCCTTTTTAAAATGAGCTCTGGTGTGACTGGGTGTGAAAGTGGAAGGGAAAACGCCTGTGGGATAGGGATCAGACTAATGTCTGATATAAAGCGTGGCGTAGGTGTCATGTGGAGAGGAAATAATGGGGAGGAGAGGCTGTGCTGACCATCATGGGGCTAAACCGTAATCTCTACACTGACCTCTCCTCCCTCGCCGTGTTTCTCTCTCACACACACACCCGAAAGCCAAAGCGTGTGTTGGCTTTATGGTATTAGTGTGCCCTGGAGCTAGTCATGTGGAAGAAGGTAGTCTGGGTCAAGGAAAGAGGGGGGAGGATCTTGAGATAAGAGGCTTGGTGGGGGGACCCGTTGTTAATACCCCCTCTCTTTTGACGCACATGCCTTCAAATATTCAGCACCTCAGATTCTCATTCAACCAAATTCCACCCTCCGTCCTTGTCACTGCGGTTTAGCTCCGGGGGTCGGTGTCGGTCACGGTCCCCCGTGGGTAGAAGGCTCTTGTAGTGGGGGGCTAGCTGGTTCATTCTACTATTTTCGTGGGGATTACGCTCCATCGATTGGGCACGCTCCCAAACCCCTGCATCTGATACATATATATATAGACTGAGAGAGAGAGGGGAAGAGAGTGATGGAGAAGGGGGAGAGAGAGAAAGAGAGAGGGGAGGAAGCAGGAAGAGAGGTTGGCAGGGTAGAAGGGGGAGGGGCATCCTTCCTACTGTCTCACTTCGGGGTTCAGTCAAGTTGTGTTCATCTCGCGGCACACATGTCCGTGAACCTGCGCCGTCACAAAGCTGGAATTCAGTTTCCTTCGCTTAATCTCCTAAAAGCGCGAAAGAAAGATCCCGTTTTTGTCTTTAATTATGGATGGATTCTTCTTTTTTCCATTTTTGCCCTGGAGATCTAAGCATGATCCATGCAGGAGATCACTTCATCTTTGAGCGGAGCCTGAACTGATCCTCTACTCATCCGCAGCCTCTTGCCCTTCGGGGGGATCTTCTACTATTGTTTCTTCTTCTGCTGTACAGCGAGATCAAAGCGTTTCCATATGAATCCAACATGGAACCATAGACGGCGAATGCAGCGCCATATTTGAGAGGGGGGAGCGCTTCGGTGTTCATTTGTATTCCATCGAATATTCGCACACAAGTGTTTAAAACACACCCACCCACACAACCTGCGGAATGGACGTGATGGCGTCCTGTTGGAGGGGGCAGGTAAGCGACCCGAGGCGTGGAAGAATCGGACGTGACTCCACGCGCCATCACGCCAGAGGCTTCTGCATTTAAATGGTTTAGAAGGCTGCTTACTATTTAATGACATGTGTGTGTGCATGATGTCTTATTATGTGTAGTGAAATATGTGGGTGAAGCAAGGGGAAATGTGAAATCAGGGCTTCTGTGTGTGTATGTGTGTTTGGAGTTTTGTTGTGTATTAACCCCCCTCTCCTGTTTGGGCACCCAGGAGGAGCAAGCTGCCAAATTGAAGGCAGAGAGGATCCGAGTCGCCCTGGAAAAAATCAAGGAGGCGCAGGTCAAAAAGGTAAAGACACTCACCGACTCATTTGGAAAAAGACCGTTTCTGACTCCTGATGATCGTCGCCTTGTCACATCCGCCACGAGCTGCCGTTTCTTTGTGAACTTCATTCACGGCGAGGCGGGTGAAGCGCCGAGAAAATAGGTCATTGCAGTGTTTGATTATGTGTATGCCGGGGAGGGAGCGTAGAAAAAAAAAATCAAGAGGGAGAGAGCGCAGCGAGACAATGCGGACACAAAACATCTTATTTACCACGTCCAAGATACAAACCGGGGGGGCGGGGGGGCTCGCACCATTCAAAGACAAGTCAGCATGGAGCTCCACAGCCAGGCCATTTTTTACCAGTGAATGAACCGTCTCTGTGAATGGTCTTTTTATACGCGGTGAATAGTCGAGAGCTAATAGTTTTGGAACGGACAAGGCGAGACTTCAGTATGACAAGATAAAGAGTGCCGGGACAGAGCAGCGTGTTGTGATGTGCTGAATTATTGTCACCACAGCCAGCGATGCCTCACTCACTATATTTTTGAATTGAAGCCAGTTTGATTGAAGGTTCATTAATGTATCTGATGAAAGCAGAGTTATTTGGTTTGTTTGTTTTGTTTCTTTTCTGCCAGACGATTTTAGGGGTGAGAAATGTAGGTCAGACTCTCCCTGTGTCTTTAGTTCTCATTGGTCCGAGTCTCTGTCCCCTCCCACTGGGACCCTGACATCCAATCGATGTGTGGGTGCAGTTGAACAAACAGGAGGTCAAGGAATTGAAGGCTTTATTTGTCTTATATAGGCTGAGGCTGGATTTGGCACGTGTGCCGTTTGTCTCATCCGGCTTAGTTCAAGCTTTCTTGTTAAACTGGGGAATTTTGGTTGCCCGTGAACGCAAAACTTTGGCCAGATTATTGGATTTTAGAGTTTAGTGGTCAAATATTTGACACAGTGACCCAGTAAAAGTACTTGAAGCGAGCGTGATCAGATTTCATCCTCCTGAGCGCGTTTAAGCTGTCTGTCCATTTCAGGTCAAATAACACAAACATCGTGCCTTGAAATATCTTTCACGGAAAGTTCATTTGTTGCAAATTGTTCCAAGAAAATTGTGCCCCACTTTTTGGTCAAGCTTCCTGTGAAGTGATGAGAGACAGTTCAATGTGTGCAAAAGCAGCAGTAGCAGCTATAAAATAAACTGCCAATGACATATTTTCCTTTTTTCAGAGATACTCAATATGATCGAAGAAGAAGAAGAAAAAATGGTTGATTTGAATAAAATATTTACAATATAGGGGTCATATTGGTGTCTGTTTTGTCCAAACTTTTAATTATAACTCTCTCCTTCCTCCTCAGCTGGTGATCAGGGTCCACATGTCGGACGAGAGCTCCAAGACCATGATGGTGGACGAGCGGCAGACAGTCAGGCAGGTGCTGGACAGCCTGCTGGATAAGTCGCACTGTGGCTACAGCCCCGACTGGTCCCTCGTGGAAACCATCAACGAGCTCCAGATGGGTACGATCATTTTCCCCCACCACACCTGAGTCAAATAAACACTGTTTATGGTTTGCTGCATTCTGCACTGGTGGCACATGGGGGGGGCAGTGTAAACAAAGTGGGTGACAAACGTGCTGTGTTATAATTACCTGCCATCTAGTATCTGTTTGTGACTTCAGGCTTACGGTTAAAGGTTCTGCCCCACCCACAGAAAACATTAAAATCCCCGGAGGGAGGAAATTAACTGCACATTTGCAGCTCAGCAAAAAAAAAGTGCACGTCTTGCATCTTCATCTCTGCCTCTGCTCTCCTCTCTCTCAGAGCGTATATTTGAGGATCACGAGAACTTGGTGGAGAACCTTTTAAACTGGACCCGGGACAGCCACAACAAGCTCATGTTCATCGAACGCATCGAGAAATACGCTCTTTTCAAGAACCCTCAGGTGACTGCTTACACTTCAACACACACACTTTAAGGGGAGCGGATGGTGGATCATCTTCTCCATATCCTCTGCATTCAGTGTATAAGTGCTGAAAGCGTATGCTTATACGCACAAACACAATGTTTCTGCATGCCCGGTGCATGCACAGCACAGAGTAGCTGGAAGTAGGTCAAAGCATTAAAGCGAGTAAAGGTGAATAATTTATTTAACATGAGACGAGCTGAGCCACCGACTTGACTCTTACCTCACTGTTCATCTCAATCATCTCCAGAACTATTTGTTGGGGCGGAAGGAGACGTCGGAAATGGCCGACAGGAATAAAGAGGCTTTATTAGAGGTGAGATTGTATAAATTGTAAAAACCATCCTATCATTCCTACAGATCAGGACTCATGAGTTAACATCAGTTTTTGTGCCTCAAACAGGAGTGTTTCTGCGGCGGCTCGGTGTCGGTGCCGGAGATCGAGGGCGTCCTGTGGCTGAAGGAGGACGGGAAGAAGTCGTGGAAGAAGCGTTACTTCCTCCTCAGGGCCTCGGGAATCTACTACGTCCCCAAAGGCAAAGCCAAGGTCAGCGAGACTCGAGTCACGAGACGAAACGAAGGATGGAGAACAGAAGTGCGGGGTTGGGGTTATGAGAACCAGATTGACACAGTCTGCTCTGTGGCATTTCCTGTTTACTGGCATGATCACTTTGAAAACAACAGAAAGCGAGAAGATTTGTCACGCACATGCTCCTTCACATGCTCTATTTTTAGTCGGACTATAACACTTTTAAGCATTCAGTAGCTGTCTTACTAATACTGTATTATTCTGTTGTCCTGTGAGCTAAAATGTAATCCAACTTCTCACTGGAGTGCCAGCTCAGGCATTGAATAAAGCATTATACATTTCATTCAGATCTGTGTAATCACCCCCTAAAACATGTGCACTCCATACTTGGACTACAGTGGGACTAATTATTTAAATCTCAATTAGAGCATGTGCTCCAAAAATACTTTAAAGCCCATTAATATGTAATTTAGACGTTTAGCCTCGCATGTTTGGATCTATCCAGTCAGTCCGAGGCTCCTTTTTGCAGTCAACCGTAAGTCAATGCGTCCTCCCGTGTCTTCCCCTCCGCAGGCGTCCAGAGATCTGGTGTGCTTCCTGCAGTTAGACCATGTTAACGTGTATTACGGCCAGGACTACCGCAGCAAATACAAAGCTCCGACCGACTACTGCTTGGCCCTGAAGGTGAAGCCCCCGTTCCTGCTTCTTCTTTTTCAGCTGAGTGCAGAAATGTTCTGCGGTTTAAAATGAATACCTCTTGGCACAGGAGGATGGTGAAACACGTATTCACGTCTTTTTTTGCAGCATCCACAAATCCAGAAGAAGTCGCAGTACATCAAGTATCTGTGCTGCGATGATGTCAGGACCCTGCACCAATGGGTGAATGGAATTCGTATCGCCAAGGTGAGTCGAAAGCTGCTCTGGCCAAAAAGGCCAAAAACAAAGCATGTAATAGAAATTGTGTTTATTAATTCAAATTTGTTTTTACTCCTTATGTGTAGTATGGGAAGCAACTATATGTGAACTACCAGGAGGCCATGAAGAGGACAGAGGCAGCCTACGATTGGTCCTCTCTCTCTACCTCCAGCATCCGATCAGGCTCCAGTTCTGCCAGCATACCTGGTTAGTTCATTGTCTAATTAAGATGAGCATCGGGAGAATAGATTTCTAGTTTCATACTGAACCTACGTCGTTGTTTTATCGTGCTAGAAACAGACTTCTCTCATAAAGTCTTCCTGTCATGTTCCAGAGTCCCAGTCGAATCATTCAGGACATTCAGACAGTGGAGTGGACACGGGTTCTTCTCATGGCCGGTCCCAGAGTGTGGTGAGCTCCATCTTTTCTGAGGCCTGGAAGAGAGGTACCCAGATTGAGGAGAACACCAAGGTATGTCTGTCAAAAGTCAAATTTAAAAATAAAACCTGTTAATGTTTCTTATTCATGTCACTAAGCTCACACGCTTTGTTGTTGTTTTTAACAGATGAGAATGGAGGCATCCCGAGGAGCCACGCTGCCACATGCTTCCCACAGTCACCGGCATCACAGCCAGCATTCAGTCGATCATCTGACTCTCACGCCCCCTCCCCAGCCTCAGCCCCAGCCTCAGATGCAGCCCCAGCCTCAGGTGCAGGTGCAGCCCCAGCCCCAGTCCCAGCATCAGGTGCAGCATCAGCCCCAGCCCAACCAACAATACTCCCCACAGCCCCAGCCCCATCCCCAGCCCCATCCCCAGCATCAGCCCCAGCATCAGCCCCAGCATCAGCCCCAGCATCAACCCTATCAACAGCCCCATCCCCAGCAACAGCCCCAGCATCAGCCCCAGCATCAACCCTATCAACAGCTCCATCCCCAGCAACAGCCCCAGCATCAGCCCCAGCCCAACCAACAATACCCACCACAGCCCCAGCATCAGCCCCAGCATCAGCCCCAGCCCAACCAACAATACCCACCACAGCCCCAGCATCCATCAATGCAGCCCCAGACACCAACCCAGCCACAACACCACTACCTGCCTCCCCAGCTTCAGTCTCCTCAACAGGCACCGCCAGTACAGTTGCCTCAGCAGCGTCCACCACAAACACCACCGTCTCCACAGCAACAACAACAACAACAGCCACAGACCGTCAGCAATAACAACCACATGCCCCCACAGCAGCAGCAGCAGGAGTTTGCTCCTCCACCCCCGCCTCCCCCTCCTCCGCCGCCGCCTCCCCTTCCTCCCCCACCTCCAGTGCAGACGGTGTCGCACCACTCTCCGGCCCCCACCATGTACAAGTACAGCACCATCACCAGGCTGCAGAACCAGAAGGCCTCCCAGGCTGCCAATCACCACAAGCTGCCCATGCACCTCCACGCGACAGCTCAGCAAGTTCTTCCCCCGGCTCCTACACCACCTGCCGCACAGGTCAAACCCAATGTCAACCACATTGCGGCAAGGACTAATGTCCCACCTCCCCCTCCACCTCCTCCTCCCCCTCCACCATCCATGCCAACCCCTGGGTCAGCCATGGCTGTGTTGAAGCTGGGACCTCCCAGCCCAGCTGCCCCACCCGCCTTCATTCCTCCTCCCCCAGCACCTCCACAGATCAACGGAGTGGCATTCCCTCCACCTCCGCCACCTCCTCCCCCTCCCGCGCTGGCTCACATGACCCAGCCTGTTTACTCCACCGGGCTGAAGCAGGCGCTGAAGGAAAGGTTTCCCAGCCCGCCACGGGACCTCCTCTCTCCAAACGGAAGCCTCGAGGAGTCCCCACCGCCTGCTCCAGCTCCATCACCCCCACCTCCTCCTCCTCCACCTCCGCCGCCACCTCCTCCTCCTCCCCAGCAGTTCCCAGTGCTGTGCCAGTTTCCGCCTCCTCCTGCTCCGCCACCGGCGCCACCCAAAACCTTCACCCCAGGCTTTGTCCCTCACACCACCCCCAAACCTGTGTCACCCGTCTCCCCATTCCCTCCTGCGCCACCTCCTGCTGCCCTGGCTGGCCCGACACCTCCACCACCTCCACCCCCTCCTCCACCTGCACCCTTCAAGAAGCAGTTCAGCCTCCAGACAGGCCACAGCTCCAGCCATCCACCTCCAACTCTGCCAAAGCAGCACAGCCTGTCCAAGCAAGTGCCCATCAGCACGGGAGGCCCTCCGACCATGTCACTGGTGAAGCAACTGGCAAGCCAGTTTCCTGGAGGTTCATCCCAAGGAGCCAATCACACGGAGAGCCCCAAAGCCCCCCTCTCCCCACCTGCAGTCAAGACCAAACCAAAATGGCAGCCTGGTGGGGGCCAGCAGCTGCAGTCTCCAGAGTTCCCCCCTCCACCTCCAGACAACAACGCCAGCTTCACTGCCCCTCCTCCTCCTCCACCGCCACCTCCCCCGGCTCCTGTCACAGGGCCAACTCCACCTCCACCTCCTCTCCCTCCTGGAAACCTGGGCTCCCCCACACGGAGGTCACCCTCTGGCTCCTTCAGTCTAGGAGGGAAGAAACCTCCTCCCACCCCGCAGAGGAACTCCAGCATCAAGTTCAACTCCTCGGCTTCCTATGAGGAGTCCAGGAGGAACTTGCTCAGTAAGTTTGCTCCCCAGAACAGCACCCCTCCTTCCTCCCCGTGTCCCGCCTCCTCATCCACTGGATCCCCCTCTAAGGACCCCGCAACTGGACCCCCTGCTCCCCCAAAACCAGGCAAGCTCAACCTGTCCAACCTGCCTCTGGCACTCCAGGCCAAAGTGAGCCAGGCGAAGCAATCCGGTGGCGACTTCCCTTCGCCACCACCTGAGTGCGCCTACTTCCCTCCTCCTCCCCCAGCTTCAGAGCTCTTCCCGCCTCCTCCACCTCCTGGTGGTGACGCCCATAGCGGAGGACCTCCTAGGGTAGCCGTAGTCAACCCCCAGCCCCAGGCTCCTCCTCCTCCTCCGCCTGTCTCCCTTGTGAGCAACTCAACATGGGGGAAGAGCTCGCTGAAAAAGACTCCTCCAGCCACACTGGGGCGGCGTAGCAACACCACCCCGGAGCCCCCTCCGGTCTCCTCACCTCCACCCACGTCCCCAAAGGGCAGCTCAGGCCAGCCCAACTTCCTGGAGGACCTCAACCGGACACTGAAGCGAAAGTCAGTGGGTCGCCAAGGTTCTCTCAACTCAGCTGGCCTCACGGGCAAGCTGGACCCCGCGGGGACTATGGACGACATGGCGCTGCCTCCGCCGCCCCCTGAGCTGCTCCTGGACCAAGGGAAGCAAAGCAACGGAGGAAACGGCGGCTACATGTCCGGAAACATCTCAGGCTATGCAACGCTACGACGGGGGCCCCCGCCTGCACCACCAAAACGGGGGGACGCCACCAAACTGACTGGAGAGTGTTGAACTCGGATGAACAGACAATGAGAGAATATATGAGAGTGAACACGGGAGCGAGGTTCCTCAACTTCTTCTGTCTTCGACCATGTATATACTAAACCCCAAACCAGACCATGATCAATTAGTGTTTGATTACTGATTTTTAATTGGCTTGGCTTTCTGGATCTGTGGGGTTTATGATATTGGGACAATTAAGACTGGAGCAGGTAAGTTTGAGGTCGCAGAGAAGCACATTTTTTTTCCTGCGATCGTCTAAACTCTCTGGAAGACTTTGCATCGCCCTGTATGCTAAACCCCACCCGTCTGGTACACCCCGAGCACATTTAAACAAACACTAATAAGAACTGTGCAAATATTACTGGATCCAGGTCTGAGCCAAACCGTGTATCCGCTTCTTTGCCATAAGTTTGTGCCACGTACTGGAGACGAAAAAAAACAAAACACCACATCAGGATCTTTGGTACTGCATGGACCTCTGGAGCTGTAAAACATGAAGCTGTTTTTTTGTGTGTGTGCATGAGCGAGAGAGAGAGAGAGAGAGAGAGAGAGAGCATACATGCATCGTGTACTTGCATGCATGTATGAACACATGGCGGTGAAGCAGTTAAGGGAAGGCCTTCGCGGAGCGGGGATGGTTAGGTTTGCTTTTATATGAAATTATTTAATGATTGATAAATGGAAGGATTTTTTTTTTTTATCTGTCTTTTAATAGCTGGTCAACAAAGTCTAGAGAGGAACAAAATATGAGGGCACAAAGGAATGTATACGGGAAGGCATATTTTAAAAAACTCTAAACATTTCTCGACTGTTTTAACACTTAGAAGGAAGCCTTATTCCCAAAGTCTTGCACAGAGAAGGTCAAAGCAGAATTTCTTCCAAACGTCCAGCAGAGTCTGGGCTGTGCAACTGGAAATAAAACACACTTTTTATTTAAAGGACTGGGTGGAGGGGAGGCCTGTGATGGTGTATCTTCGTGGACTGTGTGTGAGTTCCCAGTTGTTGTTTTTTTTCTTTGGACCTTCAGTTTGTGTGTCTGTATAGTTGCAGCAGCTGCTCCGGTAACTGTCACGAATCAGGAGGTAGAATGTACAGATCGGATTCAGTCGTCGTCTCGTCCCCCCACAACAAGGTGACACCCCACATGAAATGAAACACACACACAACCGTCTGGTTAATGTACAAAGCATTGAATCGTGTAGACAATAACAGAAATCATCCCAGCGGCGTTCAACTTTGTGTGTCCTGTTTTTTTATGGTGCCATTACTGCTTCAGCCCCTTCCTCAAAGGGATGATCTCTTTTGATTTTGTACCTTTTTTCACAGAGTGGATCATGAAGGGTTTTTATTTCTAGCAGCAATGCCTTAATCTGCAGGGTGCTGCCTTGTGTGTCAGGATGGACATATCAACAGTATATCATTCAAACTGGTTCTCAATTGGCCCGAGTGTGCTGTGAAAATGGGTTACAAAGGCAGTCGCCTCCAAACAAGCCTCGTTTTTTTGCTTTTCTTTTGTCCTACTCAGCCGCAAGCTGGTTGAATCGCCAACTGAAGGCAGCGTACCATTTCTTTTAGAACTGAAAATCATTGTCCTTGAAACAGGTTTGCTACAGTACAGTATGTAAGTTATTGATGTGCTGATGTGAACACGTGGGGGGGGAAACATGAAGAAAAAATGGTTGCAGATAAGAGTAAATGTGTCCTCTTTGCATTTAAACTGAAAATCACAATATAAATGTTCAAACCAGAGCTCGGTCTGTGTCGTTTGTTCAAAACGAATGTGGATAATTCATTTAATGTAATGGATTTAAGCACCCGGAGGTGCACTCATAGTACAAACCATTAAAATGGGATCAGTGTTTGTTGTTCAGTGAACCTCACGCTCCCTCTGGTGGTCTTATCGTGTTCTACACTGAGAAAATCTGTCGTTTATAACCTAATAGAATTATTTAAATGATGGTACTCCAAAAAAAAAACACAAATCATTAGATAAGTGGTGTAAAAATGGACAAAAAACATCATGTAAAATTGTATTTTTAATTCAAGTTCCTCATCTCATCAGCATCTAAATGTCTCCAGAGAGCGAGCTCAACTTTCACACCAGGTAGTTGTTGAAAGTGTCTCCTCGTTCGGGCTGGGTGGGTGGAGGAGGTGCAGAAGGAGCCGGGGCTGTTGAAAAATAGTGAAGCCGTGGTCAGTCACATAGACTGAAAGTCAAACTGGTGAATGATCATTTAAATCCAGTTTACCTTTATTTGCAAACCGAAAATCGAACCGGTCTCTCCCTCTTGAGGACACCTGTGGAAACATTATTCATACACCGTTGGAAAGATTAAAACTCCACTAGTGATAATCGTGTTAATCCATCCTGTGTCCTCCTTCTCCTCACCTCCTCACTGGACTCTGAGCTGGAGCTCCCGTCGTGGCCGCATCTGAGAGAAATCACCTGAGCTGAGGTGACTGTCATTCGGACCCGGCTGGAGCAGGAGGAGGACGGCTGAAGTGAAGGGAGGGTGAGAGGGTGGTGTTGTTAATATTGCTGCGACATGGCAGAACAGATTGGGTCACTCGGTTCCAGAGAACTTGTGCCAATGCAAACAGTGGGGCTGAATCAGTGTGTCAACCCAAAACTGAGATATCACAGTGTCCAGAGTAGTGTGCATGTACTTACTGTGAGCTTTTTTGTAGCACCAAACTACAACAAACTGTGTTAAGATTTAATTTCATGACATCAGGTGTCTCACCACAAAGAAGCCGGGTCTGAAGGCGCATGTCTGTGGGTCCTTTCTGGACTCCTTCAGACACACTGTCTCTTTAATGTCAAATATCATAAACAGGTCAACGGCCTTCAGGCCTACAGGAATAACCTGCCAGATAATAGGAGTAATATGTCAGAATCAGCAAAAAATAACATAATGCAATCTGATATTTCATCTTGAAGTGTGTGTATCCTCACCCTTGTGACGGAGCCTCGAGTCACCCTGAAAAGATTGCTGGTGTCGTATGCAGAGTTGACCCGTGTCAGAGCTGCTCCGAGGCCCCGATTTGCTATGGCCTCCAGCTCGGCGTTCAGCGGGTCTCCTGCGAGGTCAGAGCTGGTTTAGAAGAAAAGTCAGTTAATGATCTGAAGTGATCAGCACAGAGAACTCACTTACCCGAGCATCCCAGAGTCTGCAGCAGGCCCAAAAGAAGCACGTACGACTTCATCTTGACTAGCACCAAACGAAACCGTGCTCAATCCTTCATTCACCTCTTCCCTAAATACGCTCAGGGAACACTCCTGTGCGCCGCCTCTTACCCTCCATAACCCCTGCTGTCTGTCCCGTTTCCTTTATGCGATTAACCTTTGTTCAGCACTATCGATCCCAGAGCGATGTGCCAAATTAAACGAGCACATGATCTGATTCCTCTATTGATGACTTTAATTCATTTACTAGCTTCTTAAGGCACATTAGGCCTTCACACAATGTGCTAAAATAATAATAATAATGATTTTTCACTTTGTTTTTAGAGATATAAAAAGAAAGTGGAAAATATGGAGGTCACAGAGTTGCCAGTAATTCAACATCGATTGGTGAGTTTTAATGGATTCTTGTTTAAAATGACAGCTGACACACTTCAAAAGAATCAATTTGATCATCAGTTTTGATGATAATTTGTCATTTTTAAACTAAAATATCAAGCGGCCACTAGTTTTAGTTTCATTATTTCAGCACAAATGTGAATATCTGCCGTTTTTCTTTATCACTTAGCTCAGGTCTTGTCTGTCCTTGTTTAAAATAACAGCTGACACACTTCAAGATAATCAGTTTTGATAATTATTTGTCATTTTCTTGCATTTCGTTGCCTTGTATTTATACATGTGTAATGACAATAAGTTGAATCTCATCTCATCTCATAAAATATCAAGCGGCCACTAGTTTCAGCTTCATTATTTCAGCACAAATGTAAATATTTGTGCAGAAATAATGGTCATTTATCTTCAGGTTTTGTACTGCTGCTCAGACACTTTAATGTAAAGTAGTTACAGGAGCAGATGAGAACCTGTTCATGGTGGTAAGTTTGGGAAGTGGCTGTGGTTGTTTTAATTTTTATAGACGTGAGTAGAGCAGATCTGTTATTAAAGAGGACAGCTTCATGTTTATGTCGCTTGGATATAAATGAGCCCTCCTGACCACACGTCAGTGTCCTTGGTAAGGACACGAGCCGCAAAGAGGCCAGCCAAATCAAACAGCAAATGATTCAGACTTCCTGCGTGTTGTTTTTTTCCACTGACACTGTGCGTCAGTTTTTTCACGGTGATTCCTGGATTTTCCAGACTTCTCTTAAATCAGTGCAACAACTTCGTACTCCCATCACGTGTTTATTACATTCAGCATCAATATCAAAAATACTTCACGTTTGGGCATGAAGAGAATTCTTGTTCTTGTAAACAATAAATATCTTTCTGTTCAGCAACTTCCATTACACCATATTAAATATAATACAACTTTTTAATTAAAGTGTCACTACCGATGAAGGAATGCATCCTGTAAAAAAAAAAGCAGAATATTTGCAATAACAAGACAGAACAGAACTACACACTTTTCTGTTGCTAGATTCAGTCGATCCCCATTCTGTCACCGGCCCTACAGTTTAAGTGCATCAAAAAAAAAAAAAAAAACACACAGAAGCGTGCCGTCTTCTCATCGTTCAAGTGTCCCCATCAGAGGCTCCATGGCGGCGAGGAAGCAGGCCTCGAATTCCTGATCTGAGAAGCGAGCCACGGACTGACGTGCGTTGCGTCTGATCTGCAGGCGGCTGCCGGGCGTTAGTGCCAGGATCCTGTCCATGGCCTCCGCGTAGCTGTCCTCGTCTTCGGCGAGGAAGCCCGTTTGGCCTCCCTCGAAAGGTACCACGATGTCCAGCTTGGGACCGCCGGACTTGTGCGCCAAAATGACCTTTCCTGCTGCCATGCACTCCACAACACCTGCAGGGGGGGGGAAACAAGTAAAGACACTTTTAATACGATCGAGGAAGTTGGTTTTAAATTAAATTGTCTAAATTTGACCTCAGACTGATTGATTACCTATTCCAAAGTGTTCGTTCCACATGGTGTGCAGTCCGATGGTGGCTTCCCCCATCTCTCTCTTCAGCTCATCGAAAGGTATGTTCAGTTTAAACTCCACCCTGTCTGCCACTCCCAGCTCCTGGCACATCCCCCTCAGCATGAGCACCCTGTCCTCATCTTGCTGGTTCCTGCATCCGCCAATCATAACCAACTTCAGTGCCTCCCTACCCCCAGGCCCGTCTCTCCTTCTATCCAGCAACTTCTTGAAAGCTCTGATCTGCAGCCGGTGGTCCTTCTCCGGCCTGAACTGCCCGATGGAAACGATCGAGTGGCACTTCTTGTCCCCGTCCTCCTCCAGCGGGACATCCAGGAACCCGCTGACGTCGCAGGGTGGGTAGACCACGCTGGTGCGGTTGGGAGCGCGCCACAGAGATAGGATATGGTCGAGGGTCCAGGAGGAGTTGACCATAACGAGGTCGCTGCAGGAGCCAGCCATGCCGTAGAGCAGGGCGAACATGCAGTAGTAGACCACCTTGAAAGCACTCAGGAACAGACTGTTGGAGACGTAGTCTGGGTTGTTGAACCTAGGACGGCAGTAGTTTGAGTTATTTGAGCGGTTCTAAACACCAATGTTTGAGACAATATGCTTCAGTAAAGACACAGTGATTACCTGGGGTTCCTCTCTCTTACTACAGACAGCATGTCAGTGCTGATGGTTGGGTAGTGAACGTAACTCCCCACGCTGCAGCCTCCCAGATAGCGAAACAGGGGCAGAGTGAAGGCGTAGCCCATGGAGTCTATGTACAGGTCCGGGACAAACTCTGTCAGAGCCTCCCATCCGAGGAAGATGGAGCCCACGCTCTGTCCCAGCAGGGTGAAGTGAGGAAACAGGCCGGGCTCCACGAGGAGACGGTGCCTCAGGAACACAAAGTCAACCGGGCGTGGAAGCGCGATGTTGAAGCGACGCCGTGCACCGTCCAGAATCTGCTGGCCAGTCACACCTAGGTCCCCCGTGTACACCACGACATTGATGTCCGCGTACCTGTGCACAACGTTAAAGTTTAGCCAGCATGCATGAATGAATGAATACGCCACAGGAAGCGCCAAAAAACAAACGCCAGCTTCACCTGTTCTGCAGAGCCCTGATGGCACACCAGAGCACCCTCTCTCCTCCGCCGCCAGCGTTGCAGTACGGGTGGAAGAAAGCCACGGTGGGACGTCCGTCCCCCGCCCGCCGGGCGTTCCTGTTGCTCGAAAGCCAGAGACGCACTGCCAGAACCAGCAGGACCAGAACCGCGACCAGGAGCAGGCACAGGAACAGCAGGGGCAGCAGCAACTTCCACAGCAACCTGAAACACAGAGAGGCAACACACTTTATTTCATTCATAGACAGACAGACAGACAGAATAAAGAATATTGTTATTGCTTTAACTAGCGTCATACACGTGTGTAACACATCAATAAAGTCATAACAGACTCAGATTCAAAGAAATAATACCCATTGCAGCACACAGACTACAACACATAGACAGTAGGACTACAAACTGCCTACAAACATAGTAGTTTAAACCGTGACTCTAAACATTCATGTTGTTTTTATCCACAAACAGCGGGCTAGCTTCACGTTAGCTCGCTGGCTAACCTGACACATCGCTCCAGTGTTCAGCCAGAAGCATCACGGCCGGTCACAGCTCGACAATAACATTTGATTTATTATATAAAATATATATTTAATGTGTTTTTACCTGGTTAATTCACACAGACAGAGCACCAGCTGATCGTGGCCCGACATCTTGCCAAGGCCAGAGAGAAGCTTCACTTCCTGTTTAGTGACGTGTCGGTCGCGAACGAGCCTTGGCTACGGGTGTCACGTGCATGCTCTTTCCAACCAATCACGTGAGGTTTGACGGAAAGCAGACCATTATTATTTTTACTCTGTACCAAAAACATTTAATTTATTTAATCTCTCTTTTTTTCAAAGTGCCTGTTTTGTTAGGTGTGTGTGTTTCATTTTAAAAAATGAAAAAAAAAGTTGATGATTTTTTTAGGCGTTTCAGAGAGTTACAAGGGATTTCAAACGTGTAAATTCAATTTATTGTTTAATTTATTTAATGGGACCATGTACAGTATTAAACATAAACATAAACAATTATACCTTGCACTGCAATTACTTGCACAATGCAGTTGTTTGCGACAACCTGGACACTTGCACATGTCACTACCTCACCATGGTGTTATACTGTTGTTGTTTTTCTATTTGTTGTATATACTTTTGCTCTAAATTTAAATTTGCCTTTACTTTTTATATATTTATATATATTTTTGACTGGGTTTTAAATGCAGCTCTTTATATCATCAGGTAGGGCGTCCCACTGAGTTGTGGCTTTCACAGAGAAGGCTGATTGCCCAAATGCAGAGCGACGAAATGTTATGGTACAATCTCGTACAGAGGATATTCTGGAGGATCTAATAGAGCTTACTGAGCGAGTATACACAAAGTCATGTAGTGTAGGAGGAGCCAAACCATTTAAATTTTTAAAAACAAGGCACAAATTTGAAAATAATTTTAAATTTTCAAAGCTCAGTAAATTGTATTTTTCACTACCCTACAGTTATGGGAATGCATTGGCTTTTTGTCTAGAGTTTTTAGAGTTTGTTTGTATATGCATTCAAGAGGTCTTTGAGGTCCTGTCCCCAACATGTAATATTGGCTACGGGAATTTATTGAAAATGTAATTAATATATATGTGTTTAAAGACAAATCACAAGTCAAAACAGAATTAAATGTTATGGGTTTATGTAAATTCTGTATAGCCTGGTGTGGTTACTGTTTATGCACTGGTTTTTGAAAACAAATTATATGAGGGACAATAAAGACGGTCTGTCTGTCTGTCTGTCTGTCTGTCTGTCTGATGGCATATTGTGACCTCTGCTACTTATGTGTAAAGTTATTTGGGAGTCCGATTTTATTCAGGTCACATTTCACACCTGTCACAATCTGACTCCCCTCTTATATTAAAAATGCAAGATGTAACACCAACCTTTTTTAATCTGCTGGCATATTGTGACCTTTGCTACTTATGTATTAAGTTATTTGTAACTAATGGCAACAGAGAGAGAAAAAAGAAGGGTCACATTTTACATCTGTCACAATCTGACTCCCACACTGAATTTCATTTGCGTCTTTGAAATCTATGAAATAAATGGAACATAAGTATCCTACATATTAAATGCATTTGCCCCTTTATTTAGTGTAACTATTTTGTTTCATTTGACATAATTACATAGTAATATGATCAAACAATATATTATAATGTAGCCATATTTGGTCAAGTCATTTTATTATAATTTCTTTACATTTGAACAGCACACTCCCACGAGGGGTTGCATTTCACTGCAGTTGTGCTCAATACGGCACAACACCTCTATTCCCATCACTAATTGATATCAAACACGTTATGTTATTATACTGGGAAAGTTGTCTTTATCACGAGGTCTCAATGATTTCTTGTAATATTTGCTTTGCTGTCAGACAGCTTTACATGTTTTTTATGTTTTAGTCAGTTTTTTTTGTTAATGGGTGAACTGGTGGTAATGTATCTTAAAGAACGAATGCATGAATCCATTAATTCACAGTTGCCATTGACTGTGATGGACAAAAAATGAATTTAGCATAAACAGTTAAATTAAATTTAAAAAATGAAATATTTGAATAAATAATATTTTTTTATATTCAGTTAGGATATTATCAGCTACATTCAAACCCTGAGATCATTTTATGTTTCTGTGATGTCATCTTAAATCAGAATAAGACACAGACAGAGGATGTTTCTGTAAAAAGGCCCAAGAACTGTGCAACTACAAAAACTATGAAATATAACAATGTCTGAACTTTGAACTTTTTTTTTTGTTTGATTTCATTTTTTATTTGTATTTTTTTGCTTTTTTTTGGGGGGGGGGGGTTGTTGGGGTTTTTTTTTGCGTCCTTGGACGCAGGGGAAACCAGAGCACCTGGAGAAAACCCGGAGAACTCGATGTTCTTTAGTTCTCCCTCTTCCACCTCTGTGGTTTCTTCAACCCCAGAAAGTGACGGGTCCTCTTCCAGACAGAAGGTGGTTTTGCTGTCCTGTCTGGAAGATTTCCCTGAGCGCCTCTCTGGGATTCGAGGGCCAGTGCAGGACTGATGGTCTCTTCCTGCTCGCACTGCTTGTCCTCAGCGGCTTCAGCCTCCTTTGGGGGTTGGTTGTCACTGTCTGTGATTTTTTGGAGAGCCTCTCTCTCAGCCGTGAGATCAGTGGATATACTTCTGAGCTCAGTTTTTAGGTCTTCCAGCCTGCTCTCAAAAATCTTCTTGCTGTCCAGGACATTTTGCTGCAGGACGGTGATCTCCTCTGCCATCTGTTGACGCATGGCTTCCTTCTCAGCCTTCACGTTCTGGATCATACGGAAGCCCTCTGACACTGAGACTGCATGAGACTTGACTTCCGTTTCAAGCTCACGCTGCAGGGTCTCGGCCTGCTCTCTGACCGTGGTGACTTCGGCTTCATATTTCTGGGTAGTCTCGTGCATCTTGTCCAGTTCCTTCTTCAGAGTCATGTTCTTTTCCTTTTCAGCTTCGATCTCTGCAGAGAACTTGTCCTGACTGAGCCTGTGTGTCTCTTGCAGCTCCTCATAACTTGTCTGCAGGAGTTTCTTCTGCTCAAGCTCCTTGTCAAGGTCAAACCTCAGGGTGTCAGCCTGCTGCTTGACCTCGTGGAGTGACACACTTGCCTTCTCCAGTTGTTCTTGGAGAGTCTTGTTCTTCTCTCGCTCTTCCTGGAGTGCATTGAAGGCTTCTTCGTAGTCAGATTGCACAAGATTCTTCTGTGAGATCTCATTATCCAGCTCACGCTGAAGGCGAGAAGCTTGCTTTTGGAGCTTGGGGACATCATTTTCATACCTGGCGTTGAGCACTTGGTAAGAAATGTGGAGGTGTTCCAGTTCCTCCTGGAGACGCTTGCTCTTGTTCTGCTCTGCCTGGAACTTTTCCTCAAGAATGATGTGAGCCACCTGAAGCTCCTCATAGTCGACTTGCAAGAGTTTCTTTTTCTTCTGCTTGGTATTGTCTCTGACCTGGTTGGCAATCTTTGCGGTGCTGAGAGTTTCTGGGTTGGTGTATTTCTTGAGTCTCTCTAGCTCCCGCCTCGTCTCCTTTTCCTTGTTGATGAACGCCTCCTTCAAGGATTTTTGTCTCTTCAGCTGGGCTTTTGTTTCCTCCAACTCTTGGTAGACTTGGGAGCTGGTCTCACAACAGCAGCCGCGTACGGTCTGCTCTTCATCGCTCCTCTGGTTACCTCTGGGGTTTCCTGGGCGCTGCATTTTCTTTCTTTGGCTGGTAGTCAGTCACAAAGTAATGCTTGTAGGTTGCAGTTGTAGATCTCTGACGAACAGTTGTATTCTGTATCAGTCGTTGTCTCTTTGCAAATTGTCTTTTCTGGCTCTTTCTCACTGTGGTGTCACGATTTGAAAGGTCTAAAAGGAACTGACTGACTGAAGTGTCGTGGCCTTATATATACAGCCCTGATGATGTCACAGTGCATGTGCCTTTAATGTGTGTTCCATTTGCCCCGCCCCTTTTCCTCTGATTTGTTTACATTCTAAGTCACATGGTGTAATTCAAACGTAAACACATGGTTGCACTGCCAACATGGCGGCAGCCAGAGCCACCACACTCTTCAGAAACCTGTAGGTGACGTCGCGGATACTACATCCATTGTATACTGTCTATGGTCTGCCTATGGATGCCAAGATCATTAATTTATTTACATACACTCTGTAAATCAAAGACACGTGAATGAGCAAACAAAAATACAAGTTTATTTCAAAATATATATAGTCAAGATGCGAGTCATTACTCCCGAGTCATATACAAGATTCGTTCAAATTTAACGATACGTTCACGACCGACACACCTCTATTAGGAGACGTGAACACAGTTTATGAGCGATTCCTTCGCCTCATAGACACTGAAATAAGAAGTTGTAGTAATTTTTCCACAAGCTAGACATCTTCACAAACGTCATGATACTGAAATGACATTTTCAGACAGATACATAAGGAGAAAATTTACTTTGTTGCAACTCTCGCGAGATCTGCCACGAATCTCCTCTGTATATTAGCGCGTTTGTGCTTTTAGGTCTTTTTACTGTATCTGTTTCACCAGAGATTCTCTAAAACAACTTAATTAAGACTTAACTAAAACCGTCTCTGGAGCAACAAAGACTCTTTTCATTAGTTTTTTTTTTAATATATATAAACGAGATTTAGAGATGTGTTTTACGCCTTACTTGTGTCTATTTGGCGACGCCTGCAGGTGAGAGTCTGTTACTGCATCAACTTTCCCAGTCCGCACTGAGTCATACTGTAAAAAGCTTGTATTAATTTATTCTTCTGTGAATTACGCAAACATTTAAACAGAAGCTCCTGAAAACATAATAAATCAACAACACTAATACACTAACCTGCTCCCTCTCAGCCATGATGGCTGATCTATGCCCTCATCTTTCAAAAAAAAGTAATGTTTAACTTCTAAATAAACATTGTTTGAATCAATAATGTCTCCCTGTCTCCCGTGTTTTAAGCAAACCGCTGTCAGTTACAGTCTTGAGCCCTGACATCATGAAGACTCTTTTGATTTTGTTTGTTTTCATGAATCTCAGGCCGGGACACTGCACAGAAACGCGGTGAGTTGATGACACTTTGATGGAAATGTGTTTTGTTGTTATCCGGGAAATTGTTTTCCACGGAGAAATCAGGTTATGACACACTTATGTAAACACACATCCTTGTGCTGTGTATGTTAGTGTATCCGAGCAGGGTCAATGACTTTTTAACTAAGACACATTTTTAACTAAACCTCAAAAAAAAAACCTCTGACACAGTGACATTTGTTTATGATCATGCATCTTTCATTAGGCGACTTTTACTGATGTGTTGTTTTCTTTCTACTCAGTGATCAAATTCTGTCAATCACCCCAATAACACAAGAGCAAGTGGACATCTTGAAGAATGTGTCCACTCAGTATGAGGTAGAAATTAGATTTTTCTTCATCTTCAGATCTTTGTTGACCTCCTGAATGAATCATAACGTGACACATTTTCTACCAGACCTCCTTGTGGCAGCCTGCTTCACCTCAGTACATCAAGGAAGAAACTCAGGTCCACCTGTACGTTCCTGCAAACAGCTCAGAGACCGTCGTGGATCTGCTAGAGAAACACAACATAACTCATGAGTATGTGTCCAAATCAGCATTATATCCTATTGCAAGCCTGTTGTTTATGGATTTGTTTATTTCACTTTAGGGTGTTACAGGCCAATGCCAACGAGCTGATTGAAATGCAGACAAAGAACGACTCCACAGACCCACGGAGCGGGGCAACGTTTTACGAGAGATATCACAATCTGAATGATGTATGTTTTACATCTTGTTGATTCATCCCCATGCTTATTTTTCGGGCTGGATTGAGTGTGTAGAAGTACTGCACTGAGTCACTGTCTCCATTGCAGATCTACTTTTGGATAGAAAGGATCATACAGGACAACCCCAGCAAGGTCAAGCTCATTCTCATCGGCTCCTCGTCTGAGAAGCGACCTCTCTATGTTCTGAAGGTGCACTAATCCATCAAAGATACTACATGTATGAATGTATGTGCTCTAGATGAAGCCTATTTAATATCCTGTCCATGTTAATGTCTGATTTCTCTCCCTCAGTTGTCACTAAATGACAACCCAGGCAAAAAAGCAATGTGGATCGACTGTGGGATCCATGCCAGGGAGTGGATCTCTCCTGCTTTCTGCTTATGGTTTGTGCAGCACGTGAGTCCATTTCATCGACATCAGGGTTTAAATTCTGTCCTGTGGGAACATTTTGTTTGTCACTCTCACAGTAAACCCTAAAATCGACATCCTTCCTCTCCGCAGTCTTTGTCATTTTACGGGCAGAACCAAGACATCACTTTCATCCTGAACAACATGGATGTCTACATCCTGCCCGTCCTGAACCCTGATGGATATGATTACACATGGACAACAGTAAGAACTCACACAAAACAGATCTGGAAGCGATTTCATTCTGGATTCATGACCTGTCCTGTTTTGTTTTTGTCTCAGAACAGGATGTGGAGGAAGAACCGCTCTGTCAGCAAGAGCAGCGGCTGCATCGGAGTCGACCTCAACAGGAACTTTGATGCCAACTGGTGCAGTATGTCTTCCTTTTTGCGTTACAGCCTGATCCCAGCACACACTGTCCAGTGCTGCAGAACTATTTCAAGTGCAAATTAATGCATTAAGCAACATGTTTCCTCCAGCTGAGGGGGCTTCTAATGACCCCTGCACTGAGATCTACTGCGGTGAGTTCCCAGAGTCTGAACCAGAGTCTCAGGCTGTTGCCGACTTCCTGCGCAACCACAAGGATGAGGTTCAGCTCTACTTCAGCATCCACTCCTACTCTCAGATGCTGCTCTTCCCGTACTCCTGCTCACGGGAGGAAGCAGAGAACCACAAAGACCTGGTGAGTGGTCCGCTCAGCAACAGATCAATCAAACACTGAGTGCTCTACTGTTTAATCAATAAGCTCCAGAGTACTTGGAGACTTTATTCTTCATGATGGCTGTCAGTATCCCACTTAACATGTCAGCTCCTGTAACTTTCTGGATGTTTGTGTGAATTCATTCTTTTTCTAAAAGCTTGAGATGACCCGAGAAGCTGCACAGAAAATCAGAAGATATTATAGGAACACGTACAAATATGGTGCTGGATCAAAGACAATATGTAAGTTTCTTAAAGCAAGATTATCTGGACTTGATTCAATCCCCACACAAAACACACATGAGTGTCACTGTCTGTCCTCCAGACTTGGCTCCCGGTGGTTCTGACGACTGGGCGTACAACCTTGGCATCAAATACTCCTTCACTTTTGAGCTCCAGGATGTCGGGCAGTATGGCTTCCTTTTGCCACCATCTCACATTTCCAAGGCCTGCAACGAAGCTCTGATCGCTGTGAAGACCATCGCCCTCAGGGTTATAGAGAAAACACGAGATCTGGCACGTCAGTCTCCTACGTTTTAAGCAATTAGATGTTTTGTGGCATTCCTCTAACATATTATGGATCTATTTTCTTTTGTGTGTATACATATGCATAAGCATACACATGGTGTGGGAAAGATGTCAGTCCTGTTATTGACAGTGTTACATTTGGTTCTCCCCAACAATGTGAGATATAATACAGCAGCTATAACATTAAAAAGAAAAAGAAAAAAGACTTTGCTGTGTGGATGTTTTGTTTATGTACAGTATTTCTGTCTAGTTGGAACATTTTATTTTGTAGGAGTTTTCCTTTACCTTAATTTTATATGAAATAAGCACGTTAAACTCTTGTTTTTTTTACTTTATTTAAACAAACAATATTTCATGAACAATGACAAACTCAAGGTCGGCTCAAATATGAAATAGCCTAAAAAATGTGAATGAATATCTGTGTACATTAGTTACGGCAGGTTGCTAGGGCAGGTTGCCTGTTTCATGACAGACGCCAGGAGATGCAGCAGTGGGCGTAATAACAGCACATGGAGGCAAATTAATGTTTTAAATTATATTAAATGCATTTTTAAAGTTAAATAACGTTTATTTTTAATATAATAGGAAAATAGAAGAGCCGGCTCCTTATAGTAAGGAGAGCCACAAGAACCGGCTCTCCAAAAAGAGTTGAAATTCCTATGCTCAAGTGGCACTTGTGTTTAAAATAGTTTAAAAGTTTGCCTAATTAGGTCTTCATTTTTATACTTTATAATTTATTTTGTGGCATTTTTTCAAGGTTGAGTGTATTTGTAAATGAAAGCCATAAAGGATAAACATTTTATGTATGTATTTTACATTAGTAATTCATTTTTTCAGGCAGTGTTGCATTATTTTGGGTGATAAATTAATTAAATAGTTAGTACGTTTTATTTATATAGCACATTTTTACACCGCATGCACTGACCAAAGTGCTTTACAATGTCAAAAGTAAAATAAAATATAATAACATTTCATAATATAAAATAATAATAATAATAATTAATTAAATCAATGAATAAAATGTAAGGAGCCGTTTTGGAGCCGAAAGAGCCGGCTCATATAGTATGCAGAGCCAAAAGAACCGGCTCTCCAAAAAGAGACGAAATTCCCAACACCACAGCAGACGGCAGTGAACGCAACATTAGCGCGGTGGCTGTGGCTCGCAGGACAGACGGCAGGTGGCGCAGGGGAGCACAGCGCGCCTCCAACAAACCACAGAAGAAGCAGAACGGGGTCTCTGACGCACAACCTCCGCCAATATGAAGGCTCCCAGGGCAGCTTGTGCCTCTGATTTTAAAGAATAAAGCCTTGTTATTTCTTTCACAAGGGCTGAATCCGCACGCAGGACTAAAGTAGATGCGACGCCGACTTAATATCTTGGGTGAGAGGAGCTTTTTATTCTCTTAAACGGACACACGGTGGAGCAGGCCCGAAGCCCAACGTGAAGTCATTAGCTCCAGCTTTAGCATTAGCCTCCGCTGAGCTTGTTGTTTCCCTCACACACTGAACCCCAGACTTTTAATCTCACACACGCTGTGTTTTAATGCTACATGCCCAAACTGTGGCGTTTAAAGCCGTGTAGCTGGTGGCTAACGTCGCACAGACAAACGAGAGCAGAGATATTTGCATATGTTTATGTTTCGAGTGTTCAGGGAGAGTGCACGAAACTAGAGGATAGACACACAGTGATCAGACTCAGTTCAAGGGCCACGAGTTCAGAATGAATGAATGAATGAATGAATCCAGAGAGCTGCACATATCAGTGCTTTAGCATGCTTGTTAACATCTGCTGTTTTTTTTCTGTCCCAGTCCTGCAGAATGTCCAAGATCAGGCGGAAGGTAACAGTGGAGAATTCAAAGACCATATCTGACAGCAGCAGCACCAGCAGCACCGCCACCAGCAGCACCAGCAACCCCGCCCCCCCGTCCCGCCGGCCCAGTGTGTTCGAAAGACTCGGCCCCAGCACTGGGAGTAATGCTGCTGATGTACGTGTTGACCTACCTACTGATATCCTCCTCCACCCCATGCATGCTTCGTCTCATCCGAGCCTCATCTGTTTGTGTCTTTTCAGAGTCACTGTAGAAATTGGCTGAAGACCGGTAATTGCAGCTACGGCAACACTTGTCGCTACACACATGGAACTCAGCCACGGGGCAAAGGATTTAGCTTTAGTCGGTGAGAGTCTGTCCGTGTTAGAACGGAATGATTTAAATCTGTTTAGCGATCTCAGGTTATTGACTCTTCTTGTTTCTGACGGAGCAGGTCAGCCGAGAGACCCACAGGTGATCTGCGGGAGAGGATGAAGAATAAAAGACAGGATGTTGACCCAGAAAACCTGAAGCGAGACCTAGACGAGCCCACATCCCCCACAGCGCGAGTGAGTCCTCCACTCCTTCGGTCTTTACTCGTCTGTATGGAATAAGTAGCAGCGTCACACGTGGATGTGAGTTTAACATCTGTGCTTGTCCGTCTACAGCAGAGAGACTCCTCCAGAGGCCGACACAGGGCAAAGGAGGATATAAAGATCACAAAGGAGCGCACCCCAGCCAGTGAAGAAGAGCCCACAGAGTGGGAAACCAATCGTGAAGGTTCAGTGTCTCCGTTTTGTTCAAGTTTAAAGAGACCTGATGATTTGTTAATGTCATAAAATCTCCCTGTTTGAACATTAATATTGACAGACTTTGAGTTTCGGACTATTCTTTTAAAGCCTCTTTATTTATTTTTTCTTTTTGCAGACTCAGATATCGGTGACTACGACTACGAGTTATCCCTCGAAATGAAGCGCCAGAAGATTCAACGCGAGCTAATGAAATTGGAGCAGGAGAACCTGGAAAAGAGGGAGGAAATTGTCATCAAGAAAGACGAGACCCCCGCTAAAACAAGAGCCACTGCCATGCCAAAGGTAAGTAACTTAAGTATGTGTTTACCACCGGCACCGCTCGCTGCCCTCGCCGCCTCCTGAATTTTGAAATCTCCGTCACTCAGGCATCCCCGGAGCAGTTAAGCAGTAAAGATTCACCTTCATCCAGGAAGTCCAGTGGATCTCCAAAACACAAGAGTGGAACCAAAGGCCCAGGTTCTGGGAAGAAAGAGAAGAAGGTGTCCGTGTCCTCACCTATTCCTGGAGAATCTGCCAGGTAGTAATTGCAACATATATGGATTAACTTCTTCTCTTATTACAGTTGAGACTGATGTTTTCTATTCTCTAAAACCAGGTCTTCAAAAGGTAGCCACAGTAAGAAGAAGGGGCCCCGTACCCCCAGTCCTCCTCCCCCGGTCCCTCTGGACCTTCCTGTGATGGGGAAGAAACACAAAGGCAAGCACAAAAACAAGGAGAAGTCCGAGGAGAAGCAGAAGGAAGGCAAAGATCGAGGACGCGACGCCGAGAAACACAAAGAGAAGAAGGAAAAACGCAGGTACGGCGTGGAGCCGTCACAGGACTGTCTAAATAACCCCACACTGTGTGAACGTTAGCGCTCATCGTTTTAAACGTTTTGTTGTTTTTTTAGGGACCGATCGGACAGTTCCCACAAGGCCAAGCGGTCGGTGACATCAGAGGAGCGCTCTGGCAGCGTGTCATCGCCTTCTCGTGGCACGTCACCGCCAGTCAGGAAGAAATCCACTTCTCCTAAAGCTTCGTCCCATAAGGCCGCTGCACTGGCATCACCTCCTCGCAGGTTAGCGTTAATCGCGACTTGTATTATTTGGTAGCGATGCTTTTAGTTAATTATACAGGAAATAACCGTCTTTTGTAACTGCAGGTCCCCCTCTCCTCCACGCCGCCAGCGCACCCCCACACCTCCACGCCATCACTCCCCTTCCTCCCACTCGGGCTCGTCTGCCCAGCGCCACTCTTCGTCTTCGCCTCGTCGGCGTCGCTCGTCCTCTCCCGCCTACCATCGGAGCGCAGCAGCCGCGTCCTCCGCTCCATCCCCGTCCCGGCACTCACGATCGCCTCCAACCTCCCACGACGCCTCCTCGCCCCACCGTCGATCTGACAGGTCGAGCCCCAGCCGGCGACACTCCAGGGGACGCGAGAGGAGCCGCGGGGAAAGGGAGAGGAGTCCACCCGTGCAGGAGCGCAGACACGAGCGCAGAGATGGTAACTTGTGTTTGTTTGTCTTAATTCTCTTGCGTCTTTCTAGTTCTTCTTCTTAAGCGATTTAATGTAGAGCTTCTTCAAAACTAACCCACTCTCTTCTAAACAGAAAGCCGCAGCAAGCGGGAGAAGGAAAGCATCCGCGACGATCGGGACTACGACTCTGAACAGATCTCATCACGGGACGCTCGTGACGACAGGGAGACCAGAGAGGCCCGCGAGCGACGGGACGCCCGCGATCGAGGAAGGGAAACCGCACGAGACTCTCGCGACCACCGAGACAACAGGGACATAAAGGACACGAGAGAGAGCAGGGCTGAGACCCGCTCCAGCCGAGAGTCGCTGGAAATGCGTGACCGCGAACGGGAGCGAGAGAGGGACCGGGAGAAGGAGAGGGAGAAGGACCGCGAGCGGGAAAAGGAGAGGGAGAGGGAGAGGGCCGACTCTCACAGGAAGGAGGAAGCAGTTCAGGAGGACAGGGGATACGGGAGAGGTCATGGGCGGGATGATGGAGGGAGAGCTGAAGGCCGCATGGATAACAGGATGGACAGAACTGAGAGGAACGGCCGAGGGAGAGGGCGTGCTAATGAAACATCTGATAAAGGCAGGAATCAACTTCACATTTATTCTTCATAAATATGTGGCCTTTGAGTGTGTCACCTTCTGATCTCTCCTTTTTTTTTTTTTTGTCTTCTACCAGGTTCAAACAGAAACTCCCGGGGCTCCCAGCTCGAAAGCAGCCATGACAACTGGGAGTCACGGAGCAGTGGTGCACGTGAACGCAGCACGGAGAGGAGCACAGACCGCAGCGCTACCGAAAGAAGCTCAGAGAGGGGCTCGGACCGAGACCGCTACGAGGGTGACAGGAGAGGAGAGCCAGCCCGTGATTCCTCCTACGACAGGAGAGGAGGCCACGGAGAGCGGGATCGCAGGGACAACAGAGAGAGAGGTATGGGAGGAAATTTATTTGGAATGTGGCAGAAATGTGAGTTTATAGAATAAAACAAGTGTTTTTGAATTGAACTTTCTGTTTTCTCAGATCAAAGAGCCGCCTCCCCAAATCGACACCAGGGGAGATCAGAGGAGTCTGAGAGAGAGGAGAGGAGGGATGAGCGCAGGACTGACAGAGCAGAGGACAGACGAGATGACAGGACCCGCGACCGGGATCGAGAGAGGGAGCGTGAGAGGGACAGGGAAAGAGAGAAGGAGAAGGACAGAGAGAGGGAGAGGGAGAAGGAGCGCGAGAAGGAGAGGGAGGCTGAGAGGGAGAGGGAGCGACTCAGAGAGCGGGAGAGGGAGCGAGAACGGGAGAGAGAGAGGGAACGAGAGAGGGAGAGGGAGCGCGAGGAGCGGGAGAGAGAGAGGGAGGAACGAGAGCGGGAGAGGGAGAGGAAGGAGCGGGAAAGGGAGAGGGAGAGAGAGAGGGAGCAGCGGGAGCGTGAGAGGCAGCGAGAATGGGAGGAGCGAGAGAGAGGAAGGGAGGAGAGACGGGAGAGGAGGGAGGACGTCAGGGACGACCGTTCTGTTCGAGACACCCGGGACGACCGCAAGACGAGGTTTGTCTGACTTCCTTCTTAGATTTGATTTCGAATTTTGATCATAAAAAAATTAATATTTTTTTTTTGGTAATAATTCCCTTCCCCTCTCTCCTCAGTCGTAAGAGGACCAGGCTGGAGAGCAGCCCGAGCCCCCGACCCTCGCCCAAGCGAACGACGCGGGACCTCAGCCCGGCGGACAGCGACGGCTACAACAGTGGAGAAGACAAAAGTGAGCGCCCGATTGGCCGAGGGCAGGCCAAGCTCCACCCACAGCCCCTCCTCCCCAGCCCAGTGTGTCCGCCTCCATCTGACAGTAGGGAAATTCTTTTTGAGGACACACTCCTGTTTAACGGGGAAATCCACCTCTCCTATACTGCACTGTTTCTAACCCGACTTTCGGTTGCATGAGTTCCAGTGCTCGAGTCAAAAAATTCTTTTGAACCATGCACAATAAATAAAAATAATATATAAATAGGCTCAGCTGGCAGTCTAGGCAGGCAGCTATTTGAATGAATGCTTTAATGCTTCTCAAGTACTAAGTGTGGTTCTGTTATTGTGTAGGTAGTGACAAGCACCGTCTACTGAGCCAGGTGGTGCGACCCCAGGAGCCCTTGCTACGTTCTCCACCTAGGGCTGCCCCGCCTGAGGAAAAGCCCGGTCACTGGAAGGATGAGGAACGGCGAGCAGCCGTCGACAAGAGGGAAGCACGCGGCCGCCCCGAGGACCTGGAGCCTCGCGGGGAACGGAGCAGAGGAGGAGGAGGCGGAGGCAGCGACAGGCGAGGAGAACACCTCGCAGACACCCCGACCGACTCCCGCAGCAGAGGCAGAGACCAGCGAGAGTCCACGCCGCCTCCGCCTCCATTAGCCCTCACCACTGCCAGCGAAGACCGAGACACAGCCGGCTCCCAATCCCACGAGGAGGGCAAGAAAAAGACAAAGTCGCTGAGGAAAGGTTTAAAAAAGGGTCGGAAAGAGGAGGAGGCCGGCGTCGGTGGTGGCAGCAGCAGCCTGGCTGGTGCAGGAGATCGTTTCAACCCCGAGCCTCCAACTACTGTTACTGCAGAAGCACCTCCACCCTTGTACTCCCCCCGAAAAGGAGCCAAGAAGAAGGCACTTGAACGAAAGAGGAAACGGTCCCAAGAAGGAGAATCGGATGTGTCTGACGAGGATTCATCCGCTCATCAGCTGCACAACAAGAGGAAGAGGGGTCCCCGGACACCACCGCCCTCCATGAGGCCCGATCACCGCGGTACTGGAGGCAACACCGAGCCGTCTCCACTGTCCAAAATGGACAACTTCAGCGACTGGTCCGATGAGGAGGTCACAGACCGAGGGGGAGGACCACTGGAAACGCAACCTCCCCTGGCTCCTGCTGAGAGAGCTCCTGCTGAGCCTCTTAGAAGAGCGGGTCTCCGGGTGGGCAGGGACAGGGAGCGGTGCAACCCTCCACCCATCGCCCCTCTGATCCCCCAGGAGCCTCAGATGCTGTTGCAGACTCTGACACCACAGCCGCTTATGTCCCAGCCGCTGCTTCGCAAGCCTCCCCCAGAGCCGACGCGCAGCAGCAGCATGGGAAGCAACCAGAGCCGCACATCGTCCAGACGCCTGCGGTCACCCTCCAACGAGTCCGCCCACAGAGACGACCTGCCAGGACCTCGATCACACCGGGGCCGGCTGCAGGGCGCCAACTCTCGGGACCGGGAAAGAGAGAGGGAGCGAGAGAGAGAGCGGGAAAGAGAGAGGGAGCGGGAGAGGGAGCGCCCGGCTGTGAACGATCCACCAGTGGCCGAGAGGAAGTCTCGAATCGACCAGCTGAGGAGAGGAGAGCCCAGCCGCAGCACCTCCTCAGGTAAACACAGAGCGGACATATGAACATCTTTTAAAAAAAACAAAACTAAAAGTTATAGATGTGCTTATATGTCTCTGTTGCCTTCCAGACCGGCAGGATTCCCGCAGCCACAGCTCCAGACGCAGCTCTCCTGACTCCGAGAGGCAGGCCAGGTCCCGCGCCGGCTCCTACGACAGCCGAGAACGGGAGAGAGACCGGGAGCCTTTCGAGCGGGAACGAGACCGGAAGGAGCTGCGACCTCAGCAGCCGCAGCAGCAGCAGCCTCCTCTGCTCCTCCAACAGCCACTACAACAGCAGAGAGACTGGGAGCCCGAACCTAGAGACTGGCCTAGCAGGGGACGGGAGCCCCTCCTGATGCGTCCTGGGCGCGAGCCTCTCCTGAGGGAGCGGGACATCAGGGAGAGGGAACGCTTACTCCCCGAAGGACTCATCCAGCAGCATGAGAGGGAGCGGGAGAGAGATGGCAGAGGCGACAGAGGCGACAGAGGCGTCGATCGAGAGAGGGAGAGGATGATGATGTTGGACCTGCCGCCCCACGGCGACCCCAGGGCTCCAGGACGAGTGGACATGAGGGGCGAAATCAGAGGAGACCTGCGAGTGGACATGATGCGACAGGACAGGAGCGACTACGAGCCTCTGCTGCCGAGAGGAAGCCTTCAGCCCTCCAGAGCCAGAGAAGCTGAGCAACAGTCACCATCTGATGGAAGAGCAGCGCGAGCTGGAGAAGGCGGACAGCATCGACGGTAAGACGAAAACACGTACTGCACTTGTTGCGTGACTTCTAAATTTTCCGACGTGGGTTTAAAGAAATCTGTGTGTGTGCGCGTTCTCAGGAGACGACGACGGGAAAGAGGACGATGGGCAGTCGGTCGCGTCAGTTGGAGAAGAGTATGAACCGATCAGCGACGATGAGTTGGATGAAATCCTGGCTGACAGCCAGAAAAAAGAGGATCAGCAAGATGAAGAGAAAATTACAGGTACCAGGAAATAACTTTTAACTTCTACTTGAAGACTGCCTACCTCTATCATCAGAAACTACTTTTTAAAATAGAGGATTGTTAGGACGCGCCCTACATGTTCCTATTTAAAGTGAACCTGTTAATGCCATGTGTTGACAGGTCCTCTGGATGTGATCGATGTTGACTGGTCCAGCCTGATGCCCAAACAGAAGCAGGAACCTCGGGCAGCGGGGGCAGCGTTACTCCGGTTCACCCCAGGGGCCGTGCTTCTTAGGGCGGGCATCTCCAAGAGACTCGCTGGCCCCGAGCTCCTGGAGCAGGTCAGAGAGGTGTGCAAGTCTGAGCTGGATGACCCCAAAGGTGAGAGAAGCCTGAAATGACACGTTATCTTGAGTTCTTCTTTATCTCAAGTCTGTTTTGTGTGATCCGTCTTTCCTAAAACTCTGTCAACTCTGTCCTGCCAGATGCTGACAAGCTGTTTGAGCATGACCTGGGAGCCCTGAATATGGCAGCCCTGAACAGGCGGGTGGAGAGGGCGGGTTTACTGAGCAACCTCGGGCCCTGCTGCAAGGCCCTGTGTGCCCGCAGGGACTTCGCCATTCCGCCGGCAGCTGCTCAAAAACGACAAGGTAGATGTCACCCAATCACGGCGGATTGAACGCTGCAGTTAGTTTTGGGACGCGTGTCTAAATCTGTTCATCCTTCCTCAGGGCCTAACCAAGCAGTACCCCACGACGCCTGTGGTCGACAACGAGCTGCTGCAGATGAGCATGCGCCTCTTCAGAAGGACCATGGCCGGCCAGGCCTCGGACCCAGAAAGGCCTGACGGTGGGTCGGCACCAGCAGCCGAGACGGCTGCAGCTGCAGCTGCTGGTGGTGTTGGTGGTAGTAGTAAGCTCAACACGGCACAGTCTGAGGTGTGTGTGTCCTGAAAGAAAATGGGCGTATTGAGTCAAAACATATGAAAGTGAACGCTTCTCAGCTTCTTCTAGGTGCCCGGCTCTGTCCCGTTTCATTAGCCTTTTTAGTCATGAGTGGAAATAAAGAAAAAAAAAAAACAGCCACATTGTGAATCTTACTCAGTTATGCTTTACATGTTTTTGGATCATCTGCAAGTGCAGTCCCATAGACGACTGGACATTCTAGCCTATGGAGGTGTGTAATGTACAAGAAGGATAAAAGAAACCTAAAATGACTTCATGTTTTTTTTTTTTTTTTTTTTTTGCAATGCAATGTTTTAGAGCAGCTTTTTAATTATTCGTTTTATCTGCCTAATCAAGCTAATTGTTGTTTTCATATACTGTGCATTTGGTTACTACAACTGTGCATTAAAATGGTTAGATGTCGATTTTTCTAACGGGTCTTTTGCTTTGTATGAAGTGACTGTTCAGCCTTCGAATAATGTGATGATGTGATTTTTTTGTTTGTTTTTTGTTTGTTTTGTTTACACAATATTACAAAAATATATGCAGAGCAAATCTCTGCCGAGTGTTACCGACCAACAAAACACTGAAACATCCTGCAGGGACTTGAATGAATGTTTCTGGTGGAAAAATAAGCACTGCCAAACTATTCCTCCCATCGAATGTAATTTGTTCTGTCAGACTTTTGGAAAGATTATTGCTTTTGTGTTTGCTTTTTGAATGGTTTGGCAATGTATCCCTGAAATGAACTGAAGTGAGCGCACAGCACACCGTAGACTGCAGAGTACCAGATCTCCAACACTGCCATGTGGAAAACCCTCTCGTTCGTTAACCAGCCCACACCATCCAAAAAAAGGAGCCAAAATGTCCTCAATAGGAAAAGACACTTAGATTTTTTTTTTAATGACTGAAAAGATAATTAATATCAACTTTACATCATGTTTCTGTGTTCCAGTGGTTGACCAACCAGAGTCACAATAAAAAGACTTGTACAGGTGGATAAAGTGAACCTCTGGGATGTGCTTGTTTAGTTCAACAAGTGACACTTGAAAAAGAGCAGGTTGTGCATGCCGTGAGCGCTCGGACACACATTCAACGGACAAACCAGCATCAACAGCTTAAAGAACGTAATAAGAATGATCTTAGAGCCCTGGATTCAACACGACACCTCCTCCCAGCCATGAAACTGTGACTTGAAATCTAAGTGACATTACAGCAGACATGGAAAGATCGGGCTCGGATGTAGCTGGCTATCTCTTAGTCTGACCACAACTCTATGTGGTCGGGAAACACTTTTCCTACTACATATTTATTTTGTCTAAGGTTCAAGAGCAATTTTGAGATGTGCAAGTAATGATATTTGGTTAAACGCTGTATTTTTTATTTTTATTTTTTACTGTAAAATAAATGTAGAATGATTTTTTAAATTGTAATGACGTTTTATCAAACAAGGACAACCCGAGGACCTGGAAGGAATTCAAATGTAGTTTTAGTTATCAAAGATCATCACGGTGAATTAACTTGGAGGGCAGTGACTAAATGCAAACTTTTGCATTTTGAGGTAAGTGCACAACTTGACATATAATCATGACCCACTTTTGGGGTTGTGTAACCTTTTAAAAAAAATGTTTTTTATTCTGAATTTTTACCCTTATGGAAAAAAGTGCTACATTGAGTAAATAAAAATATATTTTTTTGACTTTTTTTATTCTATAAAGTTTGACAGTAAGTCACAATTTTATCACTTATGCAATGAGAGCTGTCGGGCCATCTTTTTTGAGGTTTAACACTGGGTGTCTGATAGCTGGGCAAAGACCTTCTCATAAGCCTAATACACAAAATAAAGGTTAGATAGATAGAGACAAATAGACAAAGATTGGATGGATGGATGGATAGATAGATAGATAGATAGATAGATAGATAGATAGATAGATAGATACTTTATTGATCCTGAAGGAAATTCAAGCATTCAGCATGCAAACATACATTAGAATAAACCTATAACACAGTATCTATATGTTAAAAATTGACCTGAGACAGACCTAAATTTAAATATCTACAAAAGAATTAAACATTTGCATAGAAAATAAATCTATAACCTTGTTAAGAAGTTAACCCGTGTTAAACATCTACACAAACACTATATAGAAGATGGTTTTATGCAAATTGAAAACTATTTTTAAATAATATAATTATAATATATTATGACTTGATGAAATGTATCTTTTAATAAACAGGTTCAAAGCCTCGTACAATGAATGGATACATAATAGCACGTGTCATGCCACACACTATACATGTTCTTAAACTATAAAACACTATAAAAACACACATCTAACTGAAGTCTCCTTTATTATTTAACTTGGAAGTGTTTATTCAGTGTTTCTTTGTCCTGATCGTCAGTACAAACATTAACAAAGCGAGCTAACAAACACTAGGAACTCTTTACTTGTACACACGTTGTCGACGACCGACGGACCGGTTTCCTTTACCCACACGCCTCTGCTTTAGATCCGTCCTTCCGACTTCCGCCTCAACTACGAGCCGAGGTGAGTAAAATCTGTCGGCGATTATATTTCCACAATCTAACTCCATCCTGTGATATAAAGGCTCAAACCCACCGCTTGCTTCATCTGAACATACATATTAGTGATATATAGTCGTGATTGTGAGGATTTTGACGTGGATGAACGTGTTTAAAGACAGTTTATAGGCCACGGATGGTAGCACCGGAGTGGCTTCATATCGCTGGGCTGTGCTCCCGTTTCCACCGTTGTGTTGTGACGTGTATAACGTAAATAACCGCCACTAGGTCAACTTACTGTCTTAAAGTGAGTATTATATATCCTAACCATCATCCTTACAGGCCAGCTTGCGTTAAATAACGTTACCCAGAGGCAGCTTTGGGCTAATATCAGGCTAAATAGTGATGTGTCGTTCGTGGACGAGCCGGTTCAAAGAGCCACATGAGAAGTGTGCATCCAGCAGTCAATAGCTGTCCTCTTTCTTAAAAAGTTTTTATTGGTGTTTCTATCTGCTTTGTGTAGCAGAGTGTTTCTGCAAGCAAGTTAGTGCATTTATTGGGCGGTTTCATTGGGTCTGTGAACGCAATGACAGTTACCGACAGCAACTTATTGATATTAGATAACGTAACTTTTACTTTAATACTTCACTACAAAGGGTGTATTGAATATATACATGATGTGTGTATAGTAAGTCAGGTAAATCAAATGATCCGACTCCCTAAAAAGAACTGAACTTCCCATTATTGATATTAGTAAATGTCACTTTTACTTTTGAATACTACGAAGGGTGTGTTGACCATATATGCATGATGTGTGTATAGTAAGTCAGGTAAACACTAAATTTGGCTGAATTATGAAAGGTATAAGTTTGGGAAGAGCTGAATCAAATGATCTGACTCCCTAAAAAGAACTAAACTTCCCATTATTGATATTATAAAATGTAGCTTTTAATTTTGAATACTTCCGTTCAAAGGGTGTATTGAATATATATATATATATATATATATATATATGATGTGTGTAAGTCAGGTAACACTAAATTTGGCTGAATTATGAAAGGTATACATTTTAGAGTCAAATGATCCGACTCCCTAAAAACAGCTGCACTTCCCATCGCTATAATGCTACTCCGCTTTTAAATAGCAAAACTTGTTGTTTTCCTAAGGTGCATTGGTTTAAATGCGATACTTAATTTAATTTTCTTTTCTAGATGGCCCCAACTAAGAAAGGAGAGAAAAAGAAGGGGCGTTCAGCCATCAACGAGGTGGTGACCAGAGAGTACACCATCAACGTCCACAAGCGCATCCATGGAGTGTGAGTACTGCAAGGACACAGACAGAGGGCTCTAAGCGGGTTAGATTTAGGGACATTGCTGCACAATAGTTGGTGTTAGTTAAACATGTTTGCCTCGTGTAGAGAAGTTTTACACACGGAAGCCTAAAATACAACCACACACTTAAAGTCTATGGACATGCAAGTTGTGGAGAGATGCCCTGGAAGCAGTTCAGGTCTTGAACCAGCCACCCTCTGGCTCCCTAAGTCAGGCCCCTAAGGACTGAGTTACTCCCACATGATGCTGTTAGTAGTGCTAAATTGTAGTTAGTATCACTGCCATTTAAATGATGTGATTGACGGTGTTGTCTCCTTGCAGGGGTTTCAAGAAAAGGGCCCCACGTGCCATCAAGGAGATCCGCAAGTTTGCCGTGAAGGAGATGGGAACTCCCGATGTCCGCATCGACACTCGCCTCAACAAGGCAGTGTGGAGCAAGGGCGTCAGGTGAGACGACGCGCTGTTAATGCTGACAGCTGAGCAAAAGCACACCGGTCTGGGTGGTGTTTTGCTGAGGTCAGAATAGAAGAAACTTAAGTCTGTGTGCTGCTTTTTGTTTAGGGCTTCTGAGAGGTGGAGTAAGACAGCAAAATGTGCATTTTTGTCCTGCACTGTCATCGCTTAACTTGAATTCATAGTACATTTTGTACAGCATGTAAGCTCCCGGTGAATGTGTGCATCAGCACCAGCTTGTATTTGTCATGACATATTACAAAACAACCTTTTGTGGAGGAACAATCATGAGAAGATGTTGAACTCGCTCAGATTAAGTGACGACGGTTGGATAGAAATTCAGTGTACTATATGTTTAAATTTGAATAAGGTGTTGGGAAGAAGGGGGAAAAAAGACATGAGACAGTGTTCCCTGATTTCTGTCAGGATACGGGATATCACATTTTCAGCACGTTAGATATCCCGTATTCAGCTTTTCAGAGAAGTTTTTAGCTTACCCTGACGTTCTTGTTTTGTACAAAAGGTGGTTGCAGTGTGTTCTCCATCTGTAGCACACTGCTGAGGTTAGCACCCATCGTCCTTAAATATGTTTTATATCACAAAGCCTGAAATCAAAGCACAATAGTGAGAAAATGTATCAACACTCCAACTCCTGCTGCTCAATGTCAGGTTGCGGCAACTTATCAAATAGCCTTCTTCCAGTGAAGACGTTAACCCTGCTGTTGTGTGTTGTGCAGGAACGTGCCATACAGGATACGCGTACGTCTGTCCAGGAAACGTAACGAGGACGAGGACTCTCCCAACAAACTGTACACCCTAGTCACATACGTTCCTGTCACCACATGCAAAGGTAAATCTGCCACTCACTCATTTTTGTCATTCATCTACTGAAGCTTTGAAGACATTTGATTAATCCTTTCCCCCTCTCTGTTTTTCAAACAGGTCTGCAGACAGTCAATGTTGATGAAAACTAAAGTTGTCCCCTCTACGAGTGGAATAAAGTGGAATAAAAAAGAGCCTCTTGTTTTGTGTCTTTATTTCTGTTTCTGCACTTCACTGACTTCTTGAATTTGGAATAATGGTTATAATTGTGGAAGCAGGCTAATGGTTATCTTATGTTTGTTTTAGCTTGAGCACTTGGGTGGTAACACGTCCCTCCCAGTTCCTCTGAAGTCTGAACTCATGTCTTTAAATGTCTAAAACCTAATGAAACAGTTTAATGCAACTATAAAGCAGACTTGTGGGAAATCTCCATGTTTAAGAGGCTGAAACCGGCATTTTCTGACATTTATACATGAAAAATTCTCCATATAAAAATGAATCTTATCAAATAGTTGACTATTTTTCTAGATGATGTATTTGTGGATTACTTACAGAGAAATGCACATGCAAATACTGTCCTATTTTAAAATTATAAATGCCATTTAACCCCATACCCTGAAAGTAGAAATAGTTTGTGTGACATGCTTGTGGTAGACTAGTTTTTATTGTGAGAATAATATAGGATACAGGGATCTAATTCCTTTCTGTAACAAGATTATAGTGTGGCATCCCTAGGGCATCACAAATGGGATGTTACTAACATATAAACAAAGTATCACTGAAAAAATATGAACATACTGTAAATATATATAGCTACACATATATATATATACATATATAGCTTTTAAGTTATTATGGTTGCATAAAAGGATTGCACGTCTAATTCCAGTGCATTTGCAGATGATACAGTCTGACCTCTGCATGATGGTTTAATTTGAGTGTCTGCAGTCTGTTGTTTCACTGCGCACAGAGCAGCTCTATGCTTTGCCTTCAGATGGTGTATCATCTGACAGCAGACTGGATCACAGTCCCACATTCAAATCGTCTGGGGGAGACTTAACGCAAAGCGTGTTGTGGCAGTGAAGCGCTCACTCACCGCCGGGGGGCGCTGCTCGTGTGTCGGCGGGGTCGGATGTTGTGAAGAACAGGGAGGCTACACCGCTACTACACACGATGGCATCGTCCGACATCTCCAGAGTTGTGAAGTAGCTGCAAACTGAGCGAGGAGGCGAGGCTGGAAGCCGCTCCGGAGGTGTTGACTCGTTAAATTAAAACTCTAGCCTTGTTCAAGTTTGTCTTCTCCGTGTCTGACCACTGTCCTGGGTGGGACAGGCGTGGCTAGCTCGGTCGGGCTAACTAAACCGAGTGACCAGTGTTTCGGTTTAACTGGCGACCGTGTTTAACTGGCGATGCGTGCTTTGTTGTCATAGTTACCACAGCCGTTGAAGACAAGAAGAACACGTTATTCTGTCCTGTCTCAACAGCTGTTACCACAACAACCACGGTTAGCATTCGGCTAACGGTCGCCTGTTAACATGGTCACTCGTTAAACCGTAACACCAGCTGGCTGGCTAGCTGAAACGTCAGCTCTGAATGTGGATATCCACAAGGAGACTAACTCGTGTGTCAACTGTCATCATGAGCTAAAAGTCATAACAGATAACTGAGTTGTGTGTCCGAGTGTGCAGGGGTGAGCGGCGCTCCGTGTTTCCATGGCCGTCGGCTGATGGGCGAAGCGATGCGGCACCACTGGCTGCTCCTCGGGGCTTGCGGCTGGGTGCTGCTCATCCTGATGTTCGTCAGCAAGTTCATCACCTTCAGAGCTGTAGACGGTAAAGCTGTCTCGTCTCATCGCTGCAGATTGTGTCATGTGTAGGTGTGAATGTGATCCAGCTCTTTATGTGTGTTTTTCAGACTATGGAGAGAGGGTTGGTGGTCAGAGTTGGACGGTGCCCGGCACCAAGGTGGTTAAACCTATTCCTGTTTCCAGCCCAGAAAAACGAGATCCAAAGCCATCGGATCAGGTGACTGATGCAGCTAAATGTGCTGATTTCATTCGAAACAGGCCCAGTAACCCAGTCATATTCAAAACAAAGCTATCAGTCACATTAATGTGGGTGTGTGTGTGTGTGTGTGTGTCTCAGCCCTCAGCTGTACCCACGGCGGCAGATTGGCAGACGGTCTCCGAGAGGCGAGTCGAGCTGCTCTCGAGTGTGTGCAAGAACAACAGCCTCAGGAATCTGACTCACGTCTCCATCAGCAAGTTTGTCCTGGACCGCATCTTTGTCTGCGACAAACACAAGATCCTGTTCTGCCAGACGCCCAAAGTGGGCAACACGCAGTGGAAGAAGGTCCTTATTGTGCTCAACGGTAAATACGGGCTGGATGAAAGTAATAACAATGCGTGTGTTTACTCCAAAAATAAGGGATGGTTCATAAATAGCATTTTACACACGTGTAAAGCATGTTTGTTTGTTTATTTAATTCAGCTGTTGTTGCTAACGTTGTTGTCAGGGGCGTTCCCCACTGTGGAGGATATCCCAGAAAACCTCGTTCACGACCACGAGAAGAACGGCCTGCCCCGTCTCTCGCTGCTCACGCCACAGGAAATCACTCACAGGTTGGTTACTGTTACAAGATAGAGCTTTGGATTGTCTGATCACCCTTCACAACCCTGTTTTCTATGCGCCCCCCCCCCAACAGATTGAACACGTACTTCAAGTTCTTCATCGTGAGAGATCCTTTCGAGCGCCTGATCTCTGCGTTCAAAGACAAGTTCGTAAAGAACCCACGCTTTGAGCCGTGGTACAAGCACGACATCGCTCCGGCCATCATCCGCAAGTACCGCAAGAGCCACCGGGACAGCAACCTTTCCGCCTCGGGGCTCCATTTTGAGGATTTTGTCCGTTACCTGGGTGACGTGGAAGGGCGTCGACGCATGGACAGGCAGTTCGGCGAGCACATCATCCACTGGGTGACTTACGCGGACTTGTGCGCGCCGTGTGAAATACACTACAGCGCCGTGGGCCACCACGAGACGCTGGAGCACGACGCCCCCTACATCCTCAAAGCGGCGGGCATCGACCAGCTGGTGTCCTACCCGGCCATTCCTCCAGGCATCACCCGCTACAACAGGACCAAGGTGGAGCACTACTTCTCAGGCATCAGCAAGCGGGACATCAGGCGTCTGTACGCACGTTACCAGGGCGACTTCCAGCTCTTTGGTTACCCGAGCCCAGACTTTCTACTGAACTAAAATGATTAACACTGACATGTTTTCATAGACAATCCTCTCAGCATCTTTGGGGGTACTGAGACGGAGGAGTATTGTAGCTAACTGACTGGTATGCGGTAGATTGCACACTGTAACGTATTTGCAACGGCTGCCTAATATTCCTATATTTAACAGTTTTAATGGAGGGGGGTGGAGCTGTAAGCAAACCTGTAATGTACACTGCACTGAAGAGAGTGTTGCTGCAAAGGACGGGACAGGAGTTCAGGCAACACAGTCGCGTACAGTGGCGAGCGCTGCAGAAAAGTCAATCCACAGATCAAACGAGACACGTTTGCTATCTTATATTTAATGTTTCTGACTTCATTATCCTCGTATGTCAAAGAGGTGTACTGTGTAACACCCGGGATACAGGCCCGTTATTAACCTGTAATGTAGCTATTTTACTGCACTGTATGGAGCACCAGTTACACTGATTTAAAGCTGTTAAAGTACCAGAAGTTTGAATCTTGAAAACTATTTTTAAAAAAGATACTAGATACCTCTTTCGATACCACGGCATAAATGAAAAAGGAGTCTGTCTTTACAGCAGCAGGTGAGGAGGAGGCTTGTGTTGTAGTCAAAACCAATGTGGTGACATCATACCAGGTGCGAGCACCGTGCTTGTATAATGAACAGCGTGTACACCTCTCTCTCTGTGATTGTCCGACTGCACGTGAGGAGAGCGAGGTGGACACACTAGTTATTAGATCGAGTGATAATTAAGCACGTGGTATCGAAAAAAGTATCAGTAGACTTGACTTACGAGGTTTCATCCTGTTGAAGGACAGCTGTGGACAGTGTTGCGTCTTTCCTGTCCTTGCCATCACGCTCTGCACAGGGGAAGGCGGTCTTGTATCAGGGACGCACAAATATTTTTGGACAACGGCAAGAAAACAATCCAAACCAATTAGACGTTGACATTTTTCATTGTCCACCATTGATTTTTTTGCTTTATGCAAAACATCAATGTCTCGTAGGACGGTAAATTACTCTTCAGATATCATGAAAAATGGTTTACAAATGTACCTTGTCCCCACCCTGATCCACACTGTCCCTGATCCTAAACCTGACAAAAGGTCTCGCCTTCGTTTTTGGTGACCTCACTTGGAACGTCGCAGGAAACCGGCACTGGATTCCAAAGGGTCATTTTTCTATCAGAAACGTACTGTTGTAAATGTTCTTAACATGACTCGCAACTCAACGTTTGTATCACATGTTGCTATTTATAATATTATTAACCTGCTGACTGGAGTTGTCTCTCAGTTGTAAGACGGTACTGCCTCCCTGAAGACCTTTTCGGACAGGTGATCGTAACACAAAGACAAGCACTAGTTAGTAATAAAGTTCCATGTGTTGATAAAAAAAACGTGCTCTTACTTTTTCACGTGGCTTGCAACAATATCAAATATCCACAAGGTGGCAGTAAAGAATTAAAAGTTTGACTGGTAGAAAACTGAAGCGTGTTGAACCTGTGGATACATGTCACCACACAGGACTGAACTGACACCTGAACCACAGAAACAAAGGCAGAACAATGACTTCATAGCAACAAACATCTAAATACGCTGCAGGCGGAACAGGATTTGCAGCATCAGTGCCGCCTGTACAAGCTCACCTCATGGCAGGTGGATTTAAGTTGATTTATAGAGCATAAGTGTTAGTTAAGTGTCTGAAGAGTGCCTGAGGCGTTGTGTGTGTGTGTGTGTGCTAGGTGACTTCTCCCATCCTGTCTAACAGGTTCGTCCGGCCCCTGTCGTTTTTGAATGTTGGAAGTTTGTTTAACCTAAAAGATTAGCTTTGTCTGTGTGAAAGTTTTCATTAGTAACTGAAACACAGAGGCTGTAAAACGCTGGAGGGTGTTTCACATAGTCTTGTTTATGTGACTACTCTCTAGGATACACTCCCTCTTTTCCCCTTGGAGGTCCAGAATTGAACCTTTTTAAAGGTGAGTGTTGAATTAAGATGTAAAACAGCCAGATTATGAAAAATAATCAATAATTAGGCATCCTAGATATTTAAAGATACATTTTTTACCTCACAAAAATAAAGAATCATACACACAAATTTATTCAGTTTAATTTTTTTGCAGCCAGCTCAACTTTAGCCCATAAACTCCACATTGTATATACAGATTTATGCACGATATTCACTGATTTGCCTGATGGGAAGTTGAGGCTGCAGACTGCACTGAGCTCTGACCACTTAATATTAATGGGAGGATTATTAGCAGCCTTCACAGAATGATGCTGGCAAGACATAAGTGCACAAACACACAAATGAGGAACATGTTGGGATCACGGCTCGTATTAAAAACCATTTGGACTTAGTACTGAGGTGATTTTGATTTGTTCCTCATGTCCCATGATGCTCCACAGACTCTACTGCACTCACATACACCAGCATCACTGCTGAGATTGCTCCCTTGCCACACCCATGATTACTAATATTGACACTGAAGTCGAACATGCGCATGTCCACAAGGATGCTGTGCGCCGTGGAGGTGGAGGTGGCGCTCCTGGCTGCCTCTATTTATCCCACACGCCCTCCCGTGTGTGTGTGTGTGTGTGTGTGAAGTGTGCACTGTGTGTATATATATGCATGGACATGCAGGCCCGTGTAGAGGTGGTGAAGTGTCTGTGTCTGTGTGTGTGCATTACAGATCATGCGTGATGCGTTCAGGGCCCAGCCCTTTTCTTTCTGTGCGGCGCTGACCGGCTTCCTGTGTTTGTGCGGTTCTCAATCAAAGTGCGTCAAGTCAGACAGGAGCAGGCTGGACAAAAAGCGGAAATGAGCCCGTTTGACTTTCAACATAAAATATATTTTTGATGGGGAGCTTAAACTTGTTATTGTATACATGGCATACATTTGTTTTGTTTTTTAGCGTCTGTGCTCATTTCAATCAATATTTCTTTGACAAGGAACGACACAAAATATAGAAATTGCACAACAATTAATAATTAGTAATGTATCACAGCATTTATAGCTTATCTGCCCTTAGAGGGACCCCTAAAATAACACACACTCACGTCTATAATGTACTGTCCTTTATTTGCTTATTTTCATTTTATCTTATTTTTGACTTCCCTACTCTGCTACATTTCAGAGGGAAATCGGAGACATTGGAGTTATGTTAAGCTGAAAACTTAAAGGTCCAGCGTGCAGGATTTAGTTGCATCTAGTGGTGTAATCACTGAATTGTAGTTATAGTTATAGTCCAGTGTCAGATTTGCAGCAGACATGAAATATATATATTTTATAACTATGATTTCATGTATATGTATATGTATAAAATCTTGTACTTTAGCTTTTTTTACTTTTTACTTTTGTAAATTTAGCCTTTTATATCTACAGTGGGAGCAGGTCCTCTTCCATTGAGGGCCGCCATGTTGAGAGTACAGAACAGACAAACTACTGACAGTGGACTAAATGCAACAAAATCTTACACACTGAACCTTTAAATTTATTAGATAGATAGGGATAGGGAATAGGGAATTATCTCGTTATCACAGGAAAACGGAGGAAAATTATCTTGTTATCACGAGAAAACGGGAGAAATTATCTAGTTATCACGAGAAAACAGGAGATTATCTTATTATCACGGAAAATATCTCGTTATCACAAGAAAACGAGGGAAATTATCTCGTTATCACAAGAAAACACAGGAAAATTATCTCGTTATGACAAGAAAACAGAGGAAAATTATCTTGTATCACGAGAAAACAGGAGGAAAACTATCTTGTTATCACGAGAAGACGGGGGAATTATCTTGCTATCGCGAGAAAACAAGGGAAATCATTTGTTATTGCGAGAAAACGGAGCAAATTATCTTGTTATCATGGAAATGATCTCGTTATCATGGGAAAATGGCGGAAATTATCTCGTTATCACGAGAAAACGGGTGGAATAAAATGTATGTATGCATGGCCTTTTAGGGCTTCCGTAGTTTTGGATTAGGCACCCCAACATTTGTGAGCTCTCAGACCTAACTCCACAAAAATTGTGTTCCCCAGTGTAATAAGTGAGGCTTTTATGTTGAAACTCCCGGGCGGAAGTCGCAGTCTCGGGCCCAGCTTGACGCAGGCGGCGCAGCCAGGCTGGGAGCGAGCGGACAGGCGACCCGCGGCTGCTGCCACCTCAACATGGAGTAGCGAGCTCGCAGCGTTTCACTGCTAACCAGCGGATCCCACCAGAAGAGGAATACGAGACCGGGGGCCCTGTGTGTTGATTCAGCCACCGAGGAGCCCCGCCAATGATACAGCGGCGGGTGTTTGTTTTTTTCGTTCACTCGCAGGAAAGCTCGGCTTTTTATTTGAAAGATGGCGAACGACTCTCCAGCTAAAAGTCTAGTAGACATAGACTTGGCTTCATTGCGGGTGAGTGCAGCCGAACCGAGCCCCCTCTCTGCCTCTCTCTTGTTTTTTTGCTGCTTTTTATTTCACATTTCTCGACAAAACACACGCGGTCATGTGGCTGTGAAGTTTTTTTCAAACCCCGCTCTCCGGCGGCTCTTGTTGTCGGAGCTGAAGTGTTGAAAATGACCGCTGAGCCGCGGCGAGGTGTTGCCAGTGTCTGCTTTTCCTTTGTTCGAGATGCGTTTGGCATGTAGGGTAGACCGGGGGCGCAACAGCTGGCTCACACTGGACCATGTTGTTGATAAAAACAGGGAGGGGAAATATTAAAACACTGCTTTTTTAATTATTATTCACACTTTGTGTTTTTCTCTCTCTTTCAGGATCCAGCTGGGATATTTGAATTGGTGGAGGTAGTTGGAAATGGCACCTATGGACAAGTATACAAGGTTGGTTGGAGGCGCAGTGCATGGCCTGTCCTGTTTTCACAGTTTTTCTTTCTTTATCAAGCTTGGGAACAAAGGAAGTGGCTTAAAAAAAGAAAAGCCATGTTTGAGATGTCACTCTTGCAAAAGTATGTTGTTTTGATCAGATTCAGCTGGGAGGTGTGTTTGTGTGCGAGGAGTGAATCAGACGGTCTACGGTCTGATGCATCATCAATCTTACATCACCTGCTTTTACTGAAAAGTAGGTGAGGAGGCGAGGATGGAGAAATCACACAACCCTCCGTCTGTCTGTCTGTCTGTCTGCGAGCTCGTTCTTATTTATTCTTAACAAACCCAATTTCATATCCTGTTTTTAAATCTCTCGGCCATCTGCTCCTGGTGTCACATTCCCCCCCCCCGTCTCTCCGTTGAAAGACGTCGCCAAGGAGGGAGAGAAAGACGGCGGTGGTGGTCAATCCGAGTGAAGGGAAAGGGATGGCCATCCCTCCCAGCCTGATGTTGTAACGGGCCTCCTTGTTTTGTTGTTGCTGCTGCAGCAAGCAAGCAAGGGAGCGAGTCAGTGAGTGGAGGCTCCATTTTGTTGCCTGCCTGCTCCACTCCTTAATGACAAGCACATACCTATATGATAAAGCAGACATCTTTTTTTTTTTTTATTAGGAAAAACCCAGCGAGCTAAGCCGACTATTTAAATCTGACAGCCCCACGGTGCTCCAGTGACCTGCATTCAATCCTCTAGCGCAGTGAACTTCCAGGACCCACCCCCCCTCTAACCCCCCTTCACTCCCTTTCCACGCCTCGACTCCCAGAGTGAACCCATCTGTGTGCATGTGCTCGTACGATCACCCCCCACCTGAAATCACGCTTCACCAAGAAGGAGCGGATGATGCCTGCACCTCTCGAGACCCTGAGAATTACCACCTCTTTTTGTCTTTTAAAAATCAAATTCTGTTTGCATGTGTGGGAACGGTGCCGCTCGTGCACATGAAGGCCCCGTCAGATTAGCCTCGACACAAAGGCACGGTCGTAAACAGCCTGCGCGAGATAAGCCAAACTGTCTGCGGTGAAGTCATAGCTTTTAGGAAGGAAGCCTTCCTTTTTTCTCCCCATCATCATCATCATCAGCCGTCGCTCGGCACATTGGCTGTCATGTTAACCAGTCGAATGAGCATGTGGCCTGTGAGCATGTGCAGTGGGAGCGTGGTGGTTGGGGAGGGGATGGGGTGGCTGCAGTGGTAAGAAGAGCAGCTGTCCAGCTCCAGACAGAACCTGCCCACCGCTCTCACAAAGCTGAGTTTGTCTCCTCGGCTTCTTTGGGGTCCTCTCAGTCCCCGTCAGTCAGTCAGTCGGATGCACAGAAAGGAGGAGTTTGTGTGCGAGGGGATTCAATCGGCAAGCGACTGAATAATCACAACAGGCCCCCACCACCACCACCACCACCACCAACCCCCCAACTGAGAACAGGGTGGAGTTTCTTTTCCCTCTGAGGCCTTCTCTGCTTTGTCAAGCACTTGGTCACAGACTGCAAGGCTCTTTTATCGATAACACAATGTGACCAAGCTTCTTGACTTTTTGATTCCTTTGAGGCATTTCCTTTTTTTTTTTTCTTTGTTATTTAAGTCAGAGCGTAGGGGAGTCGAACAGCAGAATTTTAAAGTCAGTTTTCACAACAGACGTGCAGAATTTCGCGCGTTTCTTGCTTTTGTTGTCGCGCTTCCATAAAGACTTCAACGGTGAGAATGTGGTAGCTGGTTGTTCCGCAAGCTTTCCCAGAGAGAATGATTTCAAAATCAACATTTCTCTACGGTGACCTTTTGGAAGTTGGCTTTTAATTATTTACTCATCCTTTGATCAGATAGCTCCTGATCTAAATCATAGTTTTGACAATTTTAGAGTCCATTTTATCAGTTAAATTCTTGTACAACTGTAGAAAATCGTCTAATTTCAGGCCCCAGTACTGCAATATTTCAGACAATACTATAAATCAGATTAAGACCTATCAAAACCTATTTATGCATCTCTGTTGGGTTGCACGACTCTGCAGCTTTTTCAAAACTAAAGAACCGCTCTGTTCTCAGACCCCTAAAAGCCGTGTCAGGGTTCCTGCGACCATGCTGTGCCGCCGCCTCTCCAGCTGTATGCTCTGCCAAGAGGGCAACCGTCGGCCCTGGAGAGGTGCCAGATTACAGTCGACTTCTGAAAAGCACAGCCCAGCAGATTCAGAGTGACTGGCCATCATGAAAATGAAGTTATAGCCAAAATAAATCACTTAATTTCACTTTGAAAGGGCGGTTAATTTGAACGGAAGCCTGGATTTATATACAGATCTCCATAAGTGGTTCATCAGTTTTAAAGGTTTCGTAGTTGTGCCGAGGATTTATTGCAACCTACACTAGCATTTAAAAAAAACATAATTTTAATTATTTTTTGCCCTTTTAATGATAGTACAGCTGAAGATGGACAGGAAGCAGAGGACAAAGCGAGGGGGAGTGATGCAGGGACTTGAACCGGTGAGGCAGTGAGGACTATACCCTCCACACACGGGGCGGCCACCTAACCCACCACGCTACCGACACTAGCATTTTTAACCACATTATTTAGATTTTTTTCAAAATAAAATGCGATTGCACAGTTATATTTTTGAATTTTGAACCAAACAAATCCCTCACTTGTTTAAAATGGCTCACAGGAGCAATGCCCCTTATACGTTATATATTTGCCACACAGATTTGGTCTTACGTCATTAGTTACCAATAAGATAACCCATTTATACCCACGCTCTTTGAAAAGCCCCTGCTCTTGCCCCTGCTCTTGCACTGCACAAAGAGGATCCTCTCCACTCCTTCACTCTTTATCAGCTGGCACTAAACCAGCTGGCTCTGCACACAATCCCAGGTGCCTCAATCTGGATGTAGGAATTTAAAAAAAAAAAGAGAGAGAGAGAGAGTAATGATAGCATAGAAAAAGACACAGCTCCTCAAATTGTGCGTGGTATGCAGGGAAGATTCTCCCTGCTCTACAGAATGGCCATATATAGTCAGGCCCGAGGCGCTGTGGAGCCCCTGTTGACCTGCCTCCCTGCTATGCATCCACAGGGTGTGCCAAGGCTGTGCCCACCAGTGTTTTTAATGCTGTATGTTTCACGAGCATGGGTGTGTAATTGTTGTAATCTGTGATGAATCGACTGAGCGGTTTCCAGCAAGGTCATGTGGCGAATGGAGAGATGATTAATGTTTTTTTTTTTTTTTTTTTTTTACGTGCACATGTGCTGCACATAACACGCTTATTTTCTTCCACATCCAGTGCAAGTGAATTCAAGAGCAGATTATGCTATATTCCTCCATCTCCTTCCTTTTGTTTTCTACTCCAACCTCATGGGCCAGCCTCGCCCCTGCCCTCAGGACAAGAAGCTCTGTCCTCGGGGGGGCGGGCGGGCTAGCGATGCCTGACGGGGCATAAGATGCGGGAGCTGCTGCTGAGGAGGGGAGCAGAATCTCACGCGCAATCTGCCGAATGTCTACCAATGCCATATGGTGCTGCCGGGAGAGACCGGCGCTCACCTCAGGGCAACGGTTATCTTTGCTTTGAGTGTTTGTTCAGAAATGGAGAAATGGAGGATTGTGGGTTTTCCAGAGCGGGCCATCTTAACGCAGTCTGCAAACAAGTGAACAATGCTCCAGGTTGCACTTCATAACATTGATGCTACGTCGTCGGAGATGTCGTCTGACTTCACTTTAATCCTTATTGAGCCAGCCTGCAGAGTGTTAAGCCTCAGTCCTGTGACGGAGCAGTTTCTTGACACTGATACTGGATTGTTAAGACATCAGCGTTAATAATCCAGCGTCGGTCCGTCAGAATCAGTTGAGCAGAACTTGCTGTCAAAGATTTTTTTTGGCTTGGACTCTTTAAATGTGGTTTATATCCGGCAGATATTTTACAGTGGGACAATAAACTTTATTTTAAAAGTTGACCTCAGCAGTAAATCACAAACACTTTGGAATGTTTGCATACATATTTCGACAGACGCGAGGTTTCTTTGTTTCCATTGTAAACGAGGAGGAAGTGTCAGACAGTGTGGGAGCAACTGTACCGATCTGGAACATTTCACACCCACTGGATCTTTCTTTCTACATTTATAGGCCGTGACCTGGGACTGCACGTGAGATCTGTGGTTTTATTTCCATGTGAAATAAATTCTGTAATGCAATAATTACTCCCTAAATTAAGATTAGTCAGAATCCTTGTGATACTGTTTAATATGTATGAATGTGGGGCTTTGAGTAGTCAATTAACTATAATTAATATTACTGTTGCTTGCAGAAAAGTGGATTAGATTCTTGGCGGGTGGCGTTTTCTGTTTGCCTAATGAATGACTCTTGTATAGAGGCCCTTTGGTAAAGGTCCTAGGAGCCTGGGTGCTGATTGGCTGTGCAGCCGTGAAGTTACAATCAGGGGGTGTTGAATGTGTCACCCACACCGCAGCAGCAGAGGTCCCATATCGTCTCGCGCTCGCTCTCCTTGCGTTCATTCGCCGTTTGTGAAACATTTCAAGGTAAAGCGCTGACTATCGGACACACACTCCTCCTCCTCTCTGCAGCCTTCCCTGTCTGACACAGTGTGCTGTATTTCCAGCTCCCCCACAGTGACCCTCTCCCTAATGGGTGTCACAAGACCCGCAACATCCCCTGACCGGCCACGCTGCCTGAACAAAACTCTCTGTGTCTTGTGTGCAGCTCATTGAGCCACCTCATTACCCGAGCAGGTGTTGAGATGAGACACAAAGGCGCTGGCTGGCAGGCCCATCTCTCCTCTCAGCGTGGCTTGACTTGGCAGCTCTTTTCTCTTCGAGATCACGTTTCCGTTAAGAAATGTCTTGTTTTAATGTGCTAATGCGCCGGGACAAATAGATCCTTGCAACGACGGCTCAGTCCAATCAGCCGATGGGATTTTTTCTTCTCTTTAAGATCCACTCAGCTACCGAATCTTCCTCCCATCCCACATGCAGTTAAAAACTATTTGCGCAACAGCAGCTCATCCTCCCGTCTAATGACATCATCATACCAGAGGATATTTTCTCATAGTGTGTGAGCTGCTGAAAAACCTGCAGACGTACCTATCAATTACAGCCGCATTTGGCTGTGTGCTGAGTTTCAGACCCTTAAAATATTAAAAATACATTCCTGTTTAGTCCAGAAGAAAGGCTCCACCTTACATCTTTGATACCTCAGCCACGATCAATCGACGTACAGCCACTGAGTTCTCGGTTCACTTTCTTGGTCCTTTTATTTTGTCCAGTCTCATTTCCTTTTGACCTTTTGGCTTGTGTCGCCAGAAGGCAAAATATGGCTAGAACTTTTATTACGAGGGTGTGAATATCCTGAACTGTACGATGCAGTTAATGCAGGATGGATCATGAACTGATATGCAACTATATCAGCTTCACTCTTAAGTTTATCCGAGCGCAGTGCAAATTGCATTGTGTCTGAAAGGTCCTTTTTGTCTTTGCCGCTTCCATCATTGCTCCTCTGGGTAGTGGCGGAGCGGTGGCGGCCGGGCCAAGCGGTGTGCGCCTGCGTGAGAACTGGGTCAGTGTGCTGGTATGCAGCGGCCGAGCCCAGAGGAGGCAGGCACGAGGACGGAGGCCAGGCCTGAATGTCATGTGCCGCCGCCTCCTGCCTGCTGATTGATCGTTTCTCTCCCCAGAAATCAGCTGGCGTGCGTGCGAGCGCTGTGAAAAGGCGTAGGTGTGTCTCGCGTAGCTGCATCTGCTTCGCAAGGTAGATGAAGGTTGCGACCTGCCTGTTTATCACCCACCCACTCGCTCCGGCAGTTCAAATGTCACCTCGGATCTCCACGTGACCCTGCGCGGGCAGGGGGTCATCCATCCCTCATTACCACGGCTCTGCCAGAAGACACACACACACACACACACACACTTTCATCTGTGACCTTTTGGAAAAACCTGAACCACGGCACCCGGTAGTCACCCCCCCACCCCCTCCATCGCTCGCTGTTTGAACTAATAACATGAAGCCGAGTTTGTTTTGCACCTACACGGCTAGTTAGAAAGCATGCCGCTCGGTACAGCGCAGTGTTGTGCAATGACGACATGAGCCAACAGTCTCGTTGGTTGGAAAGCCAGCCAGTGATTGATCGAACATTAATGTGAAAGCAGAGGGAGGTGAGAGGCTCTTTGTGTTCTGGTCAATCAGGATGTAGCTAGAAGCCTTGTGGAAAAGTGCATGGGAAACAGTACTCCCTCCTCCACCCCCCCTTTCGTCCACACCGACTCTGTGGGCAGACCACTAACAATGCTGCTGAGCATTACTGCTTCACTTAAGTGAAAATCCACCCTAAAACACAAATCTTTTCATTTGCTAAGAGCTAAAATCGCTTAAAAAATCACAGTGTGGCAGCACCTGAAGTGCTTTAACTGGCACCGTGGGCACAGTTTCTAGTTGATACAAGCTTGTGAAATAATGCACTTTTAATGGGGAAGTTCAAATTCTGCAAACCCCTTATGTCAGCACTCGGTTTAATAGAGCAGCCCTGTTATCGGGTTTCTAGCGATGAGTGAGGTTTCTCCTCCACAGCATTGTTAATTGAGCCCTCATAGAATAGCGTATTTTGTTTTAGGGTAGATTTGAACCTAATGTCTTTGGCTCTAAAGGCAATAAGTCAGTCAGTGGTTTAGTGCTGAGCTGGAGCGAGGCCAGCAGCACATCTGGCCATGGTTAAGAGGAGCTGCGATGGAAGGAGTGGAGATGGAGGCCAGGGAGGGCTGAGTGATAGCTCAGTGCCTCAGATAACCCCTCTGCAGCCCCGCCTAGCTGGCTTCTTTGAGGGGGCCCTTTAGGGCCTTAACCGCAGCCCCTCCTGTGATCAATGCATGCCTGTTCCAAAGGGTCCGTGGTCAGGGGCCCAACCACCGGATGACACGATGAGTCGATTGTCAATTAGTCGATCCATTGTCAGAAATATGTTTTAGAATTAATTGTTTAAGTTGCTCATCAAGGAAAATTGCTTCTCAAAATGGGACAATTAATATCACTGCAGTCTCTAAACCTACCAGCTGTCGTCCAGCAACCATTTATCTTTGGGTGACGTTTCGGGGGTTCTGGTGTAGCTAGCACATCGCTGGATAACATATCTGGAGATATGGATGCCAATAAAAAGCTAAATTGTTGTTAAATTGAAGCCGGCGGGTTCCAAGATTGCATTTTGGCCAAAGCGTTGCACTTTTGCTCTGTTGAAACCAAAGCCCAGTCAACACGACTCGGGAGCCAGATTTTTCTGGGTACCATGCCGACATTTTCTACATTCGTATACATTCACATGCAGAATGTGCTCAACCTGGGGTTGATCCATTTTTGGGCGGAGTACCTGGTCAGTCGCTGTTCTTACAGTCTAAGAACTCTCTGAAGCTTTTGCCATGATTCAAAAGAGGTGACACATTGAACTTCTTTCCATAAGTTAGTCAATAAGCCGGTCAATGATTAAATATCTTGGTGATTGAGAAGTTTCTCATTTATGACTCAGAAGGCTACAGGAGGTCATCAGTATCTGTCATAGGTTAGAAGTGTAGTCATTGGAGAAACCACCCCTCCTGTTTGGAAATCCCCCACTCTGTCACGATGCAAATAGCCGAGAATGCGAAGCACCATCTTCTCGACGCCGAAATGTATGGCCGCGCAGAGCCTGATTCATCAACATAAACGTCAGAGCTTCATGTGAAGCGGTGTACTGTATATCACCATGAAGCACAGCCCAATCTGTCACAAAGATTGCGGTACATTGTTAACAGATCTTTTTTTGTTAAATAAACGAAGCACAGGATACACAGCGGAGAAATATGCTGAATGTGATGTTGACTTTGGTGCACGCCTGCGATTTTGTTTGCCAGTCGTTCTTAGAACAAGTCGGTTAATAGTAGATTTATAGGATCTATTTAGCATCCTGACGGCAACATTTTTCCAAATGCAACTTTCCAAAAACTTGCCTGGCAAATTTATGCATATATTCATCATTTATAATTACCTATGCAGTAAAGTGTCACCCCCAAAATAGCCGCCCTGTGTCAGTGGATGAAGTTGGGGTTGGGTAAAACTTGTGTGTAATCCCGGATTCGCATTACTCACGCGCTAATGTTGTGTAAGCCATTTGTTTTGCGGTCTCAAGATACAATAATCTTGTGGTCTGGATAACTCTGTCTCCACCCAGAAGCTCAGAGATGTTTGAGTTTATCCAAGCAGAAGCAGAAGAACAAACCAGACTTTGCGCGTCCGTATCCTCACCTGGTATCTGTTCCAAACCACTCCTTTTAAATCATCAGTAAACCGACATTAGTGTTAGGCTGTCATGGGTTTGCACACATTTATCAAAGCACTGTCAAATATAGAAGTGTAAGAATTAACAGCCAAAAAGGAGAGATTAACGATACGTTAGTGAACTCATTGTATCCCACTGATGACTATATCCTTGGATCAAAGCGAGCTTTGTCCCTGAAGAAGTGTGTTCATGTCAGAGTGAGCTGTGGTGCTTATAGAGGAAGGGAGCCGAGACACAATTGGCGTCTTGATTATTCCATTCTCCCGATGCCTTTTCTTTCTTTGAGCAAGATTTTTTTTTAAGATGACTGCTGTTTAACCTCTACAGGTGCGGTGTTTACACCCGGTGTTGGGTGTCGATTCCGGTCATAAGAGAAAAGAGTAAAAAGTCTCGGTCTGGATGACTCAGCGGTGATTCATGCAGTGACATTCTGATCTCCTTTGATATGTATATACAGAAGACTCGTACGTATGGCTGAATCATTGTCAAAGTTGCTTCAACTTTGCCACAGCCGGTCGCTGCTTTTCCTGTAACCTCATTCAAATGAATAGAAAGACTGGCATTCCCGCCACAAGGGGATTAAGGGATGTTTAGTTGATTAATTATTCTTAATACAGAGCTGCAAATATTGTTTCTTTTCTCAGACAATTATTTTCTGGGTCATTATTTGTGTGGTGACTCGACACAAAAGAATTCAAAGCGCCTGCAAAACCCCATAAAATATTCACATTTTAGTGGCTGTAAATTGTGACTTTAACGATTTTAAAGTTCCTTTTTGTTGAATAGTTGCGACGAGTTATGTTAGCACTATTAGATCTGGAGTGGAAGAGAAGTGTGTTTTTTATTGCTTATGATCCCAAGTTTCCATTTGTGAGGAGAAGGACCACGCCATGCCATTTTGGCATCTGTAGTCTTCTGGTTTCTGCTTGTAGTCCAAGTAGGATTGACCAATCATGTTTGAGCAGGCTTTGGTTCCATGCAGGTAAACGGTCAGTCAGGTATCTGATTATAGAGTCATCCTCATGTATAAGGTAATAATAATAATTAATAAATACTCTTGACAGACAGTCCAGGTGCACTTAAAACCAAAGGGGTGACCCTCTACTTAACACCTGTGACCAGTGAACCCAGTAAAGCAGGCCACATCAGCGCCAGCAGCGAGCACTCGGGGAGCTGACGGCCATAATTTCAGCTCTACTGTTGTTTTTGTATCGGCGACCCCTGGGATCAAAGTGGAGAGGATTAAAGGCATTGTATAAGTGCCCCCCCCCCCTCCTCTCTCTCTCTGCCCGGTGAAAAGAGGAGGGCCCCTAAGCCCTGCATGGCTTTTATTGTCATAATCCATACAGTTTCAATTGAGTATGGAATGCACCGGCTAAGACGGTGTTGCTGTTGGTGGGGGTGTTTCATGTGTGACTGTGCATTTATGTGCATCCTCCTCCTGCAGCCGTGCACAAGGGCTCCACAGTGTATTGACTGCAGAGACGCAGCAGCAGCATTATCACTGCAGTGCAAGGGGGAATACCCGTACCCGATCGGACCAGCTCCCAAATATGTCCCACGTTTTATCTCCTCTTGGGGCAGGGGGTGGGAGGGAAGGGCTGTAGAGAGGCCTCTATTTCAGTCCTTTTGTTTATGTAAGGAGTGGCAGTAGAGTGTTAGGAGAGCAGAGGAGTCTGGGAATGTTGGGACTATATAGCTTGGGAATATTATGCTCATCTGTGGTTTGAACTGTATATACTCGAAGCGTGGGATACAGATTATTATTACTCATGTGAGAAAAGTTGATGATAGTAGTTAAATGGCATTAAAAGCAAACATGATTTCACTTCATTAATATGATTAAAGCTGCAATTCTGCTCATTTTCAGTCTCCAACATGTCCGATCGTGGTTCCCAGAGTTCATCCTGACGTCTTCACATAGTTTTAGTCTGACCAGCAGTCCAGAGCTCAAAGATATCCGACGTACAATGGCCAAAAACGGAGAGAAGCAGCAGATTTTTCACATTTTTGAAGCTGAAAACGCCAAAATGTCTGACATATTTACTGGAATTGATGAATTAATTTCGAGGATTTGACATCTGTGCCGGGATTCAGAACAGTGGCACGCCGCAGCTGATTTTAAAAAACATGTCAAACAAGATTGCTGATTCATTATTTGTTGTTCTAAATGGAACGATTAGTTGATTAATAAATCAAATAATTTCTATTCAAAGAAAAAGCTTATCCACTGCTGCTTTTCTCCGTTATAACTGGAAATTATATATTTTTTGTGTTTTTGGACTGTTGGTTAGACAAAAAGACACTGAGGAAGATTCTTTCTTCTTTTATAGATAGAACAGATAATCTATTAATTGAGAATAATGATGACTGCAGTTCTACATATGCATGAACGTGCATAAATTGTGTTTAACTTGCTTTGCCACGCACGCGAATGTGACGGACATGTTTCCCACCCGGATGGCAGTGTGTTTTCTAACGCTCACGTCTGTTTTTGTCTCCTCGCTCACAGGGACGTCATGTCAAGACTGGACAGCTGGCTGCCATCAAAGTCATGGACGTCACAGAGGTAAGGACGTGTTGTTTCAGCTTGATACAAAATGTTTTGGTCACTAACTTCACGTGCGTTTTCTTAAAAAATTGCTTCCACTTTATTAATCCTGCTTGGGGACGTTTACAGATCGGTCGTGTCAGGCTTGTTAAGCTCAAGTTTTGTTTGTCCGGGCTGTTTTTTGTGCAAACAGTTGAGCATATCCGCCCCAGAGCCTTACACTGGGATATGTTTGAGTCTTTGTCTGGTTAATATTAAAATCACTAGACATTCCATTGGATCTGACGTCCAAAAGTTTTGAGCTCACAGAGGATAAAATGCTATGCTCTGTAATGAGCCCCCTCCTCTCCCCATAATAAACAGCAGGGGAAGGATAGAGGCAACAGGATGCTTATTGAGTGAAGTGCGTCATTTAGCGGCCAGTGGGCTGCCCTCAGTTGTGGGAGGTCCCGTCTGCAGATGAGAAGAACGTACACATGCTCACATGCAGAAAACACAAAGCAGGAGGCTTTCAGAGAGGGCCAGCGAGGCCAGCCACCCACACGGCCCATAATAATGATGGAGGAACATGGGCGCAGCCGTACACACTCGCATGTGTGGTGAATTCTGGAGGCTGGTTGCCCGAGGGAGCTAAAATCATCAGCTAAATTCCACCAATGCATCACTACTCTTTTATATAAGAAGCCATTCACCACTATTGATATTCCCAACGTACACTGGCTCTGTGATGAGGAGCCTAAAAGAGGTGCATGCCCCGACCTGCCACTCCTCACGTCACGATGAGTCAGGCCGACACGCTTGTTGTTATCATGTGTAACCGGTATATAGGATGTTACCCAACCATTTCCTGTTCCGTGTGTGTGTCAGGTCACTACCGTACCGTAGGTGCGCCTTCCAGACATGTAGAAACCTATGAACAGCAGCGCTTCTGTTTAATGAGAATCATTTGTCAGAGAGAGCGAGCAGGTGTCGACCGAGGCGAAACCTGTTTCACCATATGCTGCTCCTCGTTTTAACGTGACGCAGTGCTACTTTAGTATTTAATGTGACAAATTAAGGAAGAAATATTCATAAAATAGTTGTGGAATATCATTAAAGTCTGATTAAACAGAAAGCAGAGTGCCGTTTCTTCAATTTTATGCGTTTTCCTGTAAAAACGGGTAGACTCGTCGTGAATATTAATCGATGTTGTGACACCCACACACCTATGAATTGTTATTGTTCACACGGCCAAACCCAGGACTGGCAACATCCGAAACCAGCGCTGGCCAGCGTGGAGTGGACTACAGTAGCCTACCAAGGTTTGGTTCCCGGCATCCCGAGGCTGAGTCACTCCAGTTGGCTGCACACATGGCATAAAGGGTCACAGATTAGAGTGATTAAAAATAGTATGTATGTGAATCACTGGCTTTCAGAGAACTGACTAGGATCTATGCAGGATACACACACATGTTCACGTTCATTTCCTTCACCTTGCGACAGAGCTCGGCTTATCAAACGCTGACTAACACTGGGTGTGTGCCTTTAACGTGAGCTCGACCGTATCATAAGCCAGATGTTTATTACCTGCACAACACTGCGTGACTCATTGCGTGTTTCCTTCCTGTGATTTCAAAGTCACAGCGACTAAGATTTGATTTGCATATCCATCAGTGACCTTTGTTGTATGTGGATAATGAAGCACTTTAAAGAGGCGTGAACTTTTTAAATTGTGTATTTTCTGACATTTTATAGCCCAGAGTTCTTTCTTTTCATGAATTCTTGCCTAATTGATCAATAAAAGTTATCAGATGCATCGATAAAGACAACAGTGGTTAGTCGTCAGCCTCATGATCACCAGTGCCAGCAAAGATTAACACGTTCCAGAGCCGGGTCTGTTTTTTATTTCTGCGATCAGCCAAATTATGAATCATTCTATTAAGTTATTATAAAACAAAGCTAACACGCTGAAAGTGACTTGGCTTCACTTTGGTGCATCTTAATCACGCTAAAGTGGTTTTCCTCATCATATGATGATCGTCTCTGTGACTCGGAGAGGCCGTGTAACACTCCCTCCCTCCCTCCGTCCGTCCCGGCTGCAGAGCTCATCCACAGGCACGCCGGCCTGTCCAGTGTCACTCTGACCCACATTCATATCCCTGCTCCACATTCCCAAATCCCAAACACTCCTCCTCTATACCCTGAAAGCTAAAAATGGACGCCTCTCTACTTTGGCTCTGTGTTGTTGTTGTAGTTGTTATTAATCGGCATTAAAAATCTCCAGTCCTCTGGTGTGGCAGCATTTTTTTTGTTTTGTTCTTTTGTCGCTGCTTTGTGACACACACTACCATACGACTACACGTCACCCCCCCTTCTTTCCTCTCCCCTCACCACCTGACTTGTGGCAGCGAGGCTTTCGCTGTCGGGGAGTGTGATAATCCAACAGCTGCACAGCAGAGAGGTGGGTGGGAGGATAGATGGATGGCAGAGGGGGGAGGGAGGGAGAGGCAGAAAGGCTTACGTCAACTCAAACGAGTCATGCAGCAGCAGTATGGCCGCCTGCACCGACAGCCAACTGCCATTTTGATATAGGCGCCCTGTACACAGGGCGCACACTTCTCTTACTTTCACCACAATTGTGGTGATTATTAAAAATGTAAAGACGCTGTAGTCTGCAGTGATAATGCAGCACGCTACCCCTCCTCCCACCTCCACCCTACTGTATTTCCTATAGGAGAGGCCGCGGAACCATAAAGCAAAGCACTCGCGGGCCGATCCCCGCATGTGTCTTAATTAGCATGTCACTATTAATCATTGTCAAGTCGCTGTTGGGTGCACGCGGGGATTTAGAGCTGCAGCTAGCTGTGACCTTTTTATCAGGATGTGATAGTGGACAGAAAGCTGAAGCCCCAGGCTCCACCTGACGGCTGATTTAAGTCTGATTTCTAGGAGTGATCCGACACCCAGCTCTGTTCAGGATGTTCGCCTGATACTTGTCTATCTGTGCTGGACTTGCCATGGATCTAATGTATGCTTAGTGCTTTTTTTTATTTATTACGATAATGGTTACTGTACACATCAGCTCACAGAGAGAGTCACTCATGCATCATTAATCTCTAAACAAAGGAATCATTAGCCGGTCGACAGACTGCTCCTGCTGCATTGTTTCATAGTCGAGGCCTGTAACCACGGCAGGGCGTCGTCGCATAGTTTGACACTTGCTCTGAGCCGAAGTATGAAAGTGAATTGATTTTGGAAAATAAGCTGTTGAATAAAGGCCAATTGTTGTGTTGTTTTTTTAGGATGAAGAGGAGGAAATTAAACTGGAGATCAACATGCTGAAGAAGTATTCCCACCACCGAAACATAGCCACCTACTACGGCGCGTTCATTAAAAAGAGCCCCCCGGGACACGATGACCAGCTCTGGGTAAGTCCTTGAATCCGTTTGAAAAATGAAGGTTGAGTTTGGGAGTTATGGAAGGAAAATGTGATTATTTCCTTCACCACTTCCTACCTGTTTAGCTCTCCTAAGCTCTGTGATATTTCTAATTTCCCTCAAAGTCCTTGAGCATTTTCTTTTAGTTTCCTTATATTTACAATCTTACGATTCATATCTTGTTTCTTTTAGTTGGTGATGGAGTTCTGTGGAGCTGGTTCGATCACAGACCTGGTGAAGAACACCAAGGGGAACCAGCTGAAGGAAGACTGGATCGCCTACATCTCCAGAGAGATCCTCAGGGTGAGTGTTCTCTTCTCTTCTCTTCTTCTCTTCTCTTCTCTTCTCTTCTCTTCTCTTCTCTTCTCTTCTCTTCTCTTCTTCCACTCTTCTCTTCTCTCTTCTCTTCTCTTCTCTTCTCGTTCTCTTCTTTGCTCTTCTCTTTCTCTTCTCTTCGCTTCTCCTGGTCTCTCTCATCTATCCTCTCGTCTTCTCTCTCTCTCTCTCATCGTCTCCTCCTCGGATCTCTCTCTCATCCTCCGCCCTCCTCCACGGGTCTTGCCCACCTCCATGCTCACCACGTCATCCATCGTGACATCAAGGGCCAGAACGTCCTGTTGACCGAGAATGCTGAAGTCAAACTAGGTGAGCGGGTTTTTTCTGTACGTTGTGTGCTTAACTTCTTCTCGGGTCAGTCGTCTAATTCTGGGTCATCCCAGAAGATGAGAAACGCGGCGAAATGTTGGATCAATCAGAATCAACAGTCTTAGAGGGCATATCTCGAGGTTATTGGCATATTTATTAGTAGATACGCATAGGTTTTACCTCTAAATCTCAGTTTATCTGCTTTTTCAGGACTCTCTGAGCAAAGAAAGGACAGTTGTCCAAGTGTCTAATGTAAAATAACCCAAACAACAGATTTGGTTCGAATATTGAAGCTGATTGAGATAAAGGACATTTCTCAGAGGTTCCACAACCAGACGCACAGTGTCAATTGACTCGTTTCACCACATTTACAAAATATGAGAGGAGGACAGTGGATGGCAGGAGTTTACGTGTCTGATTGCATCTGTTTTCTTTTTTCTTTTTTTTTGTCCATTGTAGCGCTGTGATTCAGCAGCCATTCTTCCTACAGTCTGCCTTTTTTAAATTGATTTTGTCCAGCCAAACACAGATCATGACTCAGACCATATCAGAGTCGCTCGTTTTGACATGCAGCCATTGTTGTTGTTGCACACTGAAATAGAACATCAGTGTTTAATAACTCAACTACAAATCAACTCTCTGGATCATTTTGACCCGCTTCAGTTCATAGTTTTTGATCGTTAGCATTTCCCGTCAGTCCCTCATGCATTTGGTAGACAATTAGACTCCCTCATTGGAATGGCGGACCCCGCCACCAACCATGAGGACTGCTATATAGAGAGGTAATTACCGAATTTAAAAACGTCTATTGCTGGTGTCAGAAATGAACTTTGATTTCAAGAAAGAATGAAAACTTGCACTTAAGCTGTGACTGGTCGCAGTAATGGGAGCCTCCAGTCTTTCCTCGCTGACTGTGTTCACTCTCATTAATCCCTCTAGTGGACTTTGGCGTGAGCGCTCAGCTCGACCGGACAGTGGGGAGGAGGAACACCTTCATCGGGACCCCTTATTGGATGGCACCTGAGGTCATCGCTTGTGACGAGAACCCGGACGCCACGTACGATTACAGAGTAAGAGCCTCCGCCAGACCTTGACTTGACGCTTGATCTGTGCTTGTAGTGGCTTTGGTTAACGGGCGGCATCTTTTCTTGCAGAGCGATCTGTGGTCTTGCGGTATCACGGCTATTGAAATGGCTGAAGGAGCACCACGTGAGTACCGTTTTTTTTGTTCATATCGGTTTGTTTTGGTTCAGCCTCTTGAATTTATACTGATCTGTGTGTGTGCATCTTCTTCCAGCGCTTTGTGACATGCACCCGATGCGTGCGCTCTTCCTCATTCCAAGAAACCCTCCTCCCAGACTCAAATCTAAAAAATGGTGAGTACCACTTCTTTACGCACGTGTGAGTGTTTCTATCCTTTCCGATCACCCTCGAAATCCATTCACAAGAGGTTTTTACGAGATATTTTTTATGTATAGATTTCCTACTCGGCCTCTTTATTTCTGCTCTTTTTTTGGGGGGGGGGATTTTTATCTGACATCCGAGCAGGCAGCCGCAGAGGCTTTAATCAGAGCTTGGACTTTCCTCTGAGCTTTACTGCTGAGCTGAACAGCTGTGATACACCTGCTCTGGCAGGTTCAGCCTCTCCTGGCACACACTGCAGCGCTGCGGAAAAAAACTTTTTTTTTTCTTTCTGAGATGAATTAGTTCCTACTTCAACAGAAGTTGCAGTGTGGATGGGCTTCTACTTTTATTATGTATCCAAGCTCGTATTACATCATTGTTTTTGCTGTTTGCTGAAGGTGACACCTTAAAGGCAGCAGGTGCAGTGGCGATGATTTCATTGTGCTGCGCCCCACATTTCACAGTTTTCACGCTATATGCGCGATGATAGGTTCACTTCTGCCTGTCTACACGTATAAACCTCAATTAACATGGAGAAACAAGAGGCTGTTGTGCAATGGATGGACTGTTTTTTTTTTTTTAAATTACTTTATTTATAGTTTACAAGTTTTTAAAGACAGTACCAGAACATACATAAGAACAATCAACAGCAACATACAAACAACAAAACAAAAACGCAAAGGGCTGCCAAGCCGTTCACCAAGTAGCTATTTTGTTCAAACAAAGTTGTCACAAAAACAATATCTCCAGAGCAAGGTGAAATTACATAAATGAGTTATTCCAATCCAACACTGTGTTACATAGTTATGTGGCCAGATAAGTCAGAGTCCCTGTGGTTATCAGGTGATGTGACAGTGTGCCAAGAAAGGTCCCCATATTTTCTTGAATCTATTTTGTGCATAGGGATTGTACAAACGGAGTTTTTCCAACTGTATAATGGACAGCATTTCTTTCAGCCAGTGTGCAAAACAAGGTGGAGTAGTGGACTTCCACGTCTGGAGAATAAGTTTTTTAGCCACCACCATTCCAGTCCGCCAAGCCATCTGCACATTGCGTGGTAGTTCAATAGTCTTTGCAGAGCAACCAAAAATGGCCAAGTCCTGATTAGGCTGAATGTCCGTAGAATATGCTAGTGACAGCCACTCAAAGACTGAAGACCAAAAGGTGTGCAGAGCTGGGCAGAACCAGAACAAATGCGCTAGTGATCCCTCAGCTGAACGACACCTGTCGCACACAGGAGACACTGATGGAAAGATGTGATTTAATTTTGTTTTTGAGTAGTGTAGTCTATGAATCACCTTATATTGAATTAGCCTGTAGCGTGAGTTGATAGAACAAGAATGAACTTGGGACATTACCACCTCCCAAAAGTCTGCTGATATCTCTGAATTAAGGTCGCTGGCCCAGGCTTCCCTAATGTGGTCTGAAGAAACAGTAGTGATAAAGCAGTTCACAAATTTTGATACCAGCTGTTTTGAATCTGGGGGGAGTAAGAGATTTTCAAGGAACGGATGACTGGTAGGGGTGGTTTCAAAGGGTGGGCAATTTTCTTTAGTATAATGTCTGACTTGAAGATATCGAAAGAAATGGGAATTTGGAAGATTAAACTTAGTCCTCAACTGAGCAAAAGATGCAAACCTGCCATCAATGTACAGATCTAGAAATGTTTTGATACCCCTCTCTCTCCAGACCCTGAACACCCCATCCAGCAGTCCAGGCCTGAATGAATGATTTTGACATATTGGAGCATAAATGGAAACACTAGGAGTCTGGCAGGCCACCTTTATCTGATTCAATATTCGCAAAGAATGCTTTAGGGTAAAGTTTTGTTTAATTGACTTGTCTACCAGGCCTGAATCAGAAAACAGAAGGGCAGGAAGTGAAGAGTTTTTGGCCGCAGAGGCTTCCAGTTGTAACCACAAAGGACTCCTATCAATCAAATCACTCCCGCTTTTCCAATAAGTAAGGGCCCTGGAGTTAGCCGCCCAATAGTAGTGTTTAAAAACAGGCAGACCAAGGCCACCCTTCACAAGAGGTTTGTGTAGGTGACCTTTGGATATCCTGTGTGATTTGTAGCCCCACACAAAGGGCAATATGATAGAATCTAGCTTCTTAAAAAAAGATGCATTTAAATACACAGGCAGATTTTGAAAAAGATAAAGGAACCTAGGTAGGCTCACCATTTTGATAGCATTAACCCGTCCAATCATGGATAGGGGCAGTGTCCTCCAGGACTCAATGTTTGTGCTGAGTTTTTCTAATGGTTCTGTGAAATTCAATCTGAAAAGATGCTCTGGGTTCTTCGTCAATTTTAGTCCCAAATAGGTGAAACAGTCCTTCATCACTCTGAAAGGCAAATTACTCAGGAAGTCCTCTGTAAAATGATCCACTAAGGGCATAAATTCGCTCTTCTGCCAATTGATGGTATAACCAGAAATCCTCCCAAAGGAATTTATGTAGTCCAGTAGGATGGGGATAGAAACTACTGGGTTGGCCAAACAAACAAGGAGATCGTCCGCGTAAAGGGTCACTCGAGTCTCAATATTGCCCAACTTGATGCCTTTCAAGTCTGGATGACCCCTAATGCCAAGTGCCAATGGCTCCAGTGCAATATCAAACAGCAAGGGAGACAATGGGTCTCCTTGGCCAATGGATGGACTGTTGACTGATTCAGAGCTTGTTTGCACAAACGTCCGTTTTAATCACGGCTGAAATATTTGTCCGCTGTCTCTTTTTATATGTCACCCTCTCCGTCATGCGTGGTTCCTCTTTGTTTGACTCGCTTGTCCTTTTTTACAATCCACACAGGTCCAAAAAGTTTTTCAGCTTCATCGAGGGCTGCCTGGTGAAAAACTACACGCAGCGCCCCCCGACAGAGCAGCTGCTCAAGCACCCCTTCATCCGAGACCAGCCCAACGAGAGGCAAGTCCGCATTCAGCTCAAAGACCACATCGACCGCACCAAGAAGAAGAGGGGAGAGAAGGGTATGTCATAACTGCTTTTAGTTTTTTTTGTTTTTTTTTTATTGATACAGAAAATGGGTAAAAGTTTACCTTGAGTTCTGATTCCAACGTTTTCTTATGTCCAGATGAGACTGAGTACGAGTACAGTGGCAGTGAGGAGGAGGAAGAAGATCCTCCAGAGCAGGAGGGAGAGCCCAGGTATGCTCTAGTAGTGACCACACCTTAAAAAACCAAGTCTACCTACCCGCCACCCAACTTTTTTGGAACCAGCTAACGTAGTGTCTCACTTATCTAACCGTTGTGTCCCATTTCCTCTTGTCGTCCAGTTCCATTGTCAATGTGCCAGGCGAGTCAACTCTGCGCCGCGACTTCATCCGGCTGCAGCAGGAGAACAAGGAACGTTCAGAAGCGCTCCGCCGCCAGCAGCTCCTCCAGGAGCAGCAGCTCCGGGAGCAAGAGGAGTACAAGCGCCAACTACTGGCCGAGAGGCAGAAACGTATCGAGCAACAGAAAGAGCAGAGGAGGCGGCTGGAGGAGGTAGGATATATTTTTGTGACAGAGGTTTCAAGAGATGAGACTGATCAAAAAGAGATTTTGACATCTCTTTGCCTCCTGTCCCCCACAGCAACAGCGTCGCGAACGGGAAATGAGGAGGCAACAGGAGCGCGAGCAGCGTCGCCGCGAGCAAGAGGACAAGAGACGTATAGAGGAGATGGATCGACGTCGTAAGGAAGAGGAGGAACGTCGGCGGGCCGAGGATGAGAAGAGACGGAATGATCGCGAACAGGTCAGATTCAAAATATATTTTTTACGTAGAATGTTTTGGATGTATCAGGCATGGACGCTCCACTGCGGCATGCCTGTCAATTTCACACCAGTAATCAGAAATGGAGACAGCACACAGGATGTGAAGCTGGATATCATATTTCATCTCACTGGATGTTCACTAACGATGCCGGCTGCTGTGCTTTTCTCTGATCGGCAGGAGTACATCAGGCGTCAGCTGGAGGAGGAGCAGAGACACCTGGAGATGCTGCAGGAGCAGCTGCTCCGTGAACAGGCCATGCTGCTGGTCAGTCACACACACACAAACACACACAGCATATAACCTCCACTCTTGTCTATAACACACCGAAGTTAAACTATGAGTGAAATAATAATAAAACAGTTCAATCTGTTAACGTTTTGTTAAAGTTTGACATATTTCAGGGACTTGTTTTGCAGTGTGAAACGGACAAAAAGAAAATAAATGTTTTAAAGGAAAAGATGTAAGATGTTTAGTCAGTTTGTCAGGTCGCCGTCAGGTCTTCTCACCGCCTTGAATTGAATCAACCCCACACTCTGCAATAGGAGTTCAAGTGGCGGGAGCTCGAGGAGCAGCGCAAGGCCGAGCGACTCCACAAGCGCCTGCAGCAGGAGCAGGCCTACCTGCTGTCGCTTCAGCACGAATCCAAACAGCAGCCTGGCGACAAGACCAAAGTCCCCTCAGACCATAGCAAACCTCCACAGACCTCCACCCTGCCCCCTGACAGAGTCCTCACCCCAACCCCTCAAGCTCAGGTCCTTGATAGCACTGCTTCTGTAGCCAGAGGCGCTTACGAGTCCTCCAGAGCCCCTCAGACAGTCCCCTCGGAGAGCCCTCAGTCCCAGGCGACTGCAGCGGCGCCACTATCAGAGCAGACTGACGAAACGTGTCCCAGCGAGCTCTCGAACTCCCTCACCCCCAGCCCAGTTCAGACTGAAACCCCCACCGACTCCGAACCTCCCCAGACAGAAGGTTTGGAACCTGATAGGCCGGCAGAGCCCGTCAGCCATCTTCCTCAGCCTATCAGAGAGGTGAACGTCCTCCTCGGCTCCGCCTGCCACCCCCTGCTGCCTGCTCTTTCCAGCTTCTTCCTGCTTGTCTTCACACACGCCCTCAGTGATCGTGATTATAGAGGTGGTGCGAGCAGCAAATCAAAACAATTTTTAAACCAATAACCGATTTGTTACAGGCCAGAACAAGTAGGGTGTACAGTGGAGAACACACAGGCTCGCAAACACCACCAGCAGCAGCAGGCAGCCTTCTTTATGTCCTGAATAAACCCGAGCTGTTCTCCTCCACTCTCTCTTGGCACTCGCTCTCACTTGCAGTGTTGCTAGTCTCCTTGACTACTAAAACCGGAGGATGTTTGAAATGTTTTCGTCTTAATTATCACTCGAAGCAGGCTAGGCAAGAGTAAGAGAAATAATTTATGCTTAAATTTGGGAGAAAGTGGTTTTAAAACCCCCCAAAAATAATTAATTTCTTACTTAGATGAGCATCTTTTAGGCTTTTATTTTTTAACTTCCTGTAAGATTTCATTCCTCAGAACAACCACAGGTCTTAGAAATTTCTCTTGATCTTGGATCCTGTGATATCATTCTTCGATGTGGCTGTTCTCACTCTCTGTGTGTGGATCGGGCCGTTGCATGTGGATGTCTGAGGCCCAGACTAACCCGTGGGACGCCCCGAGCGGCGTCTCCCTGTCATCGACAGATCTGTTCCGTGTCATTAACAAAGGTCTTTCCCACCGTTTAGCACTCAGAAGCGTCTTCGGGATGTATTTGTTTGACAGAGTCCTGTCTGTGTGTCTGTACGGCTGCCTCGAATGGGCTTCAAGCATGTTTAATGTCTTCTGATGTCAAATATGAAAAGTTTCTTTCTCACCAACATATAAGACTCCTAAAAACAAGGAGATGGGAACTATTTTAATCTGAAACTTGAGATGGTTCCCGTCTGCTTGATCACTGAAGCATCTCCTCTGACCCTCTTTCCTGTGCGTTCCCTTCATCCCAGGCTGACGAGCGGTACCGTAAGAACATTCAGGGCTCCCCTCAGACCGCCCCTCCTCCCAAGCAGCCCCCTCTGCCTCCCCGCTCCTCTGAACCGTTCTCCAATGGCGGCTCCTCCTCCGAGGCCGCCGCCATGCACCGGCCCATGGAGCCTCAGGTAACTCCTTCCTCCTCCTGTCTTTTCCTCTTCCTCCCACAATTCTGGATTTGGATTCATTTGTTGGAGTTTTAGCCCTCAATCTTTCCTCTATTTAGGTGATGTCTAAAGTAATGAAACTAAAACAAGTCAGATCTAGATGGACAGGAACGGGTGTACATTATTTCTGATTTTTTATTTTCTTTTACCAAAATTAGATTTGATTGGTTAATTAAAAACCGATTAAGTGGACGATTATCTAATGTGATGTGAAAACTCAATATGAAGTAGTTCTTTCAGCATGGGAGGTGATAGGTTTTATGATTCCGGTTTGTTTGGGACGACAGAGATGAAGAAACGGCTCACCTTTTTGATTTCCTGAGTAACGTTCGGCCACACAGGAAGCCCACCGCTGCAAATGAGTAAAAAGGGGTCAGAGAGATCTGGCAAGTTGATGTCGCAGAGAAGTAGGTCTGGACTCAATCCAGGATTCAAGAGGAGACTGTAAAGTAGTTCACTCACCAAACCCCATCCCTCCTCCCATCATTTCTCCTGACATTTTTCTTTCCCGTGAGCAAACGAGGAGCACACACTTGATCAAAAACCTTTTTGGACCTTTTATACACAACACACCACTGAGCCAACAGTACAATTTCTACTTTAATCACATCATACATAGGTTTTTGATATTTTTGCAACATAAAAACTACAAATACAATTAAATTATCACTATTGTGATCCTGAAAAAACATCCAGGAGTCATGTCAAAGGAATAGTTTGTCGTTTTAGGAAAGATAGGCACTACCATTCTCTAAATAAATAAATATGAGACTGGAGCCAGTGTGTTGTTCAGCATAGAGCCTGAGAACTAAGGGTAGACGTCGAGCCTGGTTCCGTCTGGAGGTAAAACCAGCACCACCTCTGAAGCTCGAGTTTTATCTTGTTTATTTAATTTGTGCAGAAAAAACAAATGTTTTTTAGCTTCATATTCCCAACATGGTGGACTATCCCTTTAAGTGTTTGCATCCCTCTAAAGCCCAGACAGTGGCTCTGAGTGAAGCTCATCGTGTCGTGCTTTGTCTGTTTGTATGCATGTGTATCTATCTATCTAAGCACATGTATGTGAAAAGCCACAAACATCTTCCCTCATGTCTCACTGTGTTGTCTGCTTGTTTCACCTCCCCTCCTCCTCCTCCTCCCTCCTCCCTCCCCTCACTCCCCAAAAGGTCCAGTGGTCCCACATGGCCGCTCTAAAAAGCAGCAACAGCGCCGCCCCCTCTCCTCCTCCTCCTCCGCCGCCCGTGGTCTCTCGCTCCCAGTCCTTCAGCGAGCCCGGCGGCGTGACCTCTAGCTTTGCACAACTCCACCTGCGTTCCCAGGAACCCCACCATCACCACCACCAACACCACCACCCATCGCCCGCACGCACTGACCCCCAGCCCCAACCTCCCCTCCACCACCCTCAGGGCCACACTAGGGCCGAACACCAGGCCAGCAGCGAGGAGGTGCCTCCCAAGGTAAGGAGCCGATGAGGGCCCCCCTCCCCCCGTCCCTTTCCTTACCTCGACTCTCCCTCCTCCTCATGCCGATCACCTTGCTTATCATACTGCTGTGTGTTTGTGTGTGCCGTGCTGTGTTCCATTTTACTTTAATAGGACTACAAATGAGACTAAAAGGTTGATTTAACATGATACACATCCCATTCTTAGTGTGTGTTGGGGCTTCTCGTGTCATGCATTGTGTTTTTCTGCAGCTGTGGTTTTTATTTGGCTAAACATGGATTTATATTTGTGTCGATATTCATTTGTTGGTGTCCTTTTTTATGGGATAATGTGTTGAATCTGTCTCCTCCAGGTCCCGGTGAGGACAACATCCAGGTCTCCGGTGCTGTCACGCCGGGAGTCCCCTCTGCCATCACAGCCCAGCAACCAGGGTGGACAGAGGAACGCTGGCAGGTAAGAAAAGAGGTTTGGGATTATGTAGCTGTTGTCAAACTCGAGGCAGTTGCGCACATTTAAACCGAGTATTATAGGAAAAATGAGGATAACTTCCATATTTTTCCAACTTGGACTATTGTTTACTCGTGTTTTTGTGTCAAAGAAACCCTGAATTCAGCGAGTTAGATGTGAAAATATCTTAAGAGGAGTGAGAGGGAGGTGATTAGTCGGTGTTGGAGTTGGTGATTGTCAGTGGAAAGACAAACAGAGGAACGAAGGATGTTCTGAGGTGAAATGACTATTGCCCTGAAGAATTACATTGCAGGCAGTTGTGTTTCTGGTGACTGCAGCGCTCTTGCTCAATACTGGACCAATTTCAATAACTCTTGTCACCATTAGTCACTTAGACACAAAAACATTTGGGGGGGGGGAAGAAGAGTCCAGATCAAAGGTACAAAACATATGTTTTACATTTAATTAAGATAAGGGATAAACTTTGTAGCAAATCCTGAAAACTAGATAGAACATTTGTCCCCTCTGTGTACTGTAAACGATCGCTGCTGTGTTTGTTCTTTGTGGCAGTAATGTGGAGCAGCGTCCGCTGTGGGACAGAGTGGAGAAGCTGCAGCCTCGGCCCGGCAGCGGCAGCTCCTCCGGCTCCTCCAACTCTGGATCCCAAGCCAGTCCTGGAGACCGCTTCAGGCCACGCTGTGAGTCCCCTGGTACTGTACTCGGCTGCATTTCACTAACTCTACTAAATTTTTTATTATTAAATCATTATTAGTACACAGATACAGTTTTCACTCATTGCTGCGCTGTGCGCTCTCTGCTTGCGCTCTTTGGAAGATCCCCTCACTAACTCTGCTCCCTTTTGTCCCCTCAAAGCTTCCTCCAAATCTGAAGGGTCGCCTCTCCAGCGGCCTGAAAACGTTCCCAAAAAACAAGATGAAAAGAACCTTGCCAGACCTACTCGACCAGCTGTAAGTCCTCTGTTACTAAAGCGCTGGTGAAGCTTGTTTGATGCTGAATAGGTGAAAACTGTTTTTCTTTTTCCCCACTTTCTCTGTTTTCCACTACTCTAATTATTCAACTACCCGGTGTGTGTGCAACTTCTAATGAATCCAATGGTTCGTGGTTGTTGGGGAACCTCTTAGGGTGACGCGGTAAGCGAGATCACATAATCACACTTTTGCTATTGCTTGCACCCATTGCCCTGCTCGTTGCATTATACGATAAAGATCTGCGATTAAAAGAACCGCTCTTCCTTTGTGAGGATTAATGTCGTCCTTTTCCCGCCTGTGATGTGCTCCTGCTGGCATCCTCCCTCGCTCCTACACAGTTCTTTGGGTGCCGGAAGGGTTAACCCTGGGCAGCAGACTTGATTTGAATGCGAGCACATTTGAATGCAAACACACACCTCTTGTTTCCCTGCACTTGCCAGAATGGCACCTAATCTCACCTGGCTTTGTTGTCGGATAAAATGTGGCCCATTTGCTTTGTTGAGCATGTCAGGGAAGAATCCCTCCTCCCTCTTGTTGCTCGTCGCTGATCTTACAAGGCGGTCTGCAGTGGAAAACGAGCTCAGGGCAACGTGGTTACAAGACGTGGACTCTAGATTAACTCACAGCATCCTAGACTAACTGGAATCCAGGCCCAGGTTTAAAGGTTTCAAGCTGTTACACTGATCAGAGGTTGCAGATGCATGTTAGTTGAAGGAGGAGTGATGACTTCAAGGGCTCCGCTCAGGTTGCCTAGAAAGCGAGTTATGCAGTGATTCTCTTCAAGATGAGTCGATTATATTTAAGCATTGTAGCTTTTTGCTCATTGCATAAATAATCTTTCCAGACAACCTGAGTTTTGCCAAACTTTCCGACTCCTGTCCTTCTAAGATCTCATTCTCGTTCCTTCGTAGGATCTGACGGCTCTAGCGAAGGAGCTCCGTGCCGTAGACGACGTGAGGCCTCCCCACAAGGTCACCGACTACTCCTCCTCGAGCGAGGAGTCGGGCACCACCGACGATGAAGACGAAGAGGAGGTGGATCAGGAGGCGGGAGACGAGTCCACCTCCGGAGCTGAGGACTCGAGGGCTGGGTAGGTGGAACTGTGATTTTGGTCTCAAATTCAGAATCGCAACTACGCTGAGATATTGTTAGACCGGTCGGTGTTGCATGGCTTTTCTGCATGACTGTTAACGCTGGTCTGGTTACGAACATCAGATATCTTCACGGCTTCTGCAGGAGGCTGAGTAACGGGGAGACGGAGTCCGCTAAGACCATGCTGGTTGAGGACTCAGAGAGCGACCAAGCCATCACGCCCTCCAAGGATGGCACGCTGGTCATCAGACAGGTAAGAGGAGACAGGACTTCTTAGTTTAACACCAAGACAGGTCTTTTTCTGAAATTATGGAAATGTCATTTGTCATCCAGTGTCCATGTTCATCCACTCATTCTCCACCATCCTGTCTTTCTAAACCTTTTTTCTGTCATCATTTATAGACTCGCTGCTTCACATTTCACATTGGTAATCTAATAATTCTGATACTTCTAAACTGTTCTGAGAGATTAAAGATTATTTTATGTGTGATGACGGGGGTAAGAGGAGAGAATACGAAACGTCCGAACGTGCATCTCCTCCACCTGCTTGCCTCAAGCCCAAGTGTGCCTGTTCTTGCTTCCAGAGCACCGTTGACATAAAGCGGTTGGTCAATCTCTCATCCTCATCTTCCTCGGCTGGCCCTGGCCACGACCAGCCCCAACCCCTCGGCCACGGCCTGCCAGAGAAAAACGGCTTTGCAGGCCGCATACACCACCTACCAGACCTTATCCAGCAGAGCCATCACTCCCCTTCCTCTTCCACAACCATCCCTTCCTCCTCCTCTTCGTCCTCCTCCTCTTCCTCCTTCCCCTCATCATCTAGCTATGCCAGTCCTGCCATGTCCCCACAGAACCCCCTGGACAAGTTCACTGCCATCGAGGTATGTTGCCCTCATGTCGGCGAGACAACCGAGGAACGGACCGCTGCAGAGCGTGCAGGCTTAGACGTGCAGATTTGGTGCGATCGTTTTGTTTTTATCTAGTTTGTGTCCAAGACGAGGAAAGATTCTAGTGCTTCATTAGTAAGTTTCCCTCTTATATGACAATCTTCTCCCTGGACGTGAAGCTAGGTAAAATAAACGATTTGCTTTTGTCTCATTTATGCAGGATTCATTAATGTAGCAAACACACCTCCATCTCTAAGCCTGTACAAACCTGCCGTCCAGTCCTCGACTGTCGGTCGGTCGGAGCCTCTCTTGCACCCTATCCTGCCCCCACCTCACCTCCTCACCCCTCCCTCACCTTCTCTGTGTCCTCCTGGCTTCACTCTGGCTCTCCTCTGCCCCCTTCTGGCTTGGCTGACACCTGGTTTTGGGCTGCAACCCTCCTCCCCCCCCTCCTGCAATTCACTGCATTGCACTGTGTAGCTGCTAACACTGGTGCCTCCTGGTGGTAGAACGTGGTCAGGGCGGAACCAAACCAACAAGCCGTTATAACATTTGAACCATTTCTGAGTAGTTTTAGCAGTGTTGGGTGATGGCATGCCTGGTGTGATGGTCGGGGGTGAAATGGGACGTGTTTAAATTTTTAGTGCGTCAAATCCAGGATGGATGACCTACTTAGAGAGATCACCTTCATTTTTAATGTTGATTAATATACTTTATCATCTCTTTTGCAGCGTTGCAAACAACACACATCTTGGGTGGTGGATTTACGACCCTCCTCTGTACTTTACTTTACTAGCAGAGCAGCTTTTTTCCTCTAACACTTCACAGCAGCCGCTGTTTGGATCATTCCTCATTTCCCACGACTCGTTTCCTTCTTGTTGCACATGTTGTTTTTTCCTCTCTTAACATTTTCTGTTGTCCTCGCTGGCTTCAAGACGAACTAACTGCACGTCAGTCTTTTTTTTCATCTGAGATGTCATGAACTTGAACACGAGTTAGTCTGAGCGCTGTTTTATGAGCCCTCCGAGGTTCAGAACTGAAGGGGAGCCTCGTTGCTATTGTAGATTAAATCAATAGTCACTGTCAGTTTTATAAATTCAGTCGACAAATCACCGTAACAGTCTTTAGTGCTTGTACAAGTTGAAGCTTTCTGTTCTCTAAATGTCTTAAATCTCTCTCAGTCGCAGTCGGAAAGCAACTCCATGTCCAAACACAAGTCTTCCTCTTCCTTCACTCCCTTCATCGACCCCCGCCTGCTCCAGATCTCTCCATCCAGCGGCAGCTCCCTCAACAACATGGGTAGGTGGCCAACTAACTCAGTAATTAAAAACATGCTTCACTTCCCCGCAATGACAGAAGGTCACCCATATTTTTTCCCCAGCACTGATAAAGAAAACATCTGAGTGGAGGTGATGAGTCAAGCTGTAAACTGCACATTAGTGTTTAAAATAGTGATGATGATTCAATAAACTGACCTCTACCCTGTGCTCCCCACTTTCAGCAGGATTTGGGCAGGACGGACGGCTGGCGGACCCGCTAAGGGCCGACCCATCCCGCAAAGGCTCAGTGGTCAATGTGAACCCGGTTAACACTCGCCCGCCGAGCGACACGCCAGAGATTCGCAAGTACAAGAAGAGGTTCAACTCTGAGATCCTGTGTGCTGCACTTTGGGGTAAGTGCATCTGAAAAATCGAATGATGTCTTCACTTCAGTTGGTGCTGTAGGTGACTAGCTCGACTAACTCTTGGACTGTTCCAGGAGTGAACCTGCTGGTGGGGACAGAGAGCGGTCTGATGCTGCTGGACCGAAGCGGTCAAGGGAAGGTCTACCCCCTGATCAACAGACGACGCATCCAGCAGATGGATGTCCTGGAAGGACTTAATGTCTTGGTCACTATATCAGGTTCGATGTCAAGTTCGAGGATTAAAAACTTGCTTTAAAAAGCTACAAATGCTGAAACCCTCTCTTCTTCCTCTCAATCGATCTCCACCTCTGGCAGGTAAAAAGAACAAGCTGCGAGTTTATTACCTGTCGTGGCTGAGAAACAAGATTTTGCACAACGACCCTGAGGTGGAGAAGAAGCAGGGTTGGGTTAATGTGGGCGACCTGGAGGGTTGCGTCCACTACAAAGTTGGTACGTTTCCACACTTCCATGCAAAGAGAGGCTCAAACCGGACCAGGATTTGTTAATAATTCCCATGTGGGTCGATACCATCACTCACCAATGACTCACTTTCCATTGCAGTGAAATACGAGAGGATTAAGTTTTTGGTGTTGGCCTTGAAGAACGCGGTGGAGGTGTACGCCTGGGCACCCAAACCCTACCACAAGTTCATGGCCTTTAAGGTAAGCAGGTCCCCAGATTGATCTGGATGAAGTATAATAACGTGTTTTGAGTTGATCCGACTAACTCGTTTATTCATGTTGTCTTCAGTCTTTCGGTGACCTGGTGCACAAACCTCTGCTGGTTGACCTGACTGTGGAGGAAGGTCAGAGGTTAAAGGTCATCTACGGCTCCTGCTCAGGCTTCCACGCTGTGGATGTGGACTCCGGCGCCGTCTACGACATCTACCTGCCCACACATGTAAGCACTCGCCGCCATCTCATCACACCTCGCTTTTAATGCTGTTTTTTTTCTCTTTAATTTCTTCCCCCTTTTTTCTTTTTTCTCGCTCAGATCCAGACCAGCATTCAGTGCCATGCCATCATCATCTTGCCTAACACTGACGGGATCGAGCTGCTGGTGTGTTACGAGGACGAGGGCGTGTACGTCAACACCTACGGACGCATCACCAAGGATGTGGTGCTGCAGTGGGGAGAAATGCCAACTTCAGTGGGTGAGTGGGGGCTTTAGGTTTCTTCGGCAGCAGTCTGTGTTTGTAATGAATCCTCGCGTCACACCCCTGCTCTTCTGTGTCTGACCAGCCTACATTAGGTCGAACCAGATCATGGGCTGGGGTGAGAAGGCCATAGAGATCCGCTCAGTGGAGACAGGGTCACCTGGACGGCGTCTTCATGCACAAGAGAGCCCAGAGACTCAAATTCCTGTGCGAGAGGAATGACAAGGTGAGAACAGGATCCACTCTATTTCTTCTGCTTTCTTTCCATCTTCCCTGTATTTCTCTCATGTCGATGTCCATCTGTCTGGCAGGTTTTCTTTGCCTCCGTGCGTCCTGGAGGAGCCAGCCAGGTGTATTTCATGACCCTGGGACGCACTTCTCTTATGAGCTGGTAGTCGATATCCCACCACACCAGCCGACGCGACGATCCCAAAACCGAAGCGGAGACAAACAGATGACGATTGTGACTATGACCAATGACGACGAAGAAGAGAATCGCCCTGAGCCTGAGACCCCCGAGGGGGGACGGCTTCCTCTCACCTGCTCGGGCGAACAAACCGATTGGACTGTAACCGTGAAAAGAAGCAAGAGGGAGAGCGTGGCTGTGTGTTCTGTGTGGGGTGCGATCTGTTTGTGTTGCGTCGTCACAAGTCACACCGAGTGTACTATTAACCAATATTACGACAACAGAAACCCCCCCCCCACCAGCCTCCAGGTTTTTCTCACCTAACTCCCCCCTCACCCTCCCGCTGCCCAACTTTTGAGCCGATCCCCCTGCTCCTTTTCCTGTGCAGGACGTGGGATCTGTTGCTTGTCGATGGTAAATCTTTATGTGTCATAGTAAAACTTTGCATCGTGTACGTGTGTTGAACGGAGGAAAAACACTGAGCATGTAACCAACGGGATGATAACGAGGCTAAACGCAGCCTCTTATTATTTTTTTGCCGCATCGAAGAAGGCGAATACTGTTAATGTGCCACACCTCGAGTGGAGCTGTTCCGTAGCTGCGTTTTAGTCCAGATCCCGTTCAGGTAAAAATTAACTCTTAATCCCACCACGGTAGATTTTCACGTCAAGCATGTCGTTTAACACTAGTTCACAGTTTTCCTCCCTTAAATAACGCTTGACATGTAAATCTGCCTGTGTCTTCACTTTTTTTGCCTTCTCCTCCTTGAAGTGAAGATTATTTTTAAGGGACCTTCTTGATAAATCCATTAAATACAGGGTACTGGATACTAACTACATCAACCTCGTGGGCTTCAGACTCTCCTGGGTTTTACAGACTCTTTTTTTCGACTTTTACCGCATTGCCTCGCGTACTGTAGGTCATGTCGGACAGAAGTAGCCCTGTTTATGACAGCATGTTGCTTTGGTGTTGACACAATTAGCCCCGTTTTTTTTCATACACTGTATATTTTGTATGTGACTTGCTGCACATAAATAAAGCATAAGGACGCAGGACACACCCATAGATGAATTTTAAAGGAAAAATCCACACGGTGTATCGTCAGTCTGTGATGAAATGTTGCAATTTTTGGCTTCTCCTTAATCTTATTCGTCGATTCCGGTTGCTCATTTTCACGTGGCCTCTGTCTGCAGATTCTGTCGCTCTACTGGAAACAACACAACCAAAAAAAACACAAAACGGACCCAGAAATGTGAGCTGCATTACCAAAAGCTTGTTGTTTTTTCATGTGGATTTTTCCTTTAAGGGTCAGTCATAAGTAGGGCTAGGATAAACTGTGAATTAGACATGCAGAATTAGCAGGTGGCCATTAAGGTAGCATGGAGGCCAGTGGGCAGAAGTGACAAGCGAGGGAAGGAAGTGTGCACAGAGCAAGAGGCTCTGAGAAGAAACTTTGAACATCACACTCCTCTAAGTGGGAGGAAATCAGCTGATTGTCCTCCAATTGGTTCAACGTTTGAAGCCCCGTTTCACACCCACGATCATCCGACTTATTGTATTTTGAGACTTGTGCTTCATGTTTAGCTGAACGGTTGCCTTAGTACGGTCCCCAGCTGATTTTAAAGCTGCTCAAAATCCTCTGTAGGTTTTTCGGACAAGTTAAAAGTGAAGACGGTTGGATTTTGGGTACTGTTGGAAGAATCTGAATCTTTGGACCTCTGTCGGTTTGCTTACTCATTGCAGAGACAAAAACGCAACTTTAAACTGGATCATTACTTCATCCTATGAAATGATTTTTTTTAAAACAAATGACAAGGCTTCATGTTAGACTCACTCCGTTTTAAATCGTAGAATCCATCCTGCGGCTGTACGAAGGAGAAAACCCCGGTTTCTCTCTTCCACCTGAACTCGTCTCTTTGATCCTGCTCTCAGCGACGGCGGTGCCTTCACTGTCCGAGGCGGAGCGGCAGAGACGCTTTCACTCGTCTCGATCATCTGTGAAAAAAGCAAAGAAGGCAAAAGGTCACACGTTCTAATAGCAGTGTTACAAAACCACTCCAGACGGCGTGAACTAAGCGGCATATTTTTAACTCTGACTTAGTTTTTAGTCTTGTTTCTGCAATTTTTATTATGTAACCCTTCAGATAAGTATGAGACTGCAGTGGTTTTTAAATTGTAATGCACACCTTATGTTGAAAATGTTTACAGAAGCAATTGTTTTGTTAAACCAATGTGCATCGATATGAATATTTATGGTTTATTTTGAGGGCAGTTTTTCCCTGTTTTTTGTACTTTGTATTATTCCCCTTTTGTACTATCATTTAGACGTTTGTGTACAGGAATAATTGACTTCTGCTCATGAGTTACACGAGTCTAGAGTGTGATTTCACTGATTCCTCTCCACCCTGCATCGTGCACAGTGTGCCCCTGGCTGCATGGCAGCGTGGATCAAATGTTTTCTACCACCCACCCAGGTGCCAGGTGACATGTTTCCCCTCAGACGTCTCTCTGCCATGCCTCTCTAATTTATGTCCTCTTTGTGTGTGCTATGGGAATTACTGTATTTTCCTGAAGGTCTTTTTTTTTCTCCATTGAATAAAATCAGAAGTAATTTACAGTTTGCTGTCATTCTTCTTCCAAGAGAAAAAGAGGGACGGAGAGTGAGTAGAGTAAGAGGTGGGTCCAGAGAAGACAGGAGGATGAAGATGGAGAGGATAGGACGAGGCTGAGAGAGAAGGAGGCAGGGAAAGGGAACTAATGCAATGATTACTTGAGCACGTAACCAGTTCCTGAGCGCTGATAATCCACTCACTGCGGCACTCACACCTTATGCTCATGCTGTTTTACAAACTTAGCTACTGCTTCAGACATAAACGGAGTTTCTCAAAGGTTTTCACGGCTGTGCATGGCTTCCACCACAAGATGGGGCCACTGGTTACAGTTGTAAAACCCCTTGTAACTCTGAAACCATCTAGTGAATGCACTAACTTGCTTGAAGAACCACTCTACTACACAAAGCAGATAGAAACGCCTATAAAAACCTCAGCATAGTAATAAAAAAAATGTCAGCTATTGATATTTTCTTTTTTTAATCAACCAACAATCAAAAAGTTTATCTGACTGTGGGAACCATGCATGCCTGTGTAATAAACCATCAATCTTCTAGAACACTGGTTCCTGACCACCGCTGGGGGTCATGAGACCTTCTTGATTTTAAGGGTTGAAAGAAAATCTGTTACAGGTCCAGTGTCCCGGCGTGCCACTGTGCGCACTCAGCGGCGGGCACGTTGCTGGGGCCGGTGCTGGGCTCAGGGTTGTGCTGCTTGGGGTATGCGAATCACCGTTACCTTCTGGTTCCACTTCACCCAGGTCTGACCCATGTCCAGCCTCAGTCTGGGCTGGCATCTCTGCCACGCATTCTGGCCAAATCCGCTCCGGCCTACAAGCTTGTTGTACCTCCGCTGAGCGTTCCGCCATCCGTATGTCCACACGGTTCTGTCTGTAAAGAGTGCCGTTGACGTCCACCACAAATGAACGTGGAGCCACTTTTTGGACACATCGGCCCAACTGCCACCTACCCGTGCGATCCCCTGGCAGTGGCTTCATTCTGATCTGGTCCCCCACGGTCAGCTCTGGGAGATCTTTTGCAGACCTGTCATAGGTTGACTTTGCAAACCTGCGTTTCCACTGGAGCTTTTCCGTCACTCCGACCACCACTTGTGGTTGAAGCAGGCTGGCAGCGAGGTCTTGAGCCTGCGTGACATTAAGCGCTGAGCATGGCTACTGTCTATACCCTCCGTTGGCGTGTTGCGCCAGTGAAGAATAGCCATCCATGCGTCAGTCCCATCTGCTTTTGCCCGCTTGCAGAGTGACTTGACAATCTTTATAGCGGACTCTGCTTTGCCATTTGACTTCGGGTGGTGAGGGGAGGATGTGACATGGGTGAACCCCACAACTTGTTGCAAATTTTTTGAATTGCTCGCAGGCAAACTGGGGCCCGTTATCCGTGATAACTTTGTCAGGCTGCCCATAACGTGCTAACTGTGCTCTGCAGCGTGCTATAAGGGTGCCAGCAGAGAGGTTAGGCAGCAGGTCAATTTCCCAGTAATCTGAGTAGTGCTCCACCATAATGAGGAATTCTTTTCCTGCATAGGTGTAGATGTCCATACTTACAGTTTCCCAAGGGCGTGTCGGTACCCCATGCGACATCATGGGTTCTCTCTGCTGATTTCTTGCGTATTCGTTGCATGCGGAACAGTTGGCCACAAAGTCTTTGATCTCAGCCCTCATGCTAGGCCAGAAGAGGGTATCTCTGGCTCGCCTGTAACATGCTTCACCTCCAATGTGGCTTGTGTGGATGCGCTTGAGGAGTTCTGCTCTCAATGCTTTTGGGATGACGACACACTGCCCCCTGTATAGCACACCATCCTGCACATTTAGCTCATCTCTGAAAGCCCAGTAATCCCGCACAGCCAAAGGAGTGTCCTCCTTGAAGTCAGGCCAGCCATCCATCACCACAGTCTTCAGTTGTTGGAGTACATCATCTGTGTCTGTGTGCTGGGCTATCTGGCGGAACCTGAAGTTAGTAACATTCAGGTGCTGGGCTTGGTCTAGCAGTGCAAACTCAGCTTGGGCAGAAAACACTGCGTGTTGCACGTGGGGTGTGTCAGGGCCTGGGTGCGGTAGGGCAGCACGGCTCAAGGTGTCACTGACGTACATTCTGGCCCGGGTTTGTACACCACATCAAGGTTGTAACACTGGAGCTGCATCAACATTCCCTGGAGACGCTTCGGTGCGCTCAGGAGAGGCTTCTTGAAGATCGCGATCAGTGGCTTGTGGTCCGTTTCAGCGGTGACCATGTCCCTACCATATAAGTACTGGTGGAATCTGTGGCATGCAAAGACTATGCTCAGGCATTCTTTTTCAATTTGAGCATAGTTTTGCTCTGTTTGGGTAAGGGCTCTCGATGCAAAAGCCACCGGCTGTCCTTCTTGCAGCAAGCAACAGCCCAACCCCTGTCATGCTGGCATCACTCTGAATGGTGACCGGCTTCGTCACGTCATAATATTTGAGGACGGGTGTATTAGAGACCAGGCGCTTCACTTCAAGCACTGCGTCATCATGCTTGGGCAGCCAGTGCCATTCTGTGTCCTTGTCAAGGAGTCTTCGAAGTGGCTCACATACCTCAGAGAGCCTTGGCAGGAACTTTGCGAGGTAGGTAACGAACCCGATGAAGCGTTGCACAGCTTTAGTGTCAGTGGGGGGTGGCATCTCTAGCACTGCACGCGTCTTCTCTGGATCGATCTTAAGCCCCTCTGATGATAGTATGTGCCCATGGAAGTGGACCTCCCGAAGTTTGAATTGCAGCTTCCGTTTGCTCAATCTCAGCTTCACAGCTCTGCACCGTTCCATGAGCGCATGTAGGTTGTTGTCATGGTCGCGTTCTGCCTCGGCATCTGTGTCGCCACACCCAACCACAAGGATGTCGTCGGCTATCGGTTCGATGCCAGCCAGGCCCGCTAGCAGCTCGTGTTGCTTGATAGACTTCGTGCGTTGATAGACTTCCGGTGCCACTGAAACACCAAACGGAAGCTTCAGCCACCTCATACGCCCCCATGGCGTCCAGAATGTCGTCAGGCGGCTGCTTTCCTCATCGAGCTTACACTAGAGAAAAGCGTCACGGGCATCTACCAGCGTGAAAAGACGGGCCTTTGGCAGCTTGTACAGGATATCTTCCAAAGTCGGCATGTGGTAATGGGACCTCCGCAATGCCCGGTTGAGCGGCTTGGGGTCAATGCACAGTCTGATTTTATCCGGTTTTGCGACTGTTACCATATTGCTTATCCATGCAGTGGGTTCACTCACTGAAACGATATTGCCTTCTCTGATGTGCCTGTCCAGCTCACTCTTGACCCTTTCTCTCAATGCAACAGGCACATTCCTGGGACGCGCACTGCACAGGGGTAATGTGTGGGTCCAGCTCGAAGTGTATTTCGCCTGGGACTGACTCTATGGGGCCCCTGAAGATGTCATCGTAGGCTGCAAGTAGCCGCTCTTTGGTGAGCTGGTGCCACACTGGTCTGTGTCTACCTTATGTAGCTCGTCCGGAATGGTGAATGTCATCAGGCCCAGGCGCTGACAGGTGGCCCCAGAGAGAAGAGGCTCCTGCTGCGTCTCCACTATCTCAAATATGAGGCTGTGTTTTTTTCCTCTGATGACACAGTCAATGTGAAATCGACCCTGTGATTGCATTGTTTCACCTGAGTAAAGTTTGAGTCTAGTTGTGCTGGGTTGTAGCACTGTACCAGGTGACAGTTTCTCTTTAATCTTGCTGCTCATTACGTTGCATGTGGCGCCAGTATCGAGCTGACATGCTTGTCTTTTATTATTCAGTCTTAGGTGCACAAACCACTTGAGCCCTTTTGTGTTTATGCTGCTGACACATTCGGTTGCTCAGAACATGTCGTCTGTGTCTGTGTCATTTTTATCAGACTCCGTCATCACATTGCCTTTTTTGGTTTTGCTGCTTAGGCATACTTTGGCAAAATGGTTAGAAATGCCACATGCACGGCATGTCTTACCGTAGGCTGGACATTGCTCCCTGCCACGCTTGTGGTTGTTCCCACAATATTTGCAAGCCTGCACCTCTCTCTCTTGTTTATCTGGAAAGCTGCGCTTTGCATAGTGCTTCTCTGTCGCGTTAACATTATCCATCTGTGCATACGGGCTCTCCATCACTTTCATCCTACTTTCAGTCAGTTCAGCCAAACGGCATATTTCAATTGCAGTCGTAGCATTAGCTCGTGCTCACGAAGCAGACGTCTTCTCGTGCTCTCGCTTGCTATGCCCAGCACAAGCCGGTCTCGAATCATTTCATCTTTGAGCCTGCGGTAATCACAGGATGAGGCGGCTTCTCTTAATCTAGTCAGAAAAGTGTCTATTGGTTCGTCATTCCCCTGTTTGCACGACCCAAACTTATATCTTTCATAAATGACATTCTTTGCCGGCTTAAAGTACTCCTCCAAAGCATCCAGTACGGCCGTAGGATCTTTCTTTTGAGCCTCACACAATACTACATTGTGCATGTAAATGTGGCGGCATTCGTTACCCATTAGCCTCCTTAGCACTGCTGCTTGCACTTCCTCCGACTTTTCGTTCAGGCCCGCGGCCAACACGTAGTCTACGAACTCCGCCCGAAAAACCTCCCAGTTCTTTGCCAGATCACCGGACATCTGTTTAGCATCATCAGCCTGCTGAATCGCTCATCTCCTCGCCAAACTGTTGGTAGAGGTCCACTGAAAAACACCTCAGTATTTAGAGATTGGACTCTCTTCATCAGATCAACAAAGTCCTGTTTTACAGTTTTTCTCCATTGGTTTGGCTCATTTCTTGAAACTGAGATGACATTCTCATAACTATAAAGCAATTTGGCCAAACAGACTTGCAGTTCTGCACAACACTTCAGATAACCAGCAAAATGTAATTTGTCTCCCAAAACTACTCATCCATGCTTCAAAATGAAATCCCTTTCCCATGTAAATAGTCAGTACCATAAAAATGGCATGGACCCTTCTCAATTGCTTTGGCACATTTTGATTCATTCAGTACTTCTGTCAAAATAACTTGGATGGTACTGCACAACTACATGGATCACCTGGCAATGTTTGTACAGCTCCCAAAACAGTTTACCCTTCAGTCAAAACTACATTCCCTTCTCATATAACTAGTCAGTGCCTCCAAAATGCATTGTCCCTTTGGTATTGTGTAAGTACTGCAAGTCAAAATGCTTAGACGCTTTGTCATGGCATATTTCTAACTATAGGCATAACATTTTCACACCACACACACACACTGCACTCATTCTGCCGAGGAATTTTCATTTTTATTCTCAACTAACGTAAATTGTACACATTACAGTAGGTAGGGAACCGTAAAAAAGGAAAACATACTGTGTACACAAAATACAAAACCCCACAAAAAAGAAAAAAAAAACAACAAATCAGCACTGTAAATACAAAGAATCACAAATGAAGACATTTTGTTTAGTCATGGTCACTCCCCTCTCTCTCCTGGTCACCATCCTCATCTTCCTGGCCATCCATTCTCTGTGCTCTGTTCGGCCACAGATTCTCATCCACATCGCATCTGATGTTGTCTCTTGAGATACAGCGCGGGAAGAAGCGTCGTGCATGGCTGAGCCATCCTCTATGGAAGATATTTAGAGTGACAAGTGAAAGTAGAATGATGTCATGTCATGGTTTTGTTTTCCGCACTCTGTTTTATTTTTTTATTAAAACGTGTATTCTTTTCATTTTCACAGATTACACAACCCAAGAACATGTGAAGTATTTCAATGATCTCCCCCCACCTGAATCAACGACAGCACTGAAATACTGCTGACATCTGCAGAGTGACTGCTGTACTTTGAATACTTTAGGTATTAATACTTGTGTACTTTGACTCAAACAGGAAACAGCAGATAGCACCGTCACTACTCGTACTTTGAGGAACATGGAAGGATGTCTGTGATGGAGAGCAGATCTGACTTCAGCTGCCAGTTTGTTGGTTTGGACAGCAGGTGGTGCTGCTGCATCAACAATCAGCTGAGACTCCAACACACAACAGTGTGAGAGAGTCAGTGTCAGAGGGGGCCGGGCTTCGGGTCTGAGGAGGTGGCTGAGTGTGGAGCAGAAGGAGTGGAGGAGTCTCAGTGTGTCAGCAGCAGCAGAGCAGTCCAGATCCACTGATCATCCTCTGTCACATGATCCAGAGGAACACACATGATGATGGTGGACTTGACATTGTGTCTGACAGTGGAGCTGATCTCAGAGCAGTTCAGACTGCAGCGCTGACAGTCATCTCCACTTGTTGTGATTCCTCCGTCAGTCTCTGCTGGATGAAGCTCTCCTCTCCACTCCACCTCCCAGTAACATGGCCCAGTCAGAGCTGATGCTGCTGCTTCAACCTCTCTGGATCATCAGGACTCAGCTGATCCTCTCTCAATAATATGACTCCCACCTGAAGAGAGAAGCAGACAGACAACAGAAGTCATGAATCAGTGTTTCCAGAGACTCCCTTCATCAGCTGTCAGTCAGTGATGCAGCACATCCAGTATAAAGACCAGCAGGACTTCAGTCCTGTTCAGACACAAGTGGAGCGGCTGTGTAGCGTAGCCAGCTTCCTGTCAGCTCTCATGTTAACGTGTTGGAGTGAAGCTCACAGACCTGCATCAAGTCTGTTGACTCTGCACATTTCACTCAAGGACACAGTGGAAATAAAGTGCTGACAGTCCCTGAACGCATCATCAGTGCAGAAACAGAGAGACATTCACTGCTCACTTTCATTTTCAGCTGTGGGTCCTGGACTTCAGCAGAGGTTCTGCTCTGTACAAAGACCACATGCTCACTAAATGTAATGATGCTTCTTTGCAGGCTTCAGTCAGACTGATCTGAGAGCTGTGACAAAGATGAACTGATCAGTTCTTTAGTGTTGGAATGAGAGAACAAACACTTTGAGATCAGATCTGATGAATGAGGACCACTGTCTCTGTACATCTTGGAATGCTGTCAGCTGGAATCAGCTTTATTTCCTGTAGACATGAACACAACAACAACAGTCGTCTTCACATCAACCAAAAACACATGATCACAACGAGCTTCTGGCTCATCTGATTGGCTGACTGTTCTCTCTCTCTCTGTCTTTCTGTCCAATCCTGAAGCCTGTCACCGTTCTCCTCTCACAGCTTCACTGAGGAAAGCAGCCGCTGAGAAGGTCGGAGGTTTACAGGAAATACTGGATCTGTGCTTTGATACTAACTGTGTTTAGTACAATACTGCTGAGACCAACATGGACTGACTGCAACCCTCTACTGACCTCAGAGTCTGCAGACTGCAGTGTGGACTCTGCACAAGATCAGACAGAGGCTTCACTGCTGAATCCTTCAGGTCGTTGTAGCTCAGGTCCAGCTCTGTCAGATGGGAGGGGTTGGACTTCAGAGCTGAGGCCAGAGAAGCACAGCTGATCTCTGACAAACTGCAGTACATCAATCTGAATAAAAAATAAATGATGTAAGTTTAGAAGACAATGTTCCTGCTTGAAATCATTCAATGTTTAATAATCTGTTCAGAGCTGAAGAAGGTTTAGAAAGATCAGCATCATATAACTTCATCAAAATGTTAAAAATGAAATAATGAATATATTTGTTATTGTCTGACAGTTGAAATAGAGATTATTGACTGATTTATTGTTTTTATTAGAGGTGCAACGATACGTTCGGTTCGATACTTTAGTGTTACGACTCAATATTTTTCCAAGCCTTTTTTAACTTGTATTTTATTGAAATGACCAACGTTTGTTTCAAGTCAAAAGTTCAGTTTTTAACTTAAATTTCAGGGTCATACTTAATACGAAAACCAAAGTAGATCCAACCGCCAGATCTGAAGGATGGTGGAGGATCTTTGATTTCAGGTGTATTTGAGGCATTAGCCATGTTGCAACGAGCTCGCTTCACATGTAGCTTCTGTCTCAGCAGCTTGGTGTGAATGAATGTGGGAGGTGCAGCTTAGTGGATCTGCTTTCCACAATGCAGCCTACGCGCCGCGGTTTTGGTCCGACTTTGTTTACTTGCTCAGATTTGGCCATTTTCCCAGTGTGTGTTCTTCTAAACATGCTTCTACGTGTGTAAACATGCTACGTAGTTATTTAGTTTCACTTTTGTCTGTTTTTACGACCGGCAGTTTGCACGGGGCCCGGTGGGGTTTGGGCGTTAGGTGGAGTAGTCGAGCGCAGATCCACTGAGCTTTCAGCACAGAGCGCATCATCAGAAGTTGATAAAATAAATATAAAAAAGCATATTGTTTGATTCATAGTGCGTACTGAACCAAGACCACTGTATCGAACGGTTCAGTACAGATACATGTATTGTTGCACCCCTAGTGTTTATGTATTTTTATTCTCATTTATTCAAACAAAAACATGATGTGAAATATAAGATAAAAAGTTGAAGAGGTTCAGAGTGAATTATCCAGTTTAGACTCAAACCACAGAAGAAGAAAATAGACTTTAGCATTCAGATACTCAGTGTGGATCAGTGTAATATCAGCCTGATGTCTGCAGTTTAGTGTCAACACAACTTCCACATCATATTAATCTCAGCACAGAAGGAAAAAATGGTGTCTGACCTCAGAGTCTTCAGTCTGCAGTGTGGACTCTCCAGAAAATCACATAGCAGCTTCACTCCTGAATCCTTCAGGTCGTTGTTGCTCAGGTCCAGCTCTGTCAGATGGGAGGGGTTGGACTTCAGAGCTGAGGCCAGAGAAGCACAGCTGATCTCTGACAAACTGCAGCACCACAAACTGAATAAAGAATAAATGATGTTGATAAAAATCCATTCATAATCCAATCAGGTGTGTTCAGGTTTGAAATGTGCAGCTCAACATTACTATGTCCTAATCAATGAGCTTTTCTCTAAAATGAGTAGAGTGACTTTGTCATTGTGTTATTGTGGATCATCATAATGTCAGCCTTCTACAGACATCATCCAAACGTCAGCACAACATTCAGACAACCATTCATGTCGACACAGATTAATAACATGCTGCTGATCTCAGTCAAGTCTGGACTTAGAGGATCAAATCAAATCAGACATGTTGGACTAAAAACAGTTTATTATTTATTCCATGACCTTCTGACTGTGTTTGGTGTCTTAGTGGGTAAATGTCCTTCAAAGGAGAGGTCTACATTTGTTCAAGTGTGTCTTCAAAAAGCAGCCACATGTACATTCAAAGAGTTATTGGTGGCAGTCATCATTCCACCTCTTGAGGACCAAATTCACTCTTTGAGTTACTATTCCTCCACTGCAGCTCAACAAGGACAAACTGTCAAATTCACAAACTTTCAAGGATCTCAAGGACTCATGGGAACCATGTTACCACAGCATATTTTTGAATCCTTGGATCCTTGAATCCTGTTGTGTTGTGACGTTTTGGCCTGTGTTAGGCTGCTGTTTATGACTCTGAGCGCTGGTTTAATGCACACCACACCACAGCAGCTGTGAGAGTTGTCTGTAGCAGCCATATCAGCTTCTGATATCGTGAAGATCATCACAGTTCTTCACTTCATCTTAGTTGAACTTTGCGTTCACGTCTTTCTTGACTTTCTCTAACCTGTCTCTTTCTCTGTTTCCACAGAAGCTCAAACTCTCTGCAGCCTGTTTTTATCTGCTATCATCAGATCTTCAACAACCTCATTCTTATCCGTCACACACTCTACAGCCTCATCAGCACTGACGTCATCTTCACTGACTGATGGACCACAATGTGAGTCTGTGGAAGCTCACAAACTGTCAAACATTTGATTTCTGCACTTTCTGTGACTCCAACAATTATTCAACCATTTAGAAATTCATTCTGCCAAAAAATATAAAACATCAGTCAAAGATTTAAATTGAATATTTACAAAAAAACAGCATGGACAGTCAGTGAACTGACCTCAGAGTCTCCAGTTTACAGTTTGGACTCTCCAGTCCAGCACACAGCTTCTTCACTCCTGAATCCTTCAGATCGTTGTGTTACGTGCCGTAGTGGGTCTCTGTTTTTCTTCTGCTCTTTTCTTGATTTGCAGGTGCCGCCCCTTTTCCCTCTCCTCCCTCAATCAGCTGATTGACTGATCAGCGCGGGCTGGCTATAGATGCCGACCGGATGTCCCAGTGTGTGTGTGTGCGTGCGTCCGCGCAGCAAGTGGTTCGTGGTGGTGTGTGTCTCCAGAGAGAGTGGTTCGTGGTGTGTTTCCAGAGAGAGAGTGGCTCATCTGGTGTGGACGTTCCTGGCTAACCGTGACTTTTGAAAAAGCCTGCACTTTTCGTTGCCCCTTTGCTTCCTGTGTTTATTTAATAAATCCCTGCACTGGCAGTCGGTCTTTGGTTTAACGCCTTTGTGTTTGATCTCTGATTTAATTGTTACCTCCCTTAGTTCCTCTAGACCTGGGTCGTAACAATTTTGGGGGCTCGTCCGGGATCTATTCCCGCAGTGGTACCGGTTGGTGTTTGTTAGTAATCCGTGTTTGTTGTGCGGTACTACGTGTTGGTGTTTTTGTGTGTGTCTGTGTACCTGCAGTCTGCGTGACGTCAGGGGCAGCTTCTCCAGCCTATACAGGTGAGTACCCAGCTGGGTTGGGTTACAGCCCACCTTTCCATCGGGTGCTCTTTTGTTATTTTGCCTTTTTTGTTTTCGGGGTAAACTCCGGGTGGGGACCTTGATCTCCGGTGGGGGCAGGCGTTTCAGGGTTTCGGCCGCTGATGTTAAGCCTATAAGACGCCTCGAGCCCGGCACGCCCCAGAAGATAGATAGGTAAGTTTGTGTTAGGCAGGAGCTGGAGAGGTTTTGTCTGTGGTGACAGCTGTTGGTGCGTGGTATTTCGGCGTTTAATGATGGCAGCATTCGACGTGGAAGCGTTTGCGGCTGATCCATCATTTATTGGGCTTGACAGGTGTAAGAAGAGCGATCTGCGTGTGGTCGCGGAATACTACGGTGTTCCGGTTTCTGGCACACTTGTCAAAGCTGAGTTTAAAGCGGTTCTTATGGATGAGTTGGTTAACAGGGGGGTTCTTAGCTTGCCGGTGTCTGGGGATGCTCGGGATGAGACCGCAGCCTCTCCAGGTGAGGGCGGCCCGGCGGAAGAGGCCGTGGCTGAGCAGCTGATTACGCCTGTTATGAAGGAGGTGAGGACGGCGGAGAAGCCGTTCACATTTTGTTCCGCTCTCCGTGGAATCAACTCCTGGCTCAAAGGTGGATGCCAGGCTGAAGGTCCGTTTAGCTCGCATGCAGCTAGAAAAGGAGGAGCGTGAGCGTGAGCGTGAGTTTCAGTTCCGTAGGGAGCTGGAACTGAAGAGATTGGAGGCAGACACAGCTGTTAGGCTGCGTCAGGTGGAGCTGCAGGCACGCACAACTCAGGCCGGTGAAGTTCAGCCCGCTGCGTGTCCACCTAACACGTTCGATGTGAGTAAAAACATCTCTTTGGTCCCTACATTTCGCGAGGCAGAAGTGGAAAATTATTTCGGCGCATTTGAGCGCATTGCCACTGCGTTACGCTGGCCAGAGGATGTGTGGGCAATTTTACTACAATGTAAATTGTCAGGCAGAGCTCAGGAGGCCTGCTCTTCCTTGTCGGTGGAGGATGGCCTCGATTACAGCAAGGTTAAGAGTGCTATCATGCGAGCATATGAGCTGGTACCTGAGGCGTACAGACAGCGGTTTCGCAATCTTTGTAAAGTGTCCACTCAAACCCACATGGATTTCGCGAGAGAAAAGGGCGTGCTTTTTGACCGATGGTGTGCGGCTAGTAAGGCTGATGATTTTAACACGATACGTGAACTCATGTTGCTGGAAGATTTTAAAAGTTGCGTCTCTGAGCCTATCGCGGTGTATTTAAATGAGCAGAAAGTCTCCACCTTGCAACAGGCTGCCGTCAAAGCGGATGAGTTTGCACTCACACACAAGAATGTGTTTGATAAACGTGGGAGTTATCCTCAGGCCGGTTCGCAGATGTCAGCTGCTGTGTCCCCTACTTCCAAGTCTGATCGATCGTGTTTTTATTGCCACGAATCGGGTCATCTGATTGCCGATTGTGTTGCCTGGAAGCATCAGCAGGGGCCGGTTGCGAGGCCACCAAAAGCCGTGGGGCTTATTAACAAGGCTAGAGTATCAGGGGTGCCTGACCGGTTTAAGCCCTTTATGTTTAACTGTTCCGTGTCTCCTACAGGACACACCGACGACCAGCGGCTAGTGACTGCACTGCGTGACACTGCCTGCTCTCAGTCCCTCATTCTGTCCAGTGTGTTGCCACCTGGTACCAAATCTGACGCCAGTACTGTGGTTAGGGGAATTGAGATTGGTCTCACTCCCACACCTCTGCACCAAATCCATGTGCAGTCGGGTCTGGCATCGGGTGATTTTCATGTGGGTGTCCGCTCTAGTTTTCCCATTGATGGCGTGGATTTTATCATGGGTAACGATATAGTTGGCGGTAAAGTTTATCCTGTCCCCCACAGGGCATTATGTGGTAATGCTAGAGGTTCTTTCTTATTGGTGGGGGTGTTACGTGCCGTAGTGGGTCTCTGTTTTTCTTCTGCTCTTTTCTTGATTTGCAGGTGCCGCCCCTTTTCCCTCTCCTCCCTCAATCAGCTGATTGACTGATCAGCGCGGGCTGGCTATAGATGCCGACCGGATGTCCCAGTGTGTGTGTGTGCGTGCGTCCGCGCAGCAAGTGGTTCGTGGTGGTGTGTGTCTCCAGAGAGAGTGGTTCGTGGTGTGTTTCCAGAGAGAGAGTGGCTCATCTGGTGTGGACGTTCCTGGCTAACCGTGACTTTTGAAAAAGCCTGCACTTTTCGTTGCCCCTTTGCTTCCTGTGTTTATTTAATAAATCCCTGCGCTGGCAGTCAGTCCTTGGTTTAACGCCTTTGTGTTTGATCTCTGATTTAATTGTTACCTCCCTTAGTTCCTCTAGACCTGCCGGGTCGTAACAAGTATTTTTACATATTCAGTCATAAACTTATCCGTCCAAAGCAGAGAAGTTTTGTGTGGTGTCAAAGGGGGACTTATCCCTGTGGACATTGGTCTCCCCATTAACACCTCATGAGGACTTAGTCCTGTTGTTGCGCTCGGTGCGCTTCGGATGGAATACAACACAATAGGCAGTGCATCAGGCCATTTTAGGCCTGTTGTCAGCACTGTTTTGGTCAACCGATCTATAACAGTCGTCAGAGTTGTATTAGCCTTGTTGGTAATAGCTAGTTGGTATTACGTGAGTTCTGCATTAATTTGCAAGGTTTTAATTATTCTCTCAACTGCTACGTGTGTATGTGTGTGTGCGTGTGTATGTGTGTGTGTGTGTGTGTGTGTGTGTATGTGTGTGTGTGTCACGACAGTTGCTGCTCTTATGGGCATTTGTTTTTATTTATTTTTATTTATTTTATTTTAGTTTTTGTTGTATTAGATTACATTTCATAACATTTCTTTTACGTGAGTTCTGCATTAGCTGACCTGCCGCTGTGTGTGTGTGTGTGTGGGTGTGTGTGTGTGTGTGTGTGTTCGTGTGTGTGCCACTGCTTTAGCGGCACCTAAGGGCAGCTGCCGCGGACCTGTTGTGTGTGTGTGTGTTTGTATGTGTGTGTGTATCTGTGTGTGTGTGTGTGTGTGTGTGTGTGTGTGTGTGTGTGTGTGTGTGTGTGTGTCACGACAGTTGCTATGAGGCAGCTCCCACCGCCTTAGCGGCTGCTGTGTGTGTGTCTGCGTGTGTGTGTGTCTGTGTGTGTGTGTGTATGTCTGTGTGTATGTGCCAAGGCAGTTGCTGCTGTTATGGGCATTTGTTTTTATTTTATAAGACAGTCGTCAGTGTTGTGTCCCTGGTATTAACATTTCCATTACGCGATTTGTGTCGCAGTGATGCCGGTGTCTGGGGCAGTTACCACTGCTGCCGCTGTGTGGCGCAGGTGACCTGCCACGGCAACTACTGATGCTTTGATCATCTGTTTTGATTGTTTATCTGATAAAACAATCATTGTTGTATTGGACTTGATGGAAGTAACATTACCATCATGTGATTTCTGTATTAATTTGCATTGATTTTAATTCATCTTTCAACATCTCTCCCAACCGCAGCTTCCACAGCTAATCACGCCTATAGCCCCCAAATCCAAAATGTGTATATAAAGCCTACTAGTCTACATTTCTAAGTGCATCACAGGATTTATACCATTGAATATATCTGAGATATATGCTGAGAAACATGTTGTTCAGTTATGCATTCATGATAAACTATATAGGAAAAAGGTGACAGTAAAAATGACACAGTTGTAGGTGTTCATTGTTTTTATTACCTACTTTAACATCTAGTAACGATTAGTTTTCAAATCTAGCAAAGACTTTGTAATTTTTCTTGTCTACCAGTTCTGTACAGAACGTATCATAGTCCTTTTTTTTTTGAAAGACAAAGGTAAAAACTTCCGCTCGAGAACTTTCATCAAGTTCGCCTTCCCAGTTGTTCAGGTCCTGCAGGGTTTTAGTTTGGTCCTTTGTGCTCATTGAGAGGAAAGGTGGAAGTTTCAGTGTTCCATCCAAATCTGTCCTATGGCACCACTGAGCAGCAGCCATGCTGTCTCTCAGAATGATGTTTTCCTGCAGTAAACAAGAAGCTTTGGTCAGAGTATTTAGTTTCTATTTATGTTATTCCCAACTAATCTTTCAAAGTTAGGGAGCTTTTACAGTAGGCATGCACCATTAACAATAGATAATTATTGGCAACTATGAATATTGCCTTTATCAACAATTGTGTTAACAACATAAACTCAAACGTCTATGTACAGTTCCTTGAGAGTCGACCAAAGTAAATGTAATTGTTGATGTAAATTAATATTTAAAATAAATGGTTGCAACACATTTTTCGAGCTGTGAACACTTTAGGATTGTTTTTCAGGGACCCACAATTCATTATTTTTATTTATATTTTTATGTTTGTAGCCTGTTTCTTAAGGATGAAATGATCTACCAGGTTCATGTTTAGTTCTGTTGTTATTCCTGCAACATGCACAATGTTTGTCAAGTTTTATATGATAAATGAACTGACTTATTCGATTTTCAAATTTGAAAATGTCTTACCTCTTCCGTGCTATCTGTGTCACCTGTCATCTGTGCAGCTCTGTAAAAATAGGATGTAAACTGATGTAAACTTGACCTGCACAAACACTATAAGCCACAACTGGCAGAATGGAATCTAGCGAAGTTCCACATTGGCACCAATAATGCAAACAATGTCCCATACCTTTTTTTTCTGTAGAAGATATGTATATATGAACAGATTCCGCTTGGTATCTGCACATTTTTTTGTTGCTTTGCAACCACTGAATCAAAACCTAAAAGAAATAATAGTGATTATGTTGTACATGTGAAATACTACTTTTTGTCTTGTATCTACTTACATTAATACTTTAACAGCTAAAAATGTATTGCAACACAAAGTAATGATGCCATTTCTGTGTATTTGTGATATTCGTTCTCCAAGTGATGTTCTCTCAATCATCCAAAGCGTACAGATACTCGTCACTCTAACAGGCGTATGGCCTTTACTCGCTCTCTTATTTTTTGCTTTTAAAGTACTCATACCAATCGTTCAAATTGTTAGTTTGTTATGCAACACATCTATTTGCTCAGCTCTGGCAAAATGACCTCTGTAATGAACTGCTGTTTCTCAGCTACAGTTCCAGGCACTGACAGGATGTTTTCCAGTCGCTGGATAATCTCTTCTGTCTGGATTAACAAGTAAAGAAGCATACAACAACCTGCTTTATATGCAATGCTGACAGAGGATATTAACAATATAAGACTTAAAGGCTTTAATAAATTGCATGTTGTGAACTGGCAAGGCAACATTTTCCAAAAAAAAGAAAGAAAAATCTCTTTTCTTCTTAATATACTTCCCAGTTTAAGACAAACAGCAACATTGATTTTTATTTACATTAAAAATGTATGTATCTGTGTATTGAAGTGCCTGTTTATGTGTGGCTGGCAGATTTCTTTCTTAAGTTAATTAACAACATCACAAACAGTTTTTAATTTAATCAATTTTATAATTCTGAGGGTCTGTGTTTTGAACATATTTAGGGAACTAATAAATCAGGTAGGTCTATGAAACGAGTAGCACTTTACATAACCATAGCTGTACAGTTTCTCAAGATGGTGAGGAGATGGACTGACAAGGCCAAAGTGGAACTACATGCCTGCTTTGACGGCACAGATTGGAGTGTTTTTTAGGCTGCAGCCTCAGACCTGCGTGAACTGACTGATACTGTGACATCATACATCAGATTTTGCGAGGACATGTGTGTGCCCACCAAGACCTTCCCCCAACACTGTGGAGAACCATCAAGTAGCTGACGAGCTGAATGTGATTTACCCCCCCCCTGCCCCCACCTCTCTCCTCTGACCCCTCACCAGAAAGAAGATCAGGAAGCAACCCTGCCCTCCTGCCTGAAGGTCTGTGCTGACCAGCTGGCCCCCATCTTCACCCAGATCTCCAACAGGTGCCAGGAGCTGTGTGAAATCCCCTTATGCTTTACACATTCCACAATAATTCTGGTCCCCAAGATACCCTCCATCTAAGGACTGAATAACTACAGGCCCGTCACACTCTCACATCTGTGGTCATGAAGTCCATGACTTCCGGACTGAGTCCAGACTGCTGGTGTCACACCTGAAGGACGTCACAGATGCCCTCTTGACCCCCTTCAGTTTGCATACCGGGCAAACAGGTCAGTGGATGATCAACATGAGACTACAGGAAGCTCAACCTGCCTAAGGAGCTGCTGACACAATTCTGCTCTGTCGTCATTCAGTCTGTTCTCTGCTCTTCCATCACTGTTTGGTTTGGATCGACCTCCAAACAGGACAAGAACAGACTCCAATGGACAGTAAGGATTGCAGAGAAAATGATCGGCGTCAGCCTGCCCTCCATTCAGGATTTATACCGGTCCAGACTCAGAAAACTTGCAGGAGACATCTCTGCAGACCCATCACATCCTGGTCACAAATTGTTTAAACTTCTCCCCTCTGGGAGGCACTACAAAACTCTATACGCAAAAACAAGACATAAGAACATTTTTTCCCCTCACAATGATGGACAGCTAAAACCAGACTTAAAGTGTCAGTAACACCTGTACAAGAAATGTAAATGATACATTTTTTATGTAAATACCCTCACTTATACTCAGCCTACTCATGCTGTGCATACTGTATTTTCCGAATATCTACCTAATGCCTCATAAGTCAACCTGATGCACAGACCATATTTATTATATCATTCCTGGACTTCCTGCCAATTAGTGATTCAGATTCTTCTCCCATACCATTACATACACATACCATGTGGTTACCACTGCGCAATGAGAAGTTGAAACAACGTATATTTAACGTCATTTCTCGACGTCGAAATCACGTCGCCTTAATGGTGCAGAATGAAAGGTTTTTTTACGTCTTTTTCGGACGTCAGGTGAACGTTGGACGTTCACCTGACGTACTAATTCAGTCTAAATTGCACGTCGAAATCAGGTCGCCTGAAGGTGCAAAATGAAAGTTTTTTTTTACGTCTTTTTCAGACGTCCTGCCGACCTC